>JAWNMF010000901.1:600000-1024878 GCA_035044305.1 Drosophila nigritarsus
AAGTTCCGAACATGTTGCCGAAATCGTGGGCAGACAAGGTAAGCTTCATTTACAGTTGAAGGTAATAGAAAAATAGAAGAAAATTAAAATTAACATTAAGACAAAAACAAAATATATTAAAAATCAACATTTAAATATAATACAGCTATGCACAGAGAGAGAGTTGCATCGAGTTGCATCGAACATCGAACATAATGAATTCAGCGATCAGCAGCTAGAAATGTTTGGCGCGTGTTCGATAACAAACTTGTTCGAACGTTCGTTGCAACTCTGATTGTTTTAGTACTTAGAATTGATAATATAAAATGGAATTATTTCACTTATTGTTTAACTTAATTAAATGATTATTAATTGATCAATTAGGCTGCAAGATTAAAGCCTTACGGGCGAAGACAAACACGTACATTAAGACCCCGGTGCGTGGAGAGGAGCCCGTTTTCGTGGTGACCGGTCGCAAGGAGGACGTGAACAAGGCCAAACGGGAAATACTCTCGGCAGCTGATCATTTCAGTTTGATACGAGCATCGCGCAAGCCTTCGATTGATGGTTCGAGCAATAGCAGCAGCAATAACAGCGGCAACAACAGCGGCAATAACAGCAGCAGTAACAGTGCAACAACAGCGGTTGGCTCATCTACACTAGCCGTTGGCATTGTGTCGCGCGCTCAGTCGGGCCCGCCGTGTCTGCCCGGTCAGATCACAATACAGGTGCGCGTGCCCTATCGAGTTGTTGGTCTCGTTGTCGGTCCTAAGGGCGCCACCATTAAACACATTCAGCAGGAGACACAGACATACATTGTGACCCCGTCGCGGGAGAAGGAACCGATCTTTGAGGTCACCGGCTTGCCGGAGAATGTGGAAACGGCACGCAAACAAATCGAGGCACACATTGCATTGCGCACCGGCAACAACAGTGCTGGGCAGTTGAATGAGAACGCCTCGGCTGCTGGCAGTGAATCATTGGACTCGTCGGAATTTGCCACATTGCACACGATCAATACATTGAGTCAAATATTGAACGATGATCTCAATACCGATTTATTGTCATCTATTTATAAGAGCGATCTATCCAATTATAGCGAGAATTCCATAAATATGCCAGTTCATAATTTAGTTGGCTGTTTTGCCACTGCGGAACTAGTTTCAGGAACAGCAACGGGAGTAGCAGCAGCAGCAGCAGCAGCAGCAGCAGCAGGCTTAACAGCCACAGGCTTAACAGCAACATGCTTAACAGCAGCTGGAGGTTTAACAGCGGCCGATGCAAATTTCTCACTTCTGTCTACAGAGTTGAACGATCAGCAAGAGCAGCAGCAGCAGCAGCACCACCAGCAGCAGCAACAGCACCAGCAGCAGCAGCAGCAACAACAACAACAACATACAAAATATCGCACATCGAAAAGTTTAACATTTTGTCCAACAGCAGCCACAGTTACAGCAAACACTGTTGTTGCATCGAACATGTTGACGCGCTCATGTTCGTCGGCCTCCTCAACAGCGTCCACAAAGAGCACCAATAACAGTGCCAATAGCAGTATTAATACACCGCCAGAACTGTTAAACATATGGAAGAATTTAAACGATTCAATTGATGTGGATGAGGGCATTGGTGACTCGCCCAGTATTTGGAGTCTGCCTACGACAGACAGGCAGACGGTGACAGCGGCTGCCAATTGTTCGCCGACTGCATCGATCAGTCCAACTGACTCGCTGTTAACCGAGCACAGCCTAAAACTGAACGGCAACGGCAACAACAGCAACTGCAACAGCAGCAACAACTGTAATCCAACCGCTAACAGTCAGTCACGCTCGAGCGCGGACAAGTTGCATCGCGAGTGTTTTGTGTGCAACGAGCGGGAAGTGACAACGGCTTTGGTGCCCTGCGGACACAACATGTTCTGCATGGACTGCGCCAATCAGATTTGTGTCTCCATCGAATCCATTTGTCCCATTTGCCATTCGATCGTTTACCACGCCATGCGCATTCTAGCTTAAAGTGTGAAGGAAAAAAACCAATTTTAAATATAGTTGCAAAATTATAAAAATAATCGATACAGTTTACAGTTCAATTATTAATTTGTATTCATTAATTTGTATATATTTTGATGAAATTGTTATTGAAATTTACATTTACTCGAAAATTTTGTTACATAAATAATTATTTGTATTTTGATGAGCGCAACTGTACATACATACATGTTCCATACTTCGGTGCAGCATTTCAGCGATTGGTTGGTGTATTGGCTACACACGCAGGCCAGTGTTGTAAAACGATAATTGACGCATTTAAATCAGGAAAAGAAAGCAAAACATGCGAGTTAGGACAAACAGACAGACAGACGGAAGGCATGTAAATACAAAGAACTATATATATATATATATATATACATATATATAGCCATTCTTAGACTTGGATCACATTTAATTACCACAATTAACCATTTTAGTCAAATACGAATACCAAAAATCAATTGCATAACCGATATATATATATATACAGATCTGTGCTCCACTCTCTCGGTGTCGGATATATGTATAATCTTCTAAGTTGACTGATAAATAGGCAGTAATTGTAAGTGACGAGGCATAAAGTATATATACCCACATAAATCGCATATATATATATATATAAAGTATATTATTTACTCGATACATCAGCATACATACGCATACATAGAAATATTCATAGAAATCCAAAAAAGACTTATATATATATATATATAGTATATATGAAAATCAGATTATTTATTTACCAACCACAATTTGAAAAACTTTCGAAAACACTTGCAAAACTCTAGTCCAATATTATTTACGCTATAATTAATTATTTTTTAAATACTTTTTGTTAAAAATAAAAAATAAAAACTAAAAAATTAATTCTAGAACAAAATAAAATATGAGTGAGACTAAGAAAATGCGCAAAATATTGAAAAACTTATTTAATCGGTGTAAAGATAAAGCTACCAAATCGTACATATTTACACAATTATGTTATATATATGCATATATATATATAAACTGAATAATACAGCTAGCAGAAAACTATATGGAGTTTAGCAGTTTACGATATCCATTCAACATATATATATATATATATATAGAATTCAAATCAGTTTTGTGTTCAAAATACATTTGGGGCGTGGCAATGGGGCGGCGGGGGCAACTGCTTACATAAATCGAACATCTCTTTCTCCCACGGAGATTATGTCGAATCAAATTTAGTTATAAGTATATATATATATATATATATATATATATTTTTTTTTTTTATTTATATATATATATATATAATTAGATTTTGTCTGATTTCATTTTTTTTGTGTTCATATAGCTAATATATATATATATATATAGCTTTGCTGTCACCCCCTCCCACCCCCTTCCAAATATTTATATAATTCAAATATAGCTAAAATTCTTTCAGTGTATTCATTTATTTATATTCCTTTCGTTTTTCCTCCCCTTTTCTCTCCTTTTGGATTTGAAATATTTATTTGTTCATGAAGCTCTCTTTTGATCCAGAATTGATATTTATATCCACATTATTTATATATATATATGGGGGAGGTGTTTACGATTAGTTGTACTACAGGCACACACCCAGGAACCGCGTGGAAATATTTTTTTACACAGTATGTAAGCTTTTATGGCGGTTAAAATATTTACAACGAATATTTTATAAATGTTTCTTATTAGAATTAAGGCCCAAATTAAACTGAACTCGAAAAACAAATATATATATACATATAGTATTATCAATAGTGAAATATCCGCATTGTGTTCGCAAGAAAGTATATCTTCAAAATACATTTCATAAAACCAACTTTGATCGGCATTCATTTTAAACAAGTACTAAGCAAAAATAAATACTAATGTCGATTAAAAAACAAAAACAAAAAAACTTTATATAAAAAATATATACAAAAGATATGTATCACTAAATGGTTATATAATAAATTTTTCGAAAATACTCAAAGACGTCTCTTTTTTTGCTAACCAACACTGGAAATGAATACAGCTAGTCGGCAAATGGCTTACCTGTACTTGATGCTTAGCCGGATCGTGGCTTTATAGTTTCAACTAGTATGGGTATCAGATAGATAGTTTGTTACGTGGCGGTTTGTCCGGCCAGCCAGTGCTCAGTTAGGGGTGGGTCTGCCCACACAAAATCTACACATCACTAAAAAACAGCTGTTCTAACGGACAGTGGCAATAAAAAAAAAACGACTTTACTCTCGGCTTCCAACGGCGGCTTTGCTGGTACTGCCACTACACTCTGACTTTTGTTTGACCTTCACATTCTCGATCATTCCTTTGATTTACTTTTCGGATAATCCTCCGTTATTTTGGAGCTTTTGAGCACGCGCATTCTCTCGCTCTCTTTTGAAACTGGGGCTAAGACGTGAAGTTGGTGGCTGCTAACGGCGCTGAGAGCAAGTTGCATTGCAAAGAGAGAGGTTGTGGATCGTAGGTGGATCGTAGACACCAGCTGATCAAGCCTGGCTTGCGATTACAGTGAGATCAATTTAATGTTAACATATTAACATAAATGTTACTAATAACAGCGCTGAGAGCAAGTTGCATTGCAGAGAGAGAGGATGTGGATCGTAGGTTATGTTAGGCTTAACATAACCCACATAAACAAGTATCCGCGCACGATCCGCTGTAAGTGGCACATTTTCTCAGAACCCATTCCCGTTCCCAGGATGTGGATCGTAGGTGGATCGTAGACACCAGCTGATCAAGCCTGGCTTAACATAACCCACATAAACAAGTATCCGCGCACGATCCGCTGTAAGTAGCACATTTTCCCATCCCCTTCCCATGTAATAAAAGATTTCTTCTTCTTGTTTTTCTCATTAAATAAAATAATAACAGTATTTTATGCACTGAGCTTGACTTTTGTATTTTGCTGAATTTGTGGTTGGTTTTTTAGCACTGTTTTTTAGTTGATTTTTTATTTATGTTTGCATTAAGAGATTTGTAGTTTAGAGTTACAGATATATATACCAACATATGAATAATCAAATAAATACAGATTTTGAAATGATTCGATTTGATCTGATCGATATATATAGTAATGCTGATGGCCTGAAACCGATAAACCAATAATTCTACGCGCTGCGATTCGGCCGCACCGAATATTTAAATACCCTTGCAAGCTCTAAGATTTGAAGTCCGATAAATCATTTGAATAAACTTCTATATAAACCACGAATCAACTTAATAATACACAGAGAACCGTTAATGATAATAACAATGTTTTTTTTTATAGTATTAGTTTCAGTTGCTGCTTTATACAAACTATTTATGCTCGATTTGTGGATGAATTATGAATTATAGAAGTTAAGACTTATACTAAATATGGGGACGGAAGTGCTTCCTTCTATATACCTTGCAACAACGAGTAGCCGAGAAAAGTAAGCATGCATTTTGCAGTGGTTTTTGCAAGGGTATTTTCGAAATCAATGAGTAATTTGCTCTTATGTGTTAGGTAAGTATATATATATATTGTAATATAATATGCGGTTGCTCTGGCTCTGGGTATAATTGTACTATATGTTAGTTACACTTCAAGTTCAACTTCTCCATGTATACATATACATACATATATATATATACAAAGAGAGAGAGGGAGAGAGAGATAGCTAAGTACTTGCTGCCACTACTTAGTTAGCTATACACACATACGTTTGTCGAACAAAAAGCTATATATATACCTCATCCGTAG
Organism: Drosophila nigritarsus; assembly: GCA_035044305.1. Classification (NCBI taxonomy): domain Eukaryota; kingdom Metazoa; phylum Arthropoda; class Insecta; order Diptera; family Drosophilidae; genus Drosophila; species Drosophila nigritarsus. Next base: position 605,728 of record JAWNMF010000901.1, read on the forward strand.
CAGTATCAGTGTCAGTATATATATATTTATATATGTGCTGAATTTCCAATCATTTTTTGATAATATTCTGGGTATTCGCGGTTTCCTTAGTAGGATAAGTGGATTGTGTATTTATATATATAGATATATATTTACATATATGTATATATATCGATATATATATGTATATATTAAAAGCACATTTACATATAATTAATTTTAACTTTTATTGATAAACGAGACACACACACAAAGATATACCCTCATCCTCATCCGCATCCTTCTCCTCATCCTCGTCCTTCTCCTGCTTAGTTCGCCGATGAAAACATGTTGGTGTTGTCCCATTCCAGCTGATTGATGTGTGCAAAGCCATCCTTAATAACTGTAAACATATATATTAATATTATTATTTATATATACAGATATATATATAGGTTAAGCTCACCTTCATCGTCTTCTGAGTCAGAGTTTTCCGAATCGGAGCTTTCCTCAGATGCGGCATCTGTTTGCATTGGATTTATGGTTATGGTCAATGCGGAATCATCCCAAATTAAGCCTTCGTCAGCAGCCTTTGAATGGAATCGAAAATGTATATATAATCAATATGCATATATATCAAATAAAGTATATAAATGAACTACATCCATAACTAAAATATCAAATTTGAGATTCCCATTCTGATTTCTGATCTGATTGTCGAGTTATACATATATATTATATGGTACACTATATATTTGATTACCTTGGGGCAAGGCTGGTGGCGATCTGAATACTTTTGGTTATTTTTAAGTCGGGCAATTGAAACGCCGCAGAGCAAAATGACGAGAAAAACGCATATCAAGATGAGCAGCATTGTGGGATGCGAAGCTTCAGCTAAAAGATAGATATATATATAAAGATGATGATCAGATAATAGATAATAGATAATAGATAAGATAATACCTTTGTGGACAATCGCATGCACATGCGACTTGGGCTCCTGGACATCATTGGTGTGGAGCAGTGAGTACGAAAAGAGTTTTGTATCTGCAAAGGAAGGACACCAGAAATGAGTCGAAATAGATATAGATATGGATATATATATACCTTGCACACCCTGATCGGTATTGTGATAGGGGGATGCTTGTGCTGCAGCTGCTGCTGCTGCTGCATCGGCAGCCGCTGCATAATTGGCGTCGGCGTCAGCTGTTAGGGGTGTTCCCGGCGCGTTGGTTGTCTTTGTGGATTGCTTCGGATGCAGGACGGTCAAAGTCAGCGTGTATTCGACGCTCTTGAATTGCGAGCTCAACTGCGAGCAGGACAATTTGAAGACGCGATTGAGATAATAGGCCGGCTTCTTGTTGCTGTAGACGAGTGCGCGGAGAACACTCAAATAATTCCTGATCGAATCGGTGCCAATCATTTCGACGCCATCCTTATTGATGTTCGTCCTGATGTCCATGGTCGAGGACAGCGATTCATCGCCATCTATTTGAATCTCCTCGTGATCGGGATTTAGAGATGGAAAAACAATCACACTGCATCCATCCAACTTCTCCCTGTTCTCCAGTTTCTCCTTCTGCTTACTATCGTTATCGTTATTATTATTATCATTGTTGTTGTTGTTGTTGTTGTTGGAGATGCCTATGTAAACTCTGTCCAAGATATGTACGCCCAATTTGATTTCCTGATACGAAACCAGCTTGTTTTGAGTACCTGCGAAAGATATTATTATTCAAATAGTTATCGATAATTATCGATATATCGATATGCGAGCAATATAATTGTATTGTTACAAACGATAACTTTTGAGCGATATGTAATATTTGTATTACGTGTATATACAGTTTTTCATTCCCGATAACTTTTAATCGATTTCAAAATAGTGCTTTTTATCAAGTTTTGCTTTTATCGTACTACAAACAGGGTTTAAATTTGAATAGTGCTGTAAATAAGGCTTCCAATTGAGTTTTTCAATATCGATAACGTTTGATCGAACTGTAAACAGCGCTTTATATGCAGTTTTTCATACTCGATAACTTGTTTTATCGATATTTAATACTTCATTTCAATGCAGCTTTCCTTTATAGATAACATCGTAACTTATTATCTGTGTTTTCCCCAATTGATAACTCGTAAGCTATTATATATATGCAGGTGTTCACTATCGATAACTTTTTATCGATCAGAAAACCAGGCAATTGATAATTACCTGATATGGCAATTTTTCCCGGAAACGGTTCCCTCTGCATTTGACCCTTAAGCTTATCCACAGCAAGTTTTCGCCGCTGCCCATCCACAATCGAATCAGTGTCTCTTTCCGGATCCGGATCCGTCTCCGTATCCGTCTCTCTATCCGCATTCGTCTCTGGCAGAAGGCCACCCGGCGTCTGAATGGGTTCGTTGACCATGATGTACGTCTCAATGGTGGGCAGACGTAGAGCACTCTGATTACTGCACATCATCGTGGTTCTCACTTCAATGTTCCTCCGGCCAATTGTGGGTGACTTTTTCACATTGATATATTGAATTTTGCGCATAAGTTGTTCGATTTTATGCTTGCTCTGCGCCTCAATATAAATCTCATTCATTTTGGCATTGAGCTGCACCTGAAAGTCCTGCTCCGTCGTGGAATCTTCTTCCGGCGTGGAGGGCAACAAGTGCTCGGCGCAGCTGGTTCCACATTTAATATCCGCCGGAGAGAGTATATCATTGACGGCTACTTTAACGACGGAAATATCACCCAGGAAGCCATGCTTCAGTCGATTCTCGGAGCTCTGAAAACAGGCGCCGACGGACAGCGTTGTATTTACGCCGTGCGCCGCATGCAGCGGCCAATCATCAATGACTTCCGGATTGGCGTGACGATCTTCGACGGAGCTCTCAAAGCGCAAGCCATCGATAAAGAGCTCAACCTTGCCCGACTGCTCGACATAGTTGATGACATAATAATGCCACTCATTATCGCAGACCTGTGCTATTTTCCAGCGCCATTCCGCCGGACTGAAGATATTCAAGTCGCCCTCGTTGTAATTTTTACGCAACAGTAGGATTAAACGGCAATTGCGCACAAATAGCGCCATGTGATGTCGATTCATTTTGTGGTCGTCGGCGCTGCAAAGGATGTGCTCCTTGACGTGCTTGTTTAGGGGCGGATTTTGGCTGGCGTGCCGGAAAATGCTCACAATGCTGAACGAGTGCAGCGAGAAATCGTGTCGACCAATCAGACTATCTGGCAACACCACGCCAGCGTTGCCATCAAAGTGGAAAATGGGCTCCGGGCCCTCATCGTAGCTCAGCTCCTTTGTCCAATCGGCGCCGCGTGGTAATAAATCTTTGAGTTTGGTGCTCGCTGTGCAATTGCTGATATCGCGATCGCAGCCAAAGGATATGTGCTTCGTCTTTCAGGGTTGCCAAAGTGAGTCAAATAAAATATTATACATATAAGAATAGTCATTCAGTGGAATTCACCTTGAGTGCGACTGCTGCGTGTATGTTGAGTTCATCGGGACTGCACAGTATGTTGCATAGATCCAGGCGTGCATTGGGGAACAGCTGCAGGCTCTCAGTGCTGCCAGACTACGGCAAAATAAACATAATTATACATGATTGAAAAACTTATGTATGCATTTAAATGCAGTCGTAATATAAACCCATGTCCATATAGTCCTTTTTTTCTTACCACCTTATATTTGAAATGCTAACAAAATGACTGCAAAAAACAGACACTTGTGTCAGAGCCGTACAAAAGCTGTTTGATATGCAACCACAAAACACATAGGTATTGCATTTGTTCGCTTGGCGAGAGCAGTACCAACTAAGGGTTCACTTTCGCGATCGCAACTGCGTTAAAGTTCGAGTAAGCAATGGGAAAAAGCTCAAAAAGCCTTGAGCTTTTTTTAGATATTCGATTGTTTCGTTAAATGAAAACTGAATGACGACAAAGCAAAAAAAAAAGCCTACAAGCTATCGATACTCACCGTATAATCGATGCGCTCGGGAATTCCCAGAAACTTGGCATCGCAGACGCGTCGCACCTTTATGCTGACCATGATGGGCGACGATTCCTTCATAGCACAATCGAAGGCGACAACGGACAGGATGTGATTGTGGGAGATCTTGTGCGACAAGGGCTCCGTATTCTTAATGGAGCCCTCGTTGTCGATAGTAAATGGCTCATCGCTATTCAATATATCGAATTTGCACACATCCCCAAAGAGCGGCGTGCAATCCTTGTCCGTTGCCTCCACACGAATTATCTCATTGTAGAGTTTTCCTTCGTCCACTTCGGTTACGTACGAGGGCTGCAGAAATATGGGCGCATACTCATTGATATCGATAACAGTGATGTGCACATTGGCCGGATTGGAGGGTGTTCCATCGCAATAAATCGCCACTATCTCGAAATGATAGCTCTTCCGTTTCTCGCAGTTCAAAGTGCGACGTGCCTTCAAAATGCCCAAATTGTTTACCAGCTCAATCTGCAAGTATTGATTGGTAATTACCGATAGGCAAATGCATATATCTCTCGCTAGATCTCACCTGAAATGGTATTTCATGATATGGCTTTTTCAATATGCGAAAGTTGCATATTTTCTCCTCGTCAACTTTAATTAGTGGGGTTATTTCCACCAGCGTCTCATTCTCGCGTATCAATCCGTGGTACGACTTTTCTAATATATATTCTGGAATTAAGCGATTGAATAAGAACATAATGATGACGATTCCAAATCATTTTATGTACATATATGTTTCATTTACTTACTATTCACTCATTTATGTTATTATGCTTATTATTTATTTCATTTATTATATATAATAATAATAATAATGTCATGGAAAACCAAAACTAATTGAACGCACCTCGTTGTGTCAAATATTCGTCCTCATTTTCATTGGAATTGCCGCCGGTGGATGCCGCAAAACCGAGCAGCACACTCAGAATCAGACCCAAATAGACACAGTTCGACGCCATAGTGTTGGACAGGGGTTAACGGATGTCCCAAGTATTCTTTATCTTTATTTTCTGTAATTATTCATTTTTAATTTTATTAATTACAATTTTGTCACAAAAAACCTAATTTATTTACTGCAATTTTTCATTATTTTTTAATTGGATAATTTAAATATAATAATCATTAATAATAATAATCTATTTGCCGTTATTTTTTCATATTTATAATCACTAATTTGCTGACATTTTTTTTATTTACTTATCTTAACACTTAATTATTAATAATTATTAATAAAATGAGCCTCATTTATTTGCTGTAACTGTAAATCTTATTTGAAATCACTGTATATTACATCACAATCAATATTTATTTTTATCGCACAGATTTCCAGAAGTTAAAACACAGATTCCATCCAGATTAATCCAGTGCACATTTAAATGCAGCCACAAATACCCATGCACAATGTCTATATGTATAGGTGTCTGAGTGAATTTGAATTCATGAGATACACATTTTGCCAGATACACACACACACACACGCACACACAGATGTATTTGCTTTGTGTGTGTGTATTTTGTACTTTGTTAGATACAGAGTTAAAATATTCGAATATTCAAATAAATAAATCACTTAATTCTTCAATTTCACTTTCATTTCAAACATTTTTAATGGGTAAGAAATGCATTTGGATATTTTTCACTCGCAAAAGGATAAAAAGATAAAAGATGCAAAAATCAATATTTTTGTTACCCACACAAATTTTTGTGTTGTTTGCTTTTTTGATCCGTGTATTTTTTTGTTGGTTGCGCTGTTTATGTTTTTAGCTTTTTTTAAAGTGCAGCTTTTAATAAGAATTTGGCTAACAATTTATGCGCACTTTGATTGGACATTTATTAATTGTTTATCCGACATTTTTTAATGTATTTGCTCAAAAGAAAAGAATCAGTTGTTCGCTTTTACACTAAAAAATCCAAAATTATTTATTTGGTATTTTATTTGTAATAAGCTGAGCAAGCAATTAACTATCGATTACTTTGTTCTCCATCGATTGCGTAGCGCTTGCGATATTAATTGCTAGTGTTGTCTTCACACTGACACCAAATCAGTTAATTTCATTTTGAATTGAATGCGTTTAATTTAGATGCTTAACATAATATATAAAAATATTGCTGGTCAAATTAAACAGACAAACAAGCTGATACATTTTCAGCAAGGCCATGCTAAAAGCTTTTACTTAACGAAGCAGCAAATCGTTAGGGCGCGTATACACACACACACACATGCAAATAACAGCAAATTTTGAATTGAGCTATAAACTTAAATTAATATTACTTATCAAACTATGCCCAGCCCATTTTCATTCATTACAGAGCAGCGAGAGCGAGACGGAGAGCTCTAGAAATTCCATCCTAGGCTACAAAAAAAAAAATAACGTCCGCAACAAATTTCATTCATGATGTGCGCATTTCATGTATGTGCGCACACATGTATACACATATTTACACAAACACACACATTCATACAAAAGCAAATACATACACAGCATATAGCTACGCCCACGTACATTCAGCTGAAGCTTTAGGCGAACAGGCGCGTAGCCGAAGCTTTTCGTGACGAAGAAAAGCAGAGCTTTGAAGCTGAGCAGCCTTTTATCAGGGTCTGCGCTGTGGATGCTGTTCCGTCGCCGTCGCCCTTTCAAGTGCAGCCTTCAACTCTCTTTGCTCTATTTCAAAATTTAGTTCGGTTTACGTAGCGCGTCGGTAAAGTTCATATCACACATAGACTTACAAAAACCAAAAAAATAAATATATATATTAAAAAAAAAATTATAAAAAAAGAGTAATTAAAAAAAAAAAAGTTTTAAAAGACATATTGTATGTAATAAAATAATAATTAAATAGGCTGTAATAAAAATGTAAGTAGGCTGTTAAAAGACAAAATACTTGTGTGGGTGTATGCGTGAATGTGTGTATATATTTAGGTCGATTAAGCCTATATCGAAAATACATACAAAAATAGAGTTGGATGTGTGTGCGGGTGTTTTGCGCAACTTTGTGAATGAGAGTTGATATTCAATTTGAACTTGGCAGGCAAAGCTTTTGCCCCCAACCCATTTTCTTTTGCATGTGTGTGTGTGTGTGAGTGCAGTTTAACATTACAGCGCGTAGACAATACACATACAAAAGCTGTTAAGTCTCAATGAATAATTTCTGAATGGCCCACATATATATGTATGAGGCTGTGTGCATGTGTGTGTATAAATAAATTACAAGAGCAGCCAAAACGTATGCAAGAAAAACACGCATTTACTATTAAAAATTCAAATTACATAAATATGTGTATTAAGAAAAAATATTTAATTAACTAAATGCAATTTTATTTAAATTTTATATTTAATATTTCTTGTTTTTTTGAGTATTAAGATTTGTATAAAAAAAACGTTCCATATTCCATTGGTTCCCACCCAACAGTGTTGAAAAATGGCGTCGCAACCCAGGTACAATGCTAACGGTAACGGTAACGGTAATAACGGTAAAATGAGGCTAAGTGTGGCGACTGTAACGAACGACGCCCTTCTTCTTGCCATTTGTCACTCAAAATACCACAGAAAAGTAAATGAAACCAAAAACTCAATTTCAATTTCAATTTCAATTCAAATCACTTTTTGGAATAAGCGCACCAATATTTGTTTGTCCAGCACCTTGCACCACTAATTACAAATTGTACAAAGCAAAGGCACAACTATAATAATATGTACTAATATATATATATATATAATTCTGTTGATTTCTTTTATTATTTCAACTGCACAAATAGAAAAGCAAAGAAAACGCAACAAATAAATAAAGAAACATAAAAATATGTACAAAAAAAATGTATATATATATGTTTAGGTGAAATTCTCATTCTGATTATAGCACTTACAAATTGAAAGAGCACCACAAGGAATATATAGTACTGACTTTTATGCTCCTCTAATAATTGCACGTCCTTGTAGTCAATATTTAAGCTAAGCATTTGCCTTAATAAATTGCTCATTTTATTTGTTTATTCCATTTTGTATATAGACAAAATCAACATATTTAAAGAGACATATCTATTGACAACTCAACAAGTTTAATCGACGGGCGTTATATGAATTGAACGTATTTCGGCATTTTCCTTAGATTATTGTCAAAGATGCTCTGTTACCACAGTATGGTAAGTATATATATATATATATATATATTTCAAGTACTGTAATCTCTATATTGAATCATTTGCAGAACACATATCTGCACTTGTACATATTGGTGATCTTCGTTTGTATGACACATGGCAGTGGCAACTTTTTGAATGGACGCAGCCACGGCGACTATGGTGTCCAGCGAAATGGTGACGCTGGCAAATTAGTCAAAGGCGAGGACCGCACAACAAATGTGAATGTGGGCGAGGTGTTTGTGCCCAAAACATTTCCCCTGAGTGCACAGGAGCCAACGTGTGAGCAGCTGCGAGCCATGTGGATGTGAGTTTGGAATACACATATTTATAAATAAATATCATATATATATCAAATAAATATAAACAAATGCAGATTCTCCAAGCGCCAATCTCGGGCAGCGGAAATCACGAACGAAATACCAACATATCGCGATCCATTCACCTATAATGTCTGGGAACCGCTCTACTCCAATTCACGATTGCTCGGCTCGTAAGTAGTCACATATAAATATATATATATATAATTAAGTATAACAAAAATGAAATGCTTGGCAGGATTCGCATGGGAGCCCGGGAACGTGCTCGTTCGCCCGTGTTTGGCCGCGTTGTCAGCCGGGAGCCAATAATTCCGCAACGTGTCGCTTTCGAGCAGCGTCAGCGTCATCTCATCGATGGCAGTCCGAGCACGGCCGGGCAGGCATCCCGGCTATACGGTGCCGAGGTGCGGCCCTCGAGTGTGGGGGTCACGACGGGCTCCGCATCACCACGTCGCTCCAGCCAGAATAGATATGTTGGTGTTGTGCCCAGCAGCAGCTCCTCCTCTCCCGTTTCCGCATCCGTCTCTTTCGCTCCTCAGGCAAATTCAAATGCGGGCAGCAGTCAAAACTCAAATTCCGTTGCCGTCCAGGGTAGTTTTCAGAAGCTCAAGGAGCTTATCTGGACGGAGCGGGCCAAGGAGCTTACCCAGCAGCGCCGTGCCGAGGAGCTGGCTGCTCGTGCAGCGGTTCTCAAGGAAATCGCCAATGGTCAAAAGTACAAATTAAATATATCAAATATGTAAATCTGAATAATTAACTCTCTTCTCCGATTTCGTTGTAGTATTCAATCGTCGTATAAGGTGCCCTTCAGTCGAGAAGGCGACTCGCTGCTGATGGATGAGAATCGGAGTCCGGACAGTGGCGGCAATCAGTATCTTAACGACGAGCGTGTCTCCATAGCAAACATACAAAATCTGGATGGTATTCGAAATGGGAATGGGAATGGGAATGGAAATAATGGAGGAGGACAGAGACAGCACAGTGGAGGCCATCGTGCATCCACTCGACGCATTGGTTCAACTGCATATGGCATTGGGAAGGGGAAAATGTCCAAAATCGGCTCTCGCATTCGAATACCGGCCACAGACATCAATCAGGGCGATTTATCGGATCGAGATCAGGCTGTTACCGGCATAACGAGGATATATCCGATCCGAAAATCACATTTTAGGGAAAGAAATCGTTCCCTTTACACACAGGTAACAAGAATAAAAACAAATCAAATTTATCAATGATCGATATTTATCGATTCTTTTTGCAGCACTCACCAATTGATTATTTCCAACGCAACACTCGCAAATTGGCCAATTTGCAATACGATCAAAATCGAATTCCAAAAATCAGCTCAAATTTAAATGAGAATTATTTTAGTCTGGCCGATCTGGCTGCGGCTGATGCTGATGCTGAGGCTGATGCTGATGCTGAGGCTGAGGATATACCTACCGAACAGAAATCGAAACAATACGAATTTGATTTATATGATAACACTGCATACTAAATTGAAACTGTTTTCGAAAAAGTTTTCAAAACTTTCTTTTGTACTTATTTTTGTTTTGTATTTTGAATTTGTATTTTGAATTTGTATTTTGAATTTGCATTTTGAATTTGTATTTTTAGTTTAATTTGAAAGAAAACAAATGTAAATACCGCAAGTTAATGGACAGGAGCAACGGTTGTCAATTCGCAAGAGAAAATAATTAGTTATATTAATCTAATATATAAATATCACCTGTCGATTTATATATATATATATATATATCAAATATCAATCAGCTGCTACTTCTGATCATATATAGAAATATTATTTGCTTTATCACGAGTGAAAAATCATGTGAAATTGTCTGTACATACCATATTTAGTTATACATATGTATCATATATATATATATGCATATGTTTGGCTTCATTTGACTTGATTTATTTCTATATAGTTTCATTCTCAACCTCAGTTTAAATTGTGTACTTTTTTTTGGAGTGCACAATCAATGAAAGTGCGCAGCTAATCGGGCGTTAGATCTTCGATTTACACATATATATATATATATCGTCTCGATGCATATATAATCGAATGCTTCCAAAATAAAACAATCATCAGAAATACATACGGCATGGAAAAGGACAATTCAACTGAACGATCAATACATATTAGCATATATACCTATATATACATATATCTAAGCTGTGCCTGAACTTGGAGCACGAGAAACAATCAAATTGATGATCAAAACTGACAAACCAACTCACATATATATATATATATATATACTCATGTATATAATACCAATATCCGACAACTCTCAATTTCAAAGTGTAATATATATATTTTTGATTATGATTATTTCTGATCTGATTTCGCTTTGCGCATTGTACAAATTTTGGATGCAGGAAAGGCCACAAATTTACACACATGCATATAAATATGATGTATATATTTATATATATATATGTATATACACATAGATGTATATGTATATATCTATAAATATATGAAATAAATGTCAATTTAACATATCGAACTTACCCAAAGTACTTGTGCTACCTATATTACGAGAGACTAATAATTTGTACTATTAACTACATAAATACATAAATAGTACACACATATATATATATATAGCTACATATTGCTCAGAATCTACGAAACGAGTACTATATACAAACAAAATCAATTATCGCAAGTATGCCTGATTTTACTAAGCGTTATTTAGTTATTGTACTCCACATTGTATAGAAAACAAAAGAAAAACTAAAAAACAAAAACTAAAAACTAAAAAACTAAAAACTAAAAAACTAAAAAACAAAAACTAAAAACTAAAAAACCAAAAACTAAAAACTAAAAAACCAAAAAAACAACTAAAATTAGTAGTAAAACTTTCGAAAACATATTTATAAATATGCATAAACAATTGACAATAAATCTCTAGTTGTGAGTTCCGGACAATAAATAAGATATAAAACGTTTTTATTATACATATATGTTGTATATACTATATACCATATACCATATACTATATATACTATACTATATATATAACATGTTCCAAATTCATTTGATTGAACTAAAAGTCAAATTGTCTACGCATGGTTGATGTTTTTGAATAAATGCCAAGGAGCAAAAATCATTTGACAAATATTTCAAAGTATTTAACTTAAGAGGTTATTGCGAATCTTATTGTGTAACACAAATATTGTATATTGTAGACGAATCAACACACAAATATATATATATCTATATATAAAAGTCGTATGAATTGAAAAAGCCAGTTTTTTATCACTATTTCTGCAAATGTTGCCCACATTTCCAGCATGCAGTTCGATGGAATTAATGCATTTTGTTTGTAAGGTGTTGGAGCGCAGTTTGCCCGCGTCAGGGAATGCCTGGACAAGATGATAACACCCAAGTAACGCCGTCGTTGTGTACTCAAGCTACGTTTATTCGGCACTAAAGTTGCTTAACATTATGCTGTTGCTTAACATAAGTGTGCTGCTTAACATAAGTGTGCTGCTTAACATAAATGAGCTGCTTAACATAATTCAGTTGCTTAACATTATTCAGTTGCTTAACATAATTCTGTTGCTTAACACAGTTCTGTTGCCTAACATAAATGTGCTGCTTAACACAATCGCAGTCTCACTCCACCGAGTGCAGCCATTTGTAAGGCGATCGCAGTCTCACTCCATCGACATCTCCTCTAACCTCTATAAACAGCTTGACCCACTCTAGCTAGCCTCAAGTGCCTAATGTTGAGCTGTCAGCATTTCTCATTTTCACACTTGAAACAATGCTGACTTGCATGAGTCAGCTATCAGCATCTGTTATGTTCATGCTTGAATATTATAATCTAAGAATTTTGTATATAAAGTCAGTGTTCTTCATAGCCTCAGTATGGTCAGACGTCTTCATTCATTTCTACCATCGCACTTACTGTGCGCATCGAAGGACTTCACTCTCCGTAGTCCAACAGTTCTGTTGCTTAACATTATTCTGTTGCTCAACATTATTCTGTTGCTCAACATTATTCTGTTGCTCAACATAATTCTGTTGCTTAACACAATTCTGTTGCTCAACACTATTCTGTTGCTCAACATTATTCTGTTGCTTAACACAATTCTGTTGCTCAACATTATTCTGTTGCTCAACATTATTCTGTTGCTCAACTTTATTCTGTTGCTTAACACAATTCTGTTGCCTAACACAGTTCTGTTGCTTAACATATTGAGTACGCATTGATGGAGGACTTAACATATGTAGGGATGCAGGGTTGCATTGCATGTAAATTACAAATTGATTAAATTGAAATGAATGAAAATAAGTCCACAGCACATTAATTTGTAGTCTTTATTCACTTTTCACTTGATGCTTACTTTAATACTTGACATGGGGATATTAGTGAATGAACTGCTCCTTCTGGATCTCGTTGTGATCCAGTTTTCTGAATCGCCAGCCGCCTTGGCCATCAAACTCGAGAATGTGTGTGTGGAATTTCCTAGAAGTAGCAAATACATAGATATAGCGATCTAGTTTCTGCTAGGGTATATCATGGAGCGCTACTTACCAGAGAGTGGGTCGATGTGTGATCGTCAGCAGCGTGATTCCCATTTGCTTGGCAATCTCGTAAATGGAGCTCTCCACATCGATGGAAACGGCGCTCGTGCACTCGTCCAGCAGCGCATAGCGAGGTCTACAAAATCGTGGCACATATAAAACATATATATATATATATAATTGATAAGACACGCACTTGTGATAGAAGAGACGAGCGACAGCCATGCGTTGCTTTTCCCCGCCCGACAGAATGTCCTTCCAATCGCGCACCACATCGAAACCATCACTAGAAACATATATATATGTATGTATATCGAAGATAATACGTGATATATGTGCATTTGCTTACCGCTGAGCGATGTGCTCCAAGCAAACCATTTTCAGGATGTCCGCGAGTTCGTTGTCGGTAATATTTTTGCGTTTCATGTCCTCGCGCGTGTCGGGATATATGATCTGATCGCAGAGACTACCGATGGACATATAGGGTCGCTGTGGTATATAGAACATGCACGGCTTATCGGCGATCGGACGTGGTATGTGCAGCTCGCCCGCATAGATCGGCCACAAGCCGCTCAAGATGCGGAATAAACTCGACTTGCCACAGCCATTGGGACCCGTAATTAGCAGATGAACGCCGGGTTCGATGGTCAAGGACAGGCTTGGCACAACAATATCACAGTTGGGCGTCACCACGGGCACCGCACGCAAACTAATCATATCCGACAACTGGCCCGAATCATCTGTGTATATGATGCGACCCTTGGCGATTGGTTTGCCATCTTGGAACTCAATGATTCCGTTCATTTCATCATTATTCTCGACCACTGTTGCCTTGCTGTAAATGCCCTGGGCTGTCTCCTCGAGCACATCCAGCATGCCAGCCACACGGTATGTGTATCCTGCGAGGGCAACGATCTCCTTATACGAGGACATCAATCTCTCAATGGCATCTGCTGCCGAAATGAGCAGATTTCGCGCTGTTGTTAAATATTGAGTGCGTTCACTGACACTGGAATCGTTGGAGGTGCTGCTGCGGCTGTTAACAACTGCGCCTGTCAGGATGGGCAGGGATACCATGACCATGCCCGTGCCGGACCACACATACTTCATGAAGAACTGCTCCAGCATTATGAACCACAATTTCTGGCTAAATATAGAGTTCATCTGGTTCACCAGACGATTGTAGGCCTGGCGCAGCTGCTGCAGCTCAACCTGGCCAAAAAGGAATTGGAAATCCGGAATAAACCTGGATATATGATGGACTAAAGTGCACGCACCTTGTGTCCGCCGTAAAAGGCGATTTCCTCGGCATTCGTAATGATGCGGGAGTGAATGTGTCGCAGGTAGCCATAGCGATTCGCCTCCTCGGAGACCAGTTGCCCAAATTTCGGCGAGACAACCCGTAAGATGTGCGCCGTAAGCGCAATCACACTGACAGACAGCGCGGGGCCTGTGCGAGAAACGGAAAGCAATTATTCAAACAAGTCCAAGAGCAACAAGCATTAACAATAAGTGCCTAATAGGACGTTGGCCTTCATCCTTTGGGAGGATCGCATCAGAGCCAGGCCAATTAACATCAGGTCGAAACAGGGCTTCGTCAAGCTGCTGTACAAATGGGCCACAGAGCTGGCAAACACCGAAATATCCTCGGTAAGTCTACAGAAATACAAATATACAGATCAATTTACATATATATATAGATATAGATGTAGATCTACGCACCTGTGATCGGCGTTCTCAATTCTGCCATCTAAATTCGATACGCGATAGTAGTTTTGATTTTTGAAATACAAACGATATGAATGACGCACCAGTCGGGTTCTGCAAATAATATATAGATTAATAGATCAGTTACTATAATATATATATAAATTAGTTCCATAAAGAACAGCTGTTCACAAAAATCCACTCCCTAAAGGCTAATACTGAGTTAACAGCAGCGAGTATGCGTAACAGCGAGTTAACAGCGTCGTTAACAGTGTCGTTAACAGTGTCGTTAACAGTGTCGTTAACAGTGAGTTGTAACTTTGTCCAGAACTTGCTTGTTTCTCAACATACATTGATTATTAGGCAGATATATATATATATAGGGATTACTTACCGAAATGCCAGCGCCAACTTGCTCTCCAGGAAACGAATCATGGAATTAACAAAGGTCGCTGGTATGGCGATGCCAAACCATTTGAGGAGAACGAGCGCAAATTGTTTGACATCCTTGCGGACGATAAACTTGACGATGGCGCCCTCTAGCGCCGCCACATAGATGCTGAGGAAGGTGCGCGAAATGAGGCACAGGGTGTGCACGGTTAACAGCCCGGTCTCGTAGCAGAGCTTTTGCGGTATCATTATTTGGACGAGCATGCCGAGCTGCTTGAGAAATTCTCGATTCAAACCCGGTTCGAGCGGCGTTCGTTGATTTTTCGCTTGCTGTTCGACGAGCAGTTTTTCCGCTTCAGCCAATTTTAGATCCTCATCGATTTCTGTTGGCGTGAGTGACCCACCCCCGCCACCTTTATTGTCTCTCTTCCGCTGCCCATTCTCGTTCTTGCCGTTCTGTGCTACATTTCGTATGTAGGGAACAGTTACCTTAACGGTTAATGCAAACAGAGCTGTTCCCACCAGCGCATAGCTGAATGCCTGCTTGGGCAATCCATACTGTTCGTACTTGTCGGCAATGCGATCCACATACTTTGACCACACTGTCATATTTACATGCGTTCCACTTTTGTTTGTGTATCAAATGTCACTCCCGATTTCGCACTGCAAGCAAAGAAATCAAAATAAAACCATTATATATATGAAATGGAGTTTGCCAAACACGACTAATCCGATATATATAGTATATTTATACTTATTATGGCAAGTACTGGTAAACAGTGAATACGGGATTAATAAAAAACGAACCGTTATTCAGCCAGAACGGACAAATATCAATTGACTGGCCCAAGCTAAAACTGAGGAGACCTTATCCGGAGCAGTACCGATGTCGTTATGTAATCAACGCGTACTTAATACTTTCGAGCACCTAAATTACTTCAAAGCAAAGTTCAATCGCTTAATCATTTAATCGACTGGTCGAGACACAATAATGGCTAAGAGCTTTAATCAGTTAATACTCATATTTCCAACTCTCCTCAAAATAACACACACTATTCGACTAAGGGTTTTGGCCAACGATAATTTGTAAATCAAGATTGCCACAATCAATCCGATAGATAATGTCTACATTTTGGGATTATCTAATCTTGGTTGCAAGAAACGCAGAATCATTGCTGTAAAATATATTCTGAATCCATTTGTGATCCCAGCTGTATATATATACATGCGCACATGTGATAAGGCCAGATACGGAACATAAACAAAGGCTCTTGGGAACAATGAGCACACATTTCGCAGCGATTAGCCGAGTGTAGTTGATTCAAACTTAACTAGGAATTGAACTTTGCACAAATCGTTTCAGTGTCAAGCAGTTCAGTTCAGTTTTGTACTCTGTACGCCATTAAGAATGCTTTTTATTACTTGTTGACTTTTGTAATGATTATTATTTGAAATGTTCTTGTTTTGTTTATTAATGTGAGCTGCTAACTTACAGCTGTCAGCTTTTTGTCGTGCACGCACAGCTGATTGTTCTGCGCACATGCATATGTATAGTGAGTGGCGTTTAGCGTCTGCGTCTGTGTGTGTGTGTGTGTGTGTTGTGCTTTATTGTGTGTTGGTGTTTGTCTTGCGCTTTGTTTTCACACGTCTTCTTCGTATTCCCTCGATTACAAAATACTTTGTTGCGAAAAGCTACTGACGAACAACAACGCGCCGTTTGTAGATCAAAAGATAAAGCCAAACCGATTTAATTGACAATTGCAGAATCAACGAAATCTGTACAGCACTAATATATATACACAATATATACAAGTAACTAAAAACAAAACAAATAAACAATCAATAAACAACTAGTTTACAATAATATTCTGAGCAACGCAATAAAAAAACACGACCGAACAACGCGAGAGCTTAAAGCTTAATGTTTTTCTGCTGCTGTTGCTGCTGCCTCCGCTGCTGCTGCTGCTGCTGCTACTAACACATATGCACTTTTTGTACGAGCTTAGTTTTTCAGCTTTTCCTTTTGCTCGCTGCTACAATCAAAACACACACACACACACAAATAAGCATATGCACGCATGTGTGTTGCGTATTGATATGGAACATTTATTTGAGAAGTCCAATAACCAACGTAAATAAAGAATCAGAAGCACACAAAAAACGGTTCAATTTATATATTTATTTAGCATGACAAATAAATATATATAGAGAATAGAGATAAAGCCTTCAACCGGAATCAAAGCAACTCAACTAAATCGACATATAGCTGGCATGTGTGTGTGTGTGTATATATACTCATATATGTATACATCTATATTTGTGTGTGATTTTATATCTGACTTTCCACTTAAAAATTATGATTCAGAGGTTCAGTTAGCTTTTGATACTTCAGCCGTACTAACATCAATTTTTGTATTTATTTGAGATTTTTTACTTTTTAAAAAGGAACCGGTATTTTTATATGTATGTATATGGAATATTTGTATAATATAAATATATATATATATATGCATAAAGTGGCCCCGAGCAAAGCCGGCTATTTACTGAACCAGGCGTTTGCTTTGCCAAATCGATATACACACATGCACACATACGTATATAACGCATAACTGTAAATAACCGCAGTCGTTGAAAAAAATTGCCGCTATGTTGTAGCGTCCTTCGCAAACGTGATCAAACTTAGCGGGCTGATCGAACATGTTCGATGTAGCTAGATACTTATACTCACATTTTTGCGTAGACTTATAATTCTTTATTCCTTAGCATTCAACATGGAGGACTGCGATAAAACGGACTCCTCCGATGAATTTTACGACGCCTGCTCGGAACAGTTGGAGACGAGCCCTTTGGAAATGGACTTGAGTACTGCTTTGGAGGAGGCGCAACTAGCCATCAATTATTTCTTTGACAACCAGTTCGAGAAGGCTCGCAACCTGTTGCGACCGTTTGCCGACTCGAGCCTCTATCACTCGATGGGCAACGCTGTCTTCGCCTACCTCGAAGCTGTTCTCACCTTCGAACACATCGATGAGGCCTCGGCGCAGCTGAAAAAATGCGTCCAACTCTGTCAGCGATTCAGGAAAAAGAGCACACTAACGGAATACATTGGCAGCACCTTCAAAAAGGTATTTATGCACCTAATCTTTACCAGAAAGTGTCCAATTATAGACGCATGAATACTTGCAGAAAAACTTCAATCTACTCACCGATCTTGAGTGCCATGCGGAGCTCTGTTTGGCGGAAGCACTCCTGCTGAGCGCCTTGCTGACTTTCATCGAGGACGAGAATCTCAGCGGCCTGATCCGGGGCAGCCTCCAAGTGCGGCAGTGCTTCAATTCTTACAGGTAGCCAGACTACGGACTTAGTTGGTCCAGCTGATCCTGATTAGTGATTATAATTACAGAGTCTGCGCCCAGATAATGAAGCATCGCAAATGGGAGGCGAGCTCCGCCGGGCTGAGGAACCATTTTAATAGCGGAGTCCACATGGGCATTGGTACCTTCAACCTGATGATATCCATGCTGCCCGTACGGATCACTAAGCTGCTGCAATTCATTGGTTTCTCGTCGAACAGGGTAATTACTTGGTCTTAAATGGCAAAAGCTCACGCAAATAAACTGTCCCAACTCCCCAGCCTGAGGGCCTCAATGAGTTGCGTGCCGGCTACCAGGAGAACGGTCTACGGCAGATACTGTGCGCATTATCTCTGTTCGGCTATCATTTGATGGTTGTGCCCATGCTCGGCAGTCGCCAATCGGCAGCCGATCTCAAGCAATGCGATGAGATGTTGAGCGGACAGCTGACCAAGTATCCAAATGGTGTCTGGATGCTCTTCTTCAAAGGACGGTTGGAGTTGTGCAAGGGCAATCTGCGTGCAGCGGAGTCCTGGTACATTAGATCGTGGAAATCTCAAGATGCCTGGCCGCAATTTCATTACCTGAGCTTCTGGGAGCTGCTCTGGCTGAGTTGCATGCAACAGAACTGGGCCAATGCTCAATTCTATGCCACCCAGCTGCTGGAGCAGAGTAATTGGTCAAGATCCATCTACGCTTACCAATTGGCCGTCGTTAAGCTGATGTGCCCAACGAGAACAGAGGAGCAGCTGCGGAGCATAGATGCGCTGATGCTGGAGGTGCCTGCGAGCCGGCAGCGCATCGCTGGCAAGTCGCTGCCCATGGAGAAATTCATGGCGAAGCGAGCCGAGCGCTATCAGAGCCAAGGTCAGCGACTCGTTCTGCCCCTCATCGAGCTGATGTATCTGTGGAACATGTTCAAGTTCCTGGGCAAGGACTATCAGCTGGCCGATGGCATCCTGCAAATTATCGATAAGGAATTGATCGATCTAACTCGCCATGAATCAGCTAACAATCCTTACCATGCCGATGATCGGGCTCTGTGCTTGCTGCTGCGTGGCGCCTGCTATGTTCAAATGGGCAAATCGGGCTTGGCTTTGCAGTGAGTATACATGCGCATATTTACAGTGGTGGCAGAAATAATAGCCACACTGCAATTTGTTCTTCGCTTCTTGCAGGGACTTGCGTGAGTGCATTGCCCAAGTGGGCATTGTGGAGGATCAGTTTATTGTACCCTATGCCTGTGTGGAAGCTGCCCTTTGCCACGCCTGCGTTAATCCAGCTTTGGCCATAACCATGCTGCAGGACACCAAGTAAGTCAATCAATTAATAAATCAATCAGTCAATCCATCAATCACAATTCTTTTCTTCCCTTTTTAGAAAAAAATATTCCAAATATGCTTTGGAATCTCGTCTGCATTTTCGAATACATGCGGCTTTAATGGAACTTAATGGCAGTTTTGGTTAACGCACAGTTATCGATTATCGATCAATCATTTGCTTTGTTTATTTTTTGGTTGTGGATCAGGCTGAATAAAAAAATTGCAGTATTATTCAACTTGAAATTGTAAATATATAAAAAACAAGCGAACATTTATCGATTTATCGAATTATCGATTTATAAAATTATCGAATTATCGATTATATATTTATCGATTATAGATTGTCGAATTATCGAGTTATCGAATTATCGACTTATCGATTATTTGTGATCTGGTTGCAATACAGCAGTCCAGTGTTGTCCAATTCCAACTCAGGTTTGGGTTCGATTCATTTCCCAGCAATCGCACTTATCGATAGCAAATTCAAACAAGTTTCGCATTTATTTCTTTAAATTTAGTAATTTAGTCATTTTATTATAAGAGTAATTGTGTATGTATATGAACATGCACAGTTATACAATTAATCTGTATACATATTTCTCTTCCTCTTCTGTTTAAGGGGAATTCCTTTTGCTTGTCATTATTATTATGATCGTATATGGTAAAAATGTTTTGTGTTCATGTCTATATATATATATATATATATATATATGTAGTGCACATAGTTGAATCAATATATATATATATATATATGTTTTTTTTTTTCATTTTCTGCATTAGTAGAAATATTTATTCGTAGATCGATGATACTTAAATCATTCTTAAAAGCCCTATATAATTGTTAAGTCTATGAATATATATATATATATATGTGTGTAATCGATTTAATTGTACATTAAAAATGCAAAAGCCTTATCTAATCAGTACTATTTACGCATTAAGAATTTTAACATTATGTGTGATTTATTTATACACTATTTTTTCGAAAGCAATTTTTTTATTTACTTTTTTTCTATACATTTTTTTCACTCTCACTTTTCGAAAGCTGCTTCTCTTTTCGTGCAGTTTATTCGTATAAGAGTTATTTTACAGTTATATATTTGTGGTTGATTAATTTTATGTGGAAATGGACGCTTTGAAGCCAGACGGTTTTCAAATCGTTTTCTTTTTGTTTTGAAATATTTATTTTGAATCATTTAACGCATTTTTCGTATTTTTTTAGTTAATAATTGTAAAAATTGTGGGCAAAATAAATATAAATACAACATTTAATAAAATATTAACAAACTGTACAGGAAAAAATTCGAAAATATAAAATTATCTTTCGAAATTCGAAAATTTGAAAATGCATTTGAAAATCTGGCATTATTATTAATATTCATTTCTTTTTTATATATGTATATGTATTTGATATAAAAAAGAAATAAACCTTGTGTGTGTGTGTGTGTTTTTACAGAGAATACTGTACATAATTTACAGTATCTCCTAATTGATGCATACATACATACACAAATGTTAAAGTTCCCCCGCGTTGAGTGTGTGTGAGAGAGAGAGAGCTGCCAAAAACTGTTATAAGCTAAAGTTCTGCATGTGTAATTTCAACTAAGCGGTAATATATATGTATGTGTGTGTGTGTGTATGTTTTACAGAGAATACTGTACATAATTAACAGTATCTCCTAATTGATGCATACAGCTACACATACATACATACATAAATGTGTGTGAGAGAGAGAGCTGCCAAAAACTGTTATAAGCTAAAGTTCTGCATGTGTAATTTCAACTAAGCAGTAATATATATGTATGTGTGTGTGTGTGTGTTTGTACTCAATTTGCGCACATTTTGCAAACCATATTACAGTATAAACAAAATATATAGATATATATATATATATGTTAATAATAAATATTCGACTTTTGAATACTACAATTTTCTGCTGCTTCTTTTTTACATAGTGTGTGTGTGTGTGTGAATGTATGTATTTTTTTTTTGTTATTATATATATATATATATGTATATCACAAGTTTGAAGAGAGTAGAAAGTGGCGAATTAACTACAAAAAATGTGTGTGGGAGTGTGTGTGTGTGTGTGTGTGTGAGGCAACAGCAAGCGACGGCAAATTTGTAATTTATATATATATATTTGTAGCTGGCTTAGCAATCGATGCCGTTAATATTATTACTGCAAATTTGCGTTAAGGCATTGCGATTTTGCTGCAGCTGCTGCTTCTTACTGTGAATGTCGGCAATTGCGGCGACCGTTCCTTTTGCGCTTAAGCTTGCTCCCTTTACGTTCGCTGCTCCCATTGCGCCTGAGCTCGCTGCTCCTTTTGCGCCTGAGCTCGCTGCTCCGTTTGCGTTCGCTGCTCCCTTTGCGTTGGATGCTCCCTTTGCGCTCGCTGCTCCACTCGCTGTTGCCGCTACTCGCTGCTGGAGAACGCTTGGCGCTGCCGTTAGCTCCGTTTGCTGTTGAAATTTGGCTAATTTCTGCTTATTTTGCATATGACAAACATTATTTGTTAAACTACAGTTGTTATCGAAGTGCTCCGAGCTATTAATCAAATTGGTGCACTCCACATTGCAGCCGCCAATCATTAGATCGTCGTCTTCCTCTTCTTCTTCATCTTCGGCTTCTCCATCCTCTTCTGCTCCGTCTTCCTCCTCCACCTCTTGTTCGTCTTCCGCTTCGGAATTGTGTTGATTGTTGTATTGTTGTTGATGTTGCAGCTGTAATTGTTGTTGCTTGTTAACCAACACTGTTTGATCTCTTTCAGTGTTGTTCAACTCGTAATCAGCGCGATTTATGAAATTGGCCGGATTTTGTTGTCGCCGTTGTTGATAATAATGCGTTCTTTCCGCATGCGCCAAAGTTTGAGCACCATTTAGACGCAGTCCTCGATTTGCCGTAGTTGGAGCCGTAGTTGCAGCCGCTGTCTGAGCTGATGCGGAACCGTTGACTATGTTGCTCAACGTGCCACTTTTCCGTACTCCACCGTTATTATAATGATTACCGCCTCTTTCGTAAGAATTATAGCCCGGATAACGCAAACCCGCCGTAGACGTTGAGCCGCAAGAATTTGTCGTTGAATTCGAGCTGCGACGTTCCGGTTCCAGTTCCGCCTTGCGGCACTTTTGCAACTTGTGCACCGGTCCGACTACGACGCCGGCATTTTCCACGGCTCTTTCCTCTTTAAATACGGGTCGCTCGAAATTGTTGAATTCATAGCCGGAATTTGGCTCGTGCAACGGTTCCGAGTAGCAACTATCGCTTTGCAGCAGCAACATTTGTTGCTGTGACGAACCGGAATTCGAACCGGAACCCGAACCTGAGCCGGAATTCGAGGCGGAAGCCGATGCGGACGCGGAACCGGAACTGGCGAGCTTCTGTAGCGCCGTTGTTGTTGTTGTTGTTGCTGTGGCACGCAAATCGAAATTTGGATTTTCATAGTGATCAACTGTGCCGTCCGTCAAATAATCACTGCCCAAATACGCCGTAGTCACTGGCCTCAGCTGATGATGATGATGATGATGATAGCGTGCGCTGTTATACTCCTGATTGTGATTCCGCATGGAGCCCGTGTCGTAGGGCCGCTGATACATAGGCTCCGGCTGCAGCTGATAATCCGCAATGATTCCGCTCGGAATGGGATTTGTTGCACCTGCTCCGGCGCTTGTTGCACCCGTTGTCGTCAGCGAATTCAATGCATAGCTATCATCGTAGATCAATTTACCAGTACGCATTGTGTACGTGTGGAGATTTGTGTTCGCATTGCATACGGCCGGATAGTCCGTGTCAAAGTGTTCCTGACTCGAACTCGACGTGCAGGGCAGAAAAAAGTTGGCAACATTCGAATGTTGTGGATGCTGTGCTGGATGCTGTGCCGGATGCTGCGGCTGATTGTGTTTCTCTCGTTCCGACAGACCCAGATTATTTGTGGCACGCACATCGCCATTCAGGGCAACGCCACCCGGATTATTGCCCTGATTGTTGCCAACACTGGTTTTGAGACCCGTAACCCATGAGATTAGCGTGATAATTGCAATTTCGATGAGGCGCAAGGAGAATTGATAGCCCCATTGGAGCCAGTCCAAGTCGGAGGCTTGATTCAGGATCAAAGGACGCGTTGTCGAAATGCAAATGGCGCCAAAAATTTGCAGGGTTGCCAACAGCACGAAAAGTAAAGCGCTGGCAATGGTTATGTGAATGGCATAGGAAAGATTCTGATAACCGTGAATATAGTTCTGAGATTTACTCTTCAAAATGCGCTTGAGTATACGGTAAAGATAGAGGTACAGCAGGCCTAGGCTGAGGCAGATGAATATGTAGATAATCTGACAGATGAGGGAGAGCACCCTGGGGGGCGGCGCCGGATTAGCAGCGGGCAATTGTTGCTGCTGCAGCTGTTGCTGCTGCTGCGGTTGCAGGTGCAAATGTTGCTGTTGCAGCTGCTGCAGCTGCAACTGCTGTTGGCGACGCAGAAACTGCTGCTGCTGCTGCTGCTGAAAGTACATGTGATGGTTGTGCAACGTATACGACTCGACGTAGTGCAACGTGATGCACAAAACCAAATGGACGCCGCAGCCAACGACCACCGTCAACGGGCGCACCAGCGCCGAATATCGATTATTCTTGTGATTCAGCGACTTCAGAAACAAAAATAATATCAAAACGGCAAAAGCAACCGTCAGCAAAGTCGCCGGCAAGTTGAGCAGGAGTTCGCCGGCGAAAATGGGAAATGTGCTGTGGATATTGTAGGCGTCGACGCACAAGTATATGATGCGCATCACACAGATCGCGATCAGAATCAGATGGATATACACGAAGTAGGACTGCGCGAATAGATGCGTCAATTTGTTGAACGTGACCAGTTTGTAGAGCGAATAGACGGCCAGGATGGTGAAGAGGACAACGGACAGATAAATGTGTATATTCCAGGCCCAGGTCCAGGTGACGTGGGAGACATTCAAGATGTTGCCACCACTTCTTTCCACATTCGGTGGCAAGTTGGGCTTAACACTTGAGGTGAAACTTGTAGCAGCTGCCTCACCAATTGCTGCTGCTGCTGCCGCCGGAGTTGTTGTTGTTGACGATGATGTTGTTGTTGAGGAGAGATTACTGTTTGTGGCTGCCTCCAATTGTTGCCGGCTCTTATTAATATTTGGACTGGAGGATTCCGCATTATTATTGTTATTATTGTTGTTGTTGCTGTTGTTGTTGCCACTACCAGTGTTGCCAGCTGCATTATTGTTGCCACTGTCACTGGCCTGTGTTGCAACTGCCACAATTGGCGCTGCCGGCGCCTGTGCATAGTTATTGGGCTTTTGCGTCACTTGCCTCAACAGTACGGCGGGTATATCGCCCTTTTTGCCATTCGACCCCAAAATACGGCGTATATTTGGCAAAACTTCCTGCCGCTTGTTTGCCTCCTTGTTGCTCGCCTCCATGGCCAACTTTTGCTCATTGTTGTTGTTGTTGTTGTTGCTCGCATCCCTTTCACTGGCCTCCATTGTGGTGGCCTCATTGCGCGAGGGCGTGTTTAGCGCTTTTTTACGTTCAACGGGCTTTTTGGTCTCCAAATAGGTCTCATTTAAGCCGGAATTGGTATTAGTTCCTGCCTCCGCCGTATTGCCTATGGAAGCCGCCAAGTCCGGCGGTCTAAAGGGAATCCTTTCGTGCCCCGGCATTAGACTTGGCGGCGGTATGGGTCTACGATTATTAAATGCCACCGTATTCGATATAATGCCCTCATTATTCGTGCCACGCAATGTGGGCTTATCCGCGAATGGATTTTGATATTCCGGCGGCAGCGGTGGCGTAAAAAATGATCTCGATGGCGGCGAATAGGAGGGTATATCACCGGGATACATGGGTATCGTTGGCTGTCCGTTGGACTTCTTCAACAAGTTGGGTACTACACAAAAATGTATAGTTCAAATTATAGATATATATATATAAGGTGAATTCGTTGTTATCGATAATAATTACCTGAGGGCATTGGTGTTGAGTTGTACTGCAGCATTGTGTGCCGTTGGCGTTCTCTGTCCCTTTCTCGCTCGCGCTCTCTCTCCCGCTCGTGGGTGCTGCTGCTGTGATGACGATTCGGATTCGGATACGTTGGATTATTGTTGCTCTTGAGTATGTCGGCGTTGGGAGCTGAGGTGGGCAACGCATGATCTCGCTCCAAGTCCAGCTCGTATGTGCGGTGCCGACCAGCGTTGTGTTGCGGCTGATGCGCCGATTGATATCTAAATATATTATATATATATATCAATTTGGGGGCTCTGCCTGAGAAATTGTAGCTATTTGCGTTATCGATAAGTGTCGATAATCGGAAAATGGGGGATGTCTGAACAGTTTATAGATGAATAATATGTGCAGGTATAGTAAATATCATCTGACAGTCTCCAGCTTTAAAATTGTGACATTTAGTGTTATCGATAAGTATCAAAAACCGCAAAACAGGAAAAATGGTGACAGTTTACTGCTCGATAACAAGTCTAGATATTTAATATATCAATTGGAAGGCTTCACCTAAAAAATGTGGCTTTCGTTGATATCGATAAATATCGATAGTCGAAAACAGACAGCATTTCTAGTTTATAGATATTTTACAAATCAATTGGGCTGCTGTAATTTTCAAATGTTGCCGTTTACTGTTATCGATATGTTTCAAACTCCAATAATATACCTTATCATAGCTAAATTTTTGAATAGATGCTGTCCAAAGTTACGCTTCTGCTCACCTGAGGGTAGTTAAGAGTGGCGTTGCTACCGTAGTCAGACCGAGCACATAACTGTTATCGGGTATGCTCCGTTTTGTCGTTGAAGTAGTGCCATAGGCAACCTTGATGAGTACAGCTGCCACACTGCGCTCCAAATTGTCCAATTTATCCAGATAACCGCTACTAGCCGCAGCAGCCACCGATGATGAGGAGGAGCTGCCGCCCATCAGACCTGCTGTCGCATTTGCCGCCTTCATATTTGCCCCGTTTCGATAGCCCGTAATGTTTAGGGCACTACCAGGACCTCCTACTCCCACTCCATCCTGCTCCTGCACGAGTATCGCTTCAGTTGAGCAATGGAGGCACAACAACAATGTGACGACTGCCCCAAGCAACATATTATAATTTGTACGATTCCTCTGCTGGTAGTGCCAATTTGTGGAGGGTGCCAAATGCATTTCAACTCGATTGGTTTCGTATTTAGAGCATTGTTTTAATACTGTTTGAACTGTTGTAGCACTTACTCCTCGATCCAAGTCGAGATCGTGATCGGGATTGAAACTGCTGCTGCTTCGAATACATTTCAAAATACTGTCTGCGAAAGAAACATCAAATAAAACTGTATTATGCCATTATCTGTGTCTATGGATATGCAAGTTACAGTATTATCATATTTTATCTATATATATATACATATATTACTATGATTGTCTATATTTTGTCTATTATCCATATTTGCATGGCTCCTTTCATAATACCTTCGATTTCTTTTACCATTCAACTGTTCAATATATATCGATAATAATAATCGAATAATCGAGATCTCTTCAAAAGGAACAAACATTGAATTCTGTCCAAGCACATAACCTATACCAACAAAAGTTTAAGGTCTACATAAGATTTCAAATGGAGGAACATTTGGTGATCGGACGAATCCAAAACTGGGTTCTGTGCTCAGCCTATAATCCGTTCGACTGACTGGCAACAATGATTTGGCCACTTTTTGTTACGCTGTCGGAGCAATCTCAGATCGGGATGAGATGCCATTGATTCAACAGGACGTCGACTCCAAGTACACCAGTAAAGTCTCTACAGAATCGTTCAAGACCAATGGAGGCAATGGGATTGTCGGCAGAGTCTCCAAATCTCAGCTCGTTTGAGAATTTGTAATGTACAGTTATAAAGATGGTTTCTTTGGAGTCTTTGGAGACCCTTAGGAGGTTTTCGATATCGATTCCACTGGGAGCTGGGCTGAGACAGCAGGACTCCGACAAGCCAGAAGTCTCCTAGCTGGCTATAATCAAAAGCGATTTAAGCAAATGATATGGATATCCATGGGGAAGAACAGACTCAGAATACTCACGGGTCAACTTGACAGGACACAGCAACATATGCAGGTTCTGCGGACACGAGGAGGAATCCTCAGCAGACTGCGTCGCCTTAACCAGGAAAAGAAGCAGCACATCATGAGGCCCAAGCACATGGAAACCCTCAACCCAACAAAGATGCTGGCATTCGTGCAGGAGTTGGGCTTGAGGGAAGAGCTGTAGGCTCAGTGAGGGGGCACAATAGACCTTATAGGTCGCAGTGCTAACTATCCCCAATCATAATAATACTTCTTTCCTTATGATTACACCATATTTGAACTGTTTCCACTTACCATGCTTTTTGTAGGTTATGGTTTCCAGTTCAGCATTGCGAAATTTAACTTTAATGCGACGATGTACTGTAGACATAATGCTAACTTATTATTAGTGTTATCTTTAATCCGATTGTTCGATTAGTTCAATTTGATGGACCGACAGCTAACAATCTGATATTATGTGGGCGTCATTGAAGGTGTTATTGTTACCTGGTAGAAACGACAGAATAATCATTATAGAGCAAGTAATTATTAAATATACATATATATAAATATATATAAAATATTAAATGTTGTAAATGGAGTAAGTATTTATGAATACTACTTAATTCTGATCAATCCGGCCGGCAGTCAAATTTAGTCTTTTTTCTTGTTATTATTTGTTTTTTGCTCTAGTTTTTTATAGTATTTAATTTGTGTTTATACAAATTTATCGACATTACGGTTTTCAGCACTAATCAATTGGCGGCTGTCCATTTTTTTTTTGTTTTATGGCTTCTTATTTGTATGTTTTATGTTTGCACTCTGCTGCGGCAAGCAATGACGTATATCGAATATCGCATATCGCATATCGAAGATTTATCGTTGACGAGTACATTTCAAGTTGCGCAATATGCGGCCCATGAAACACTCATTTATATATATATATGTTAGATATTTAACACTCATTTATATATATGTGTAAATTGAGCACAAATCACACACACACATACATGTACATATAGAAAGCTCCATAAACAATTGCAGCACATGCATACACACACATGCACATTTATACACAAATACATACCAACATATATACGCCTACACTTGTAATATTTATTTCACATCCATATTCGTTAAACGTTTCTTGCATTGCATGCAAATGCAATTATTATCAATTATTTATTTATTTGTATACACAAATTTTCCGTGGATTTGCTGCATATATATATATATATATAGGTATATATTTTTTGTATATACACACGCACACATGCACATGTATACTACATCAAACAAGTTTCTACACATACACACAAACACATAAGCATGTATGCAGCAGCAGCAGCAGCAGCATTTTTTTTGGGGCTGGTTTGCATTTGATGTACATATGTATTATTTGTATTTATACATTATCATAGGTTTCAAATACGTTTATATGCACACACAAACACTTTTTAACTTTACAAATATAACATTTTATTACATTAGTTGCACAAAGAAAACGCGTTTTTTTGCCTTTTTGTATTATGTGTTTCTCAAAATTTTTCTCTTTTACACAAAATGGCGTAGCCATCAGAGATGAACAAAAACATCGACAAATCGAGGTATCGATTTTCCTTCTGCTCTCTGTGTGTGCTGGTCTTTTTTCTCGCTGTTCATTCGATATATCTATGAGTGTGTGTAAATGAACTAGTTACTGCTGTGGCGATAGATTTCAAGCCTTATGCGATATTATATTGCTCAGTGAGCGATTAATCGCTGTAGTCAATTAATTGCGTTTAGTTTAATTTATTAAAAATGGCATTTTAATTGATTAAAACTGTATATTAAAAGTTGGATTTATGCCATTATTATCCAAGTTATTTCGTTTCAACTTTTTAATTTATATATTTATTATATTTACAAATATGCATTTTACTGAGTGAATTGTAATCGACTATTTTTAATAATTTAAATATGTATTATACGCCCACTTGCGAGTAAATAATTGTCACCTTTAATATCGATAGTCAACAGGCATCGATACCAAATGCTCAACCATTAAGAGAACTAAAAAGAGAATACACAAAGAAAAAAAAAGAATTAAGTGTTTTTTTTATGCTAGCATTGGGCAAACAATTTTGCAAACAAAGTAATTAATTAAGCATATTATTATTGCAAAATGGATACATTTGATGTATCGGATAGGAGCAGGTAA
The DNA here is from genome assembly GCA_035044305.1 of Drosophila nigritarsus. Taxonomy (NCBI): domain Eukaryota; kingdom Metazoa; phylum Arthropoda; class Insecta; order Diptera; family Drosophilidae; genus Drosophila; species Drosophila nigritarsus. Next base: position 635,746 of record JAWNMF010000901.1, read on the forward strand.
ATACAAAACCGGAAACATAATGGATAGTTTAGCATAAATTTGGTGTGTGTTTGTGTGTGTGGAGATTGTTATTCAAGTGCATTTGGAATACACACACACACATACAAAACTAGGCAGCTGACTTGTTGAAAGCATAATACAAATGACTATATTATGTGTGTATATGTATTTAATTTGCAGTTGGTACTTTGGCTCCATGTCCCGACAAGATGCAACGGAAATATTAATGAATGAAAGAGAACGCGGCGTTTTTTTAGTGCGCGACAGCAACTCAATCGAAGGCGACTATGTGCTATGCGTGAGGTAATAAATAAAAAATAAATTATAATTAATATTCATATTAATTCTTTTTTAATTTCCAGAGAGGATACAAAAGTGAGCAATTATATTATTAACAAGGTGCAACAGCAGGAACAAATTGTTTATCGCATCGGGGATCAATCATTTGAGAATTTACCCAAATTGTTAACATTTTACACACTGCACTATTTGGATACGACACCATTGAAGCGTCCAGCTCAGAAGAAAGTCGAAAAAGTCATTGGAAAATTTGATTTTCTGGGCAGCGTATGTTGAAATGAATATTTAATTTAATTGTTAATTTTTTTTATTAATTGCTGTACTTTAATTTAGGATCAGGATGATTTGCCTTTCCAGCGTGGCGACATTTTAACCGTTATACGCAAGGATGAGGATCAGTGGTGGACAGCACGCAATTCCACCGGTTTGATTGGTCAGATTCCAGTGCCGTATGTGCAGCGTGTAAGTAGTGGTGAACATTGTGATCGAACGAATAAACCAAATGAGCGGACAACGCAAGTGAACGAGCAGGCCAGCTGATCATGCAAGTTTGATGAACGAGCAGACCAACTGATCATGCAAGTTTGACGAACACACAAGCCAAACTGATCATGAAAGTTTGACGATTTCGTGTCGTCCCTTTTCATTTCGTTTTGGTTTTGCAGTATGATGACTCGTTGGATGAAGATGGCATCGAACAGACATCGGCGGCTGGTTTAAATATCGGCGCTTGTATTGCACGTTCCAACATTTCCAGTGGCAGCAATGCAGAACCAGCTTTTGTAACAACAACCAGCCAATTTAGCAGCCTCAAAAAGACCGACTTAAATGTGCGTAAGCTATATAATAATGTGACATTACATTTATGTTTACAATTTTATATTTATAAATACTTTTTTCTCTTCCTTTCCAGCGCAAGCTTCCAGCGCGTGCTCGTGTCAAACAATCGCGTGTGCCGAATGCATATGACAAGACTGCATTAAAACTAGAGGTGGGCGATATTATCAAGGTGACCAAAACGAATATCAATGGACAGTGGGAGGGGGAGCTGAATGGAAGGAAGGGCCATTTTCCATTTACGCATGTGGAATTTGTTGACGATTGTGATTTAGGCAATAATTGTTTAAGCAATGATTGGACGGAATCACAATAATCAATCATTTCATTTCTTCTTTGGCAATTCTAATTTATGTATTTTTAATTTTAAGTGTGTCAAGCGAGAGGATGTATTAAAAATTTAACGAATAAGCGTGGTGTTTACCAATTGTTAAAATAAATATATATTAAAAACACACTTATTGATCAATCATCGTTAATTCGTTCATGTTTCAATTGCATTTACAAATACATTTTTTTTATCGATATACAGGAAGCGAGCGCGGCACAGGGTGCACTGGTTGCCGCAGCAAATAATGATCTGCGTTCGCTGCTCGACGCCCGAACCCTGCAAAATTTTCGATGCGTTGCATTCCGGGCTCTGCTGGGAAAAACATGATGAACTTTTTTGTCGATTTGATGCCTCTATGTATTGTCAGTTTAGTGCTTATATTTGAAAGGCAAGCTAGGACAGTATTTATTGGCCACACCCATCCTCTTGCTACCTGTTGTAAGCTGGCATTACATATGGTATATAAGTATTTCGCAGTCGGTTACGCCCGACTGCAATGTTCTGTCTTTAACAGCATTTTATTGAGGTATTTATGGTCTCTCCGCAAACGGTCACACTGCATTTAGTCATAATAACAAAGTAAATATGCAGGCAGCAAGAAATGTCCCTACGCCCATAAATGAGGGTTCCTACTCAAATTTGGTAAATAAAATATAATTATATACAAAACATTTATTGAGCTTGCCAGTGTTGATAAACGTGCGTCGTTTGCTCTTTGACAGGTTGGCTTTGTTTTCATATTCAATTTGATTGTTGGAACGGGCGCTTTAACGCTGCCCGCTGCCTTCGCTAAGGCTGGCTGGTGCCTGAGTTTGTTGCTGCTGCTTCTGCTCGCAGTTGTTAGCTATATAACGGTGACGTATGTAATTGAGGCGATGGCCTGTGCAAATGCCATCAAAGGTTGGCAGAATTTACAAGCGCTGCGTCACAGACGATATTCATCGGAATCGCTCGACGAGCAACAGTTTGACCATACTGACGGTGAAACGGTGCCGCTGACGATACAACAGAGTGGTGAATTTCATTACTATCAGCTCACGCACAAATTTGAATTGGGCGAAATGGCAACAATGTTTTTTAATGATTTCGGACGGCTTTTGTTCTACTTGTGCTTCATTATCTATTTGTATGGTGATTTGAGCATCTATTCGGCAGCAGTGACGAGAAGTTTACGCGATGTTATCTGGTAAATTTTGCAATTATATTAAGAAATAGTAGAATAGAAACAGTTATGTTGCTCATAAATAAGCGTGCACGCAACATGTTGTGTGCTTTGCGCAACATGTTGCAAACGCACTTTTGAGTGATACGCAATTGATTGTTATCGATAAATGCGCGAGCTGTTTAAATGTGAAAGAAAAATGTGTTTAAATAGAAAATTAAGCAAATTGAAATGCAAATATTTAATATGTTAATATTTCAGCGATCACGAGCACAAAAATAGCTCAAATTTCTCAACTTTGGAGACGCGTTCAATATATTTGCCCGGTGATTTTGAGAGTAACAACAATCTTGCCTGCTGGCCGGAGTCAGAAACAACAACAATATCGCGTAAAATGATTTACAGACTGATTTTAATATGTTTTACGCTGATTTTCGGACCCCTAGTCTTCTGTGGCATACAAAAAACCAAATATTTGCAAATATTGACGGCAATTTGCCGCTGGTTGGGTGAGTTTCCAATGAAGTACATAATTAATATTCATATATATATATATATATATATATATTTTACATTCATTTACAGCCTTTGCACTGATGATTTGCATTGCAATTAAAATACTGGCGACGGATGGAAAGCACGGCCATCCAAAGGCCGTAAATATTTATGGAATTCCGGCATTATTTGGCGCCTGTGTTTATTCCTTTATGTGTCATCATTCGCTGCCCGGTTTGTTGGCCCCGTTGCGCTCCAAACACTCCGTATCGAGTATATTATCCATCGATTATATAGTCATTTGCGCATTTTATATCATCTTGGCATTAACTGGCATTTTTGCCTTTGAGCACGTTCAGGATTTGTACACCTTAAATTTCTTACCCGATCAGTTGGATCACGATGGCTGGTTATCGCGCCTGCTCATTGTTATCGATTATTTCCTATCGCTTTTCCCAGTATTCACCTTGTCCACCAGTTATCCTTTGATTGCCATAACACTAAAGAATAATTTACAAACCCTTTTCTTGGACATGTCGCGCTTGGAATCCTATAATTCCTTTGTGCACTTTTTATTGCCGTTTTTAGCCGTTTTACCGCCGTTTTGTGTGGCCTTTTTCACCGACAATTTATCGAATCTGGTTGCTTTTACGGGCAGTTATGCTGGCGTCGGAATCCAGTATGTAATACCCGTATTTTTGGTTTATTTCTCAAGACGTACTTGCTCGGAACTATTGGGTAGCGGTATTCCCAATCATTTTCAGAGCGCATTTCGATCCAATTTTTGGCCAGTTTTGGTCTTAAGTTGGTCGGCTTTATCTGTACTGTTAGTTACCATTAATTTGTGCACTTGAACCAGTGTTGCCAAACTTTTTTTTACATGGGCTGTGAAATTTCGAATTATAAATTACGTTTTAAATAAAAAACACAATATTTAACTAGAGTTTATAAGATTCTTTATCATATTACAACTGTAGTATCTCTTTCAGAATGTGTATTGGGAGACAAAGAGAAATAGTTTTGCAACACTTTTGCCGCGCGGCATGCCGTTAGTGAACACTGTCATGCTTAATTCCAGCTCGACATCCTGTGGTCCTTCCAAGGCGCGCTTTAGAACCAAATCCACTTGATTTTTGGTCTTCAAAGTGCTGAAAAATTATGCTATCGATTAATATCGATGACTTATCGATAGCGAAATTGAAGACTTACTTGAAGTAAGCCTCTGTTGCCTTTTCCACATTGCTTGCCGCTTGAACTCGCGCTACTTTTAGATCGAAATCTATATCATCATACCAAATGGGTCCACGGAGTGTAAAAATTGTACGTCCCTCGGGGGGTATCATCAATTTCGAAACGAATGTGATGAAATTGTATGTATATGCAGAGGGTTTCGTATAGCACTCTTCGCCCTCGCAAAAGTTGCTCTTTTGCCGGCAGCGACTGTAATTAAATACATATTTATCGTAATATATATTTATTATATAGTCAGCTTACTTCTTTTGATCGGGATCGTTGATATAGCCATGGGGACAATTGATGGTGGTGCATTTGTAACTGCCACGGACGTTTGTGCAAATGTCATTCTGGAAAATGGACGGTCTTGTTATCGGTCATCGATAAATTGTAAATTTGAAATGTAATGTTGTGGTGGATCGACATATACCGCAAATACAACAATATATATTTGTATATATATACCTTACACCGATTACTCACCCTGCCCGTGCACACATGATGTTGACTGCTCGTTTCGCATTCATCGATATCACGGCAGGTTTTCTGATCGGCATTCAAAGTGTAGCCGCGCGGACATGAGCACTGATAGGAGCCAGCCGTGTTAATGCAAAAGCTGCAATTTAACAGTGACCGAGTTTAACATTGAACAGTTCACAGTTAACAGTTAACAGTTGCCAAATATTTACCCCATGCATAATCTGTAATCGAAATCCTTGTGCATTTCACACTCATCGACATCGCTGCAGGTGCGATTATCGGCGCTCAGCTCGTAGCCGGGATTGCAGGCGCAGCGATAGCCGCCCCAGAAATTAATGCACTTCTGTTGACATAAACCGGGTATTGATTGGCACTCATCGACATCGAAACACTGTGAATGATTGGGCCAACTGTCGGATTGAGGCGCGTGATGCCCCTTCTTTTGAAAGCCCGTCTTGCACTCACAATAATACGAACCGATTGTGTTGTAGCAATTTGCATTCGATGAACACACCGCCTGACTCTGGTCACACTCATCGATATCAACACAGCTGTTGGTGCTATCGGGCAGACGCGACACCTGGTGGCCGGCAGGACAGGCACAGACGTAGCCACCATGACGATTCTGGCACAACTGATTGTCACCACAGCTGTGGTCGCCCGTCTCGCACTCGTTAATGTCTGGGTGGTGAGAGAGTATGAGTGAGCTGAGCATGCATGCATGCATTTGTGTGTGTTTTCTCTACTCACCAATGCAAGTGGTGCCCTCTGGCGTCGACTTCAGGCCGGCGGGGCATTGCAGCAAACTCTCGCAACGATATGAGCCATTTGTATTAATGCAACGTTCGTGGCTGTTGCATGCCTTAAACTCGTTGCATTCATTAATGTCTGTAAAAGTAAATATATGCAGCTTGATGTCAAATAAATGTTGAAGTACTCGTTGCTGCTGAGCGAAAATATGAGCAATGCGCGTGCATATATGTGAGTGAGCTAAAGTTACGGTAGGTGGCTCTCTCTCTATTTTCAACATTAGTTGTTGCTGTGAGAGCCCTTTACAGTGAAGTGCATGGAAAAATGGCTCTCTGTGTGACTGTGCTTTAAATAAAATAAATTAACTAAATGAAAGATGAATGCATATTAAATTAATTAATTAAATGAACGAAATAAATATTAAATACAACTCTGACGTAAATTTAACTGAACGCTAGTTTAGATGCAAAAATGAAAAATTCTTTTGGTCAGAGCAGAGCGACCATTTAGAGCAGCGCAGCAGCACCCTCGCTCACTCAACGAACAGTCAGAGAAGAGCTCTGTGCGTGCCCCTCTCTCACTCACATCAGGGCAGCGCGCCGTACCCTCACTCTCACTCAGCAAGCGCCCTCGCTCACTCAACGACGAATCAGAGCAGCGCGCGCAGCGCCCTCTGCAACCAATGAACCAGTGCAGCCAATAGTTAAAGAGTAAATCACAAATCGGGAATAATTTACCAACACAGGCGCCGAGATGATTGCGCTGGAAGCCAGTCGAACAAGGTCGTCGCATTTGATAGCTTGGCGTATAATCCAAACGATTGTAAATATAATGCGAAGGATTTTCGGTTGTTGTTGTTGTTGTTGTCGTTTTGGGCGTGGTTGTTGTTGTTGTTGTTGTTGTAGTTGTTGATGTTGTAGTTGTTGTTTTTCTATGGCAGCGAAAGGAGCCTTTGGTATTGAAACACTCATAATCCGCCAGACAATTGTGCGTATTCAATGCACACTCATCGTCATCTGTTTAGGGAAAGGTAAACAAGTAAATATAATAAATATTTTTGCCACGACTGTATATATATACTTACCAACGCAATTGCCCGTCTCGGCATTGAGGGTATATCCCGTGCCACACGACGTCCATCTCTATTTGAATGATTTATTAGATAATCATGGATATATATATATTATATATATGTAAAATATAGTACCGTGCATATGTATGAGCCGATGGTGTTATCACATCTCTGAGTTGGCAGGCAGTTGTGGTTATTAATTGAGCACTCATTAATATCTGCAGGTATACGGGTATATATACATATAGTTTGATATATATTCAGGTGCAGTTATCATTTAATATATATCGAATCGATTTGGGAATTGATTTTATTTACCAACGCATTTGTTTTGTGTCGTATCTAAACTGTAGCCGGCCATACAGCTACAGTAGTAACTGCCTATGGTGTTCTTGCACTCCTGTCGCTCCTCCGTTTTGCATGTGTTTGTGGTGCCATTCGCATTGCATTCGTTGATATCGGCACAAATATTCCCATCGAAATAGTAGCCGATATCACATATTAAGCTCTCTGTGAGAAAGATATTACTATTATTTATTTGATTTCTATTATTATTATATTTTTCTATAACTGTGTCTATTTTTGTGTCTGCAGGTGTATGTTGACTCCGTGTACAGCGCTCTGTTAATATAACAGCGTGAGTATGAGGGAGCTTGAGCGTTTGCAATCCACTGTTAATATAACAGCGAGTGTATAAGGGAGCTTAATCCACTGTTAATATAACAGCGTAAGTATGAGGGAGCTTGAGCGTTTACAGCGCTCTGTTAATATAGCAGCGTAAGTATAAGGGAGCTTGAGCGTTTGCAATCCACTGTTAATATAACAGCGAGTGTATAAGGGAGCTTAATCCACTGTTAATATAACAGCGTAAGTATGAGGGAGCTTGAGCGTTTACAGCGCTCTGTTAATATAGCAGCGTGAGTATGAGGGAGCTTGAGCGTTTGCAATCCACTGTTAATATAACAGCGAGTGTATAAGGGAGCTTAATCCACTGTTAATATAACAGCGTAAGTATGAGAGAGCTTGAGCGTTTACAGCGCTCTGTTAATATAGCAGCGTAAGTATAAGGGAGCTTGAGCGTATGCAATCCACTGTTAATATAACAGCGTAAATCCACTGTTAATATAACAGCGTAAATCCACTGTTAATATAACAGCGTAAATCCACTGTTAATATAACAGAGTAAATCCACTGTTAATGTAACAAAGTCTGCTGAAAAGAGGTTGGTATTTGAATTAAACTTTAAATATTTGACCTACCTTCACATTCATTTGTCTTCACATTGTATTGATAACCCTCCGGACAATCTTTGGACCGATTGAGGCAATGATAACCACCGTGGGTGTTATGGCAATATTGTTTTGCTTTGCACTCGTGCAATTCCTCAATGCACTCATCGACATCCACACAACGACCCGGCTTCAAATCGAAAATGAATCCACTCGGACAAATATCCCTTTTCAACGGGGAACAGGTGACATTATTGTCGTCCAATTTGAAGCCGGGATTACAACTGCATTTGTAGGCATCGAAGGTGCTCTCGCAAATATGTTCGCACAAATTCGACATTTTCTCGCAGATATCGTCTGTGTAAATTAACATTAACATTTACTGTTAACTCTCTAACGGCGACTCACCATCAGCTGTTAGCACAATTGTTCCGTCTGCATTCTCTTTGCTCTCGTCGCCCTCGTTCGCCACCACCTCCTTTTCCACCTCAATTTGATTGTTCTCACTTCGCTCGCACTCTTCGCCAGACTCCTCAGCATCATTTCCGGTGCAGCAGATGCGATAGGATTTTATGTTTGATACAAATGAGAAGAGCGGATCTCGGCAATTTTGATGACTGACTTTGACCTGCATGCCAACTGTGAATGAATATAATTATTATATTTATTATTACTATTATTATTACAATTAAAATTCATACCTTGACATGCACGACAGCAATCCGTGTAGGAGGAGGAATTTGAATCCTTATCACAGGATGTGCCCTTCAAGGCGGCCAGACGACCCTGTTTACAGTGCTCCCTGTTCAATTGGCCCGCACAGCAAACGCCGAATGTGGAATAACATAATCCCAGCCATTCCTGAGGAATCTGTTGTTTTCCAACTGAGTTTTCCATATTTACGCACTCATTTGTGGTTCGAGCATTTCTCAATCCACTCAAACAGCATTTTCGAATATAATCGGAGATAGTTTCTGTACACAAGAGAATAGTTGATTAATTTTGAATGCAAGTATAAGTGATCCGTTACTCTATATTATAAGTAAATATTCATTGCTCCACTCTTATACGCACTCAATTCACTCTTCTACATGCAAGTACAACAACACACACACACACACGTGTACACATGCATACATGCATCTGTGCTTTAATTGCCTTTGCAAAGGTCGCCGCGTTGAGGCACACACACACACATGCATATTTACATGCACAATAGCATAAATGTACATATTTGCATACAAGTTGGGATCAACTGTTCTCATAGCGCTGACAGCATAATCTGACAGCTTATCTGACAGAGCAGACAAACATTCGCTGCTCTGATAAGGCTCTGATAAGATCCAAGGCGAGTATGCAACTATTATACAATTATTATACAACTTTTATACAACTTTTATACAACTTTTATACAACTTTTATACAACTATTACATTTGTGCAGATTGATGAAATGAAATAAATTCCAAATTATTACTTATGCATTTATGTAAACAAACATCAAATATTTTTGCATTTATTATACATTTAATTAGCACTTTAATATATTTGAACAAGTAAATATTAATAATTATTGTGTTTGAATTAGTTTTCAGTTATTTAAATGTATTTTAAAATGCCTTGAAAAACAATTACACACAACAAACACAAATACACAAATACAGATGCAAACGTTTGCATATTTCAAAGTCAACGATCTTCTTACGCTGCCTGAGAGAGAATGAGAATGTGTGTGTGTGAGTGCGTGCATTTCTGTGCAAGCCTGCATGCGTGCGAATGTGTGAATATGCTGACGCTGACTCACCTTCAGCGAGCACTTGTCGCATTTGACACGCGGTCAACAGCCAAATAATTCCCAAGTAGTTCACACGCATCACGCACTACTTAAACAGCTCAACTGACCAAAAGCAACAGCAACAAATTGCCTTTTTGAGCGAGATTTCTTTTCCGTTATTTCTTTCTTTCTTTTTTTTCTCGTTGTTGTAATTTGATGCGCGTGTAGAAGACGGCTTTTCTCAACTGACTCTCGCGCAAGTAGCGTAAAAAAAAAAGCCCATGTCTGCTGTTTGTCGTGTAAAGATAAAGATAAAGATAAAGATAAAGATAAAGATATAGATATAGATAGAGATGGAGATGGAGGCGAACAACTATACTGAATTAAGCGAGCAAATAATTGTTTGAGTTTTTGTGCAGCCTAATGAACAATGAAATTATTAACTGTATAATAATAAACATGGAATTTAAATAATGGATATATATAAATATTAACTGATTATTATATTCAAGTAGCTGAAATGTGTAGCGCCATATTTGTTTTGCTTTTTATCGCTGCCCGCCAAAAAGTCAAATGTATCGTCCTGTTAGTGACGTCACAAGCGAGCCGCCATATTTGGCGGTTCTTATCGTTTTGCTGTTATCGAGTCCACAACAAAATAACAAAAGATGTATTGCAAAATAATAAATGAGCATATTATTTATTATTTTATGTAATGCTATATATTTTATTGATCATTATATTAATAACATTGTCCCTCTTCAATGGAGACGAGTGCCGCTTTTTGTTTGTTTGCCGCCTCGTAATTTGGATTGCATATCGTGTTATCGATAATGTCATCGACATCGGCTTTCAAAATACGAAAATTGATATCTCCATAATCCAACTGGCTATATAGATAAATTGGCAAGCGATTACTCATCACCCAAATACTTTGCTTCATTTCCTGATCCACTTTCAAATCATTCGGAAATTGTATTAACATCGAAGAATTATCTGGTTCCAAAAGCATGCCGAGATTTGCACGATTATAGGGCTTTCTGGTGTCCCAACAGCCGATATTATCGCGATGCACTTGGGTGTAGAACATAACGCCATTTCGGGCTATGCCCGATGTCGAAGATTGTCCCTGAAAGCCACGATCCCCAATCGGAATGAAAAATTTCGAGGTGTCAACACTGCTGTTGCCAAGCCAAAGGGATTCATCTAAGAGCGTGTCAAGGGGCACCATAAATTCCTAGAATTAATAATAATAATGGGCTAAATATATATGTATTCAGCGAACCATCTATTGTTATCGATAATGTAATGTTGCAGCTGTTAAGTTAAGCCTGTTAAGTGTAGCTCTGTTATTTACTCACCTCACAGCTGTTAGTTCTAGTTCTATGTTATTCATTCCCAGTGGTCTGTTAATTACATTCACTGCCATGTAAACTACTCACCTTAAAACTTGCCATTGGATGAAAATATAAAAGTCGTTCCATGCTTTGACTCATGCCAAAAACTCCATCCAACCACTGGAAATTCAGGCCATAAACATTGAAATCGGCTGCCGACGGATTGGGTGAGAAATTATAATTGGTAATGCGCCAACTTCTGTGCTTGGCCAGGCTATAAACCACAATGCCAAATCGCCAGACATCTGTGATTAAAGCGTGGGCATCTTCACAATCTCCATTCCTAACATCCACAAGAATATTCGAGTGCAACGAATCCTGCTTAATTTGCGAGGCGGGCAATTCAAAACTCACAATTAATTCATCCGTTTTCAAATCGTAGGCAACAATTTTTGGCGGGCATATTTGATTTAGTTGAATTGTTGCATTCACAATGCCGGAATCGATTAGCCACAATCGATTGCAGTGCGCATCGATTGCGGTGCGATAAACCGATATCAGTTTGCTGCAATCGGGATTGTTGGGGCTGCTGTGTGATTGCCAATTGGGATACGGCTGCAACGGTGGACTTATCTCCTTGGAGGGATATGCCAGAGTTACCAGAGACGCTGGCACTCCGTCTTTCCAGCGCGGAGTTGTGATAAACATTCGATTGCCATGCACATCGATGCCCAGCGGTAAATTATTTCTGGGTATAAATTCACTGTGAAAAAGCATGAAACCAGCAGCAAAATATAAATATAAATAAAAGTATTTGCATTTAAGTGTTAACGGCTTAAAGGGTCACCATAAAAGGTTGCGAGCTGTAAGCTTTAAGCTCGTTTTCTATCTGATCAAATCTGGAAGGTCACCTCAGTCGTGACATTCACTTCGATAGTTTATCGATAAATTTACACATTAATTCTACCATATTTGCCTTAATTACTTTTAATTACTTTAAAATATATATATATATATACTTTTTACCCATTTAAAATTGCCAATTGCCTTTCGACAAATGTCGGATACTCGAAATCCAAATATTTCCACTCGTTAACAATTTCAAATGTATTTCCATTAGTTTTGCTGCCACTCCCCGTGAAAGATTGGTCAAATATTGCAGCATTGACAGAATGCCTGTCGTATTGGAGGCCAACGAACGAACAGCACAAACTAATTACGACAAAACCAAACGACTTCATGGCTCAGCTGCAAAAACTGGTTGTAGTTGTGTATATATATATTTATATCGATGTGGTAACAGATTTGAAAAGCGAAGTAAACTGTCTCACGCACGGAAAACAACTGAATAACAGTGATTGCTTTGCGGTTTGTTAAGTACACCAAATCAAGTTGTATAAAACAGACAAATATATATATTTATATATATGTATAAGACTTAAGGCAGGCTATAACTCAAGGAATTTCGCAGTTCGATTAATAATAATATAATTAATAATAAAAAAACAATTGATCATTATTAATTATTTTGTAAACTCCACCAAAAACTAATAAAAGTAAAAGTAAAGTGCAAAAATTCATATTTTGATAATTAACAATTGACTAATTCAAAAATTGCGCGTTTTACACAAACTATCGATAGGCCAAGCCCGGCGCAGAGCTGTCACCTTGGCAGCAGCTAAGCTAGCAGCAGCTGGCCACACATTAAATTACAGCATATTATAATTTTAAGCATGTATTATATTAAAAACAATATTAAACATGCATTATATCAGTCAAAAGACAGTATACCTTTCAGCTCTCAGCTGTTGCAACTAAGAAAATAACACCCAAATGACGTCACAATTGTAGACATGCGCAGCTGACCATTATGAGCAAGACGACATGTGAATGGCAATGGTAATGGCAGTAATGTGTATATGTATTTTGTACATACATAAATTACATTGGAACAATTCTGCACTCGAATTAGGTGAAAAGATTTTCGCAAAAACCGCAACAGAAACAGCGAAATATATTATGAAAAATTAAAACAATAAACAAACGAAGCAGCGTGTGTGATAAAAAACAATAAATAATGCGCAAACGATAATGCAAGTTGCGCCAAAAAGTATGCTGCTTTTGTGCCAATTGTGGAAAATCGATAAAAGTTAAAATTCCTTCACAGAGCAGTCAGTGAAAATATTTCTTGTAACATATAAAATGCAATAAAAAGAAATGTAAGTAATGAGTATATATAAAGAAATAAATTACAGTAGGGAAATAACAAAAAATGGGCGTGAGAGTGCAACTGGGCGTCTATAAGCAGCAGTTATATATGTACACGCGTCTGTGATGTGTGTAATTGTGTATGTGCGTGTGTACATCTGATATAAGTATAATAAAAAAAAAAGAATATTGCAAATTTAATTTATTTTTGCATTTCGAACGTTTTTTATAATTCATTTATTTGTGAATATTATTAATAAATTTGCGAAAAATTCAGAACTTTGGCAAATAAATTAATTTAGCGATCCGCAGCTGTTAGTTTGTCCACGAACCGCACTCGGCTCAAAACGAGCACGATCATCAGCAGGCCGATTGCGAGCGAAGCAGCTGTTTGCTTTTCGATATTGTTTGTTATCGCTTTGGCGCGCATTTTAAAATTCATTGCATAAATTGCATAACTCTATCAAAAGTCATCAGATTTATAATTAATTATATGATTATACATTATATATATTATATGATTATATGATACATATACTTATTACAGACAGCAGCTAGAAGTCGCTTAGAATGCATACCGTTGGCAGTGAGCTGCCCGTGGGGCTTGCGTCCGGTCAGCGACGCGCTGGAAATGAATGCAATAGCGCTGGAAATAATTGTGGGAATCGCCGGAAATCGCTGAACTATCAAACACAGCTCTCGCTGAAGCCAAGTAATGGCGAGGATGTGGTTCCAATGGGTCCATCAGCCTCTTCCTCAGCCGGTCGATTTAGTCCCCATCCAAATGACATATTTCTGGCCCAGTCGAGCAAGTTGACCATACCACTAGAGAAATACGATGATGCGCTGTTGATCAACGGCTGTTTGCCGCCGCCATCGCCAGCTCCGAACAGCGACTGCCACGCGGAAAGCCAGCAGCAAAGCAAAAATAGCAACAGCAATGCCAATAATCAAATGCAGCAACTGACTCTCAATAATTTTCAGCAGCACAACAATCACAGTCACACACACAGCCACAGCCACGCCCCTATTTATCCACTATCCTCCTCCAACTCCGCCTCCTCGCTGTGCACCACAAACTCCGGGCAATCGCAGCAGTTGGAAAAGAAATACACCCAGCACGCCACGCACCGCGCCATGTCCCCCAATACCAAATATCGGCTGGAACGATATCGGGAATCGCCAAAATTGAAGCTTGGCATGGATGCGATGGGTCTCTCCTCGCCGGCGACGGCTTCGTCGCGTTACTTTCTGCCAGGCAAGGTGTTGCAGTGTGCGGATGCTTATGGCGGGTATTTGGGCTCCACGCTGCATACGCCGGTCAAGCGTTATGTGCCAACGCCGCCGCCAGCTGCTGAGGAGATGACGACGACAGCGACGACAGCAACAGCGACGCCAACGTCGACGCAGTACGTCAATTTGCCTTATGGCGGCTATGCCAGGTCCAAGTGTGGACATGGCGAGGAGGCTCTGGGCCAGAGGGAGGGGCAGACTCCCCAACCGACACCACTCAGCTTCTCAAAGAGCGCTCAGACCTCAAGCGGAGGCAGTTCCTCCTCTTCCAGCGGCAACACTTGTCCATGTCCCTCACCCACAACAGCAACAACAACAGCAGCTGTCACCAATTCTTCCAGGAAGAGGTTGGAGCAATCGGCAGCTGCTTCATCCGAGGAACCAGAACCCATCATTCTTATCCAACCCATGACGCTGAACGATTCCACTCAGAGTGCCACCTGTTTGCATTGCAATACGGCTCGGAGAACTACGGGCGTACATCAAACCACACAGACTACGGGTCCCATTAGCCCAGTGCCCGTCTCAATGACTTTGCCACTGTCGAGCTTAACGGCCAGCGATCTGGGTAAGTTGAAGCACCAGCAACTGCAGCAACAGCAACAGCAACAGCAACAGCAGCAGCAGCAGCAACAGGAGCAAGAGTTGCTCGCAATCTCGGCGATTGAGGTTAAGCAGCAAACGGAGTCGTTTAACAACACTGGCAATTATCAGCGACATGGCAATTTGCCGAGCTCACAGCATATTTATGGGGTGAGTGAGCAATAGTTGCAGATGCAGTGGCATCAGCAACAGCAATCTATGCAGCAGCAGCAACAATTGCAGCTATGTCATCAGCAGCAGCAGCAGTTGCTGCAGCAGCAATCATTGCAGCAGCAGCAGTAACAACTAAATCACTTTTTACAGCAATCTTTGCAGCAACAGCAGCAGCAACATCAGCAATACCAACAGCAACAGCTGCAATCACAGCAGGTGCAGCAATACCAACAGCTGCAGCAGCAACAGCTGCAGCAGCAACAGTTGCAGCAGCAGAACCAGCAACAGCAGCAGCAGCAACAACAACAATACCAGCAGCAAACGCAGCAACAATATCAGCAGCAGCAACAGCAAAGTTTACAACAACAACAGCTGCAACAACAGCAGCAACAGCAGCAGCAGCAGCAATACCAACAGCAACAACAGCAAACTTTGCAGTCTGTGCCACAGCAGCAACAATTGCAGCTACAGCAGCAATCCCTGCCACAGCAACAGCTGCCAACGCACCGCTATTCCTGCAAAAAGCGCATCATCATTTACATGCGGCGTGAGATTGCACGGTTTTTCGGTGTGGAAATGAGCACGGAAGTCGCTGACTATGCGCTGTGGTACGGCAGACATCGTCGATTGGCAATTCGCTGCTTTGGTCCGCTCAGCAATCACCCGGAGTTCGAGCTGGACAATCGCGAGTTGTGCGTGGAGAGCATCAACAGTGGCAACAGTTGCAACAACAGCAGCAGCAACAACAATCAGATCTTTGCCTCCGATCGGCCCGATATATTGCCCACAGAGTCAACGCCAAATCTGGACAACAATTGTCGTCACAACAACAACTGGGCAGGCGAATTTGTGGAGCGCAAAGCAACTGTTGCCCACATGCTGATGACAAGCTTGGGCTATTTGATAGCCATGTTTCACAAGCCTAACACAAATCAGTCGAATTCCAATGCGGGTCATAATCTGCTGAGGAGACGTCAGCGGCAATGGTCGAGGAGCTTTGCGCCCAGCCATGTGCATAGTTTGGAGCAGCAACAGCAGCAGCAGCAGCTGGATGTGGAGGGAGTGGATGGTGACTTGGCGGAGACTTTGGCGGCGCTCATTGAGGAGGAGGTCTTCTTTGACAATCCCAGCGAGGCAACGCCGGCAACAGCCTCTGCCAATGAGGAGAATGTGGAGCGTGCCGGGCTTAAGCCGGGCACAGCTACCGCTCCCTTGGGCGTCGAGGCTGGCGTCTATCTCGCTGAACGTCATCACAATGGCTGGCGCACCTCGGCTTTGAATGGACTCCATTTGATGCCCGACTCCGCGCATGGCCATGCCCATCCCTCAAATCATTTGCAACTCTCTGGCAACCATCGACAGAACCAAAACTCCTTGCGCAACTCAAATTCCACAAGTGCAGCCACAAATCGTGGCAATCGCATTGCTGCCCAGCTTTTGGACGGCGTTCTCGAGAATTCGCGACGTCCCCAAATGCAACGCATTAAATATTTTGGCATTAATGATCTCGATGATCGCAACGATCATCGTCCATTTTTCACCTACTGGATAAACACGGTGCAAGTCGTTGTCCTCTTTTTGTCCATCATTTGCTATGGCATAGCACCAATTGGATTTGGTACGGAGCAGAAAACGGGTCAAGTTCTGGTCACCAGTTTGAGTCTGCAGACGGTGCAGCATGTGGAGCAGCGTAATCTTTGGATTGGACCTCGCAACAATGATTTGGTGCACATGGGCGCAAAGTTTGCGGCTTGCATGCGAAGGGACGTAAAGATAATGGAGGTGGTCACCAAGACAAGGAGGCAGGAGAGGGAAACTGCTTGTTGCATTAGGAATGATGACTCGGGTTGTGTTCAGAGCTCACAGGCAGATTGTTCCATTAGGGGACTATATCCAACGGTAAGAGAGTAAATAATATTATATATGTCACATAGAATAAATAAAATTATATATAATAAATGATCCATTAGGGCTCTATATACCACAGTAAGTAATTATCTAGATTAAATTAATATAAAAACTTCTCCAAAATGCTCTAAAATATTCTCTTAACAAGTTTCGGTTTCAAAAGTGCCGCCAACTGTTATCGATTTCTTTTTGAGCACTCGATCAGCAGAGCTGCTGCGCGCGCGATTTGCAATGCTAAATCCCAAATACATTCGATCGTCCATACAGACGCGATATTAAGCAGCGCGCGCAGCAGCTCTGCTGATCGAGTGTTCGATAACAGTTATCGATCAGCAGAGCTGCTGCGCGTGCTGCTTAATAATCGTTTAACAGTGCTGCTAACATTAACATACAGATGGTCACACATGCAAATACCGTTTTAACTAATTAACAAAATGGCGCGTAACAAAATGGCCACACACACATTGATAATTGAATAATACCACGCTTAAATACATAAATAAGTTAAATAGAATTTAATTAAAATACATACTATATCAAAAAATAAATGAAATAACGCTATGCTTATGATTAAAGACTAGAATTACTTTAATTAATTTTTCTCTACACTCCAGAAATCCATATCGACTTGGAAAAAATGGTCACCGGGTGAATCAGGGCCTGGTGGACGCATCTCGGGCTCTGTTTGTGGGCTGGATCCAAAGTTTTGCGATGCACCCGCCTCGATAGTGCCCTACGAGTGGCCCGATGACATAACCAAGTGGCCAATCTGCAGGAAAACGAATTCTTTCTCGCAACGCTATCGCTACAAGGATCACACGGCGGAGCACATGGTCTGCGAGGTGATCGGACACCCCTGTTGCACAGGACTCTACGGCGAATGCCGCATTACCACCAGGGAGTATTGCGATTTCGTCAATGGTTATTTTCACGAGGAAGCTTCACTCTGCTCGCAGGTTCATATAAAAAAAAACGGGAAAAACTGAACAAAAAAAGACCAAAAACCAAAACAAAATTGTTTGCTATAACTACTCTTGTACTTTTTAGATATCCTGCTTGAATAATGTTTGCGGCATGTTTCCCTTCATCTCCGTGGAGACACCCGATCAAATTTATCGAGTGCTGACCTCGCTTTGCATGCACGCTGGAGTTCTCCATTTGGCAATTACGCTCATTTTCCAACACTTATTCCTGGCTGATCTGGAACGCTTGATTGGAACGCTGCGCACAGCTGTTGTCTACATTATGTCAGGTCTGGCTGGAAATCTGACAAGTGCCGTGCTCGTTCCACATCGACCTGAGGTAAAATATATATCAAAATAAAAACTATAATAATAATAATATTATGGAACTGACCCGAACTGGCTGGCTACAAACACGAAACATACAGTGAGGGACAGTTCAAATGGACCAGTGTCACAGCCATTAGCTAATTATCCATTGGAATTGTATTCCGTTATTCCACTAATTCCCCTATTCCAGGTTGGCCCATCTGCGTCGCTTTGCGGCGTAGTCTCCTCGCTGGTCGCTTTGCTCATTTGGATGCACTGGAAGCACTTGCACAAGCCGTATGTGGCCCTCTTTAAACTGCTGCTGCTGTGCACAGTGCTCTTTGGCATTGGCACGCTGCCATATCAGTTGAATTTTGCCGGGCTGCTTGCTGGGATTGCTTGTGGCGCATTTATCACAATATCTTTGGTGCCATTTGCCACCTTCACCAAATACGGACGCAGGAAAAAGGTAAACCGATAGTTCACCACTCTCAATCGATATACTAACCCTTGCATATTTATCGATATTTTTGCAGATCAACCTAATTTGGACGTGCATCGTTTTCCATCTGTTTGTTTGCGCCGCGCTGATTGCCACCTTTTACATTTACCCCAGCGAATTTAGCACTTTTAATTTTGTGGACGATGTTTTCGGTGGTGGCAACAAGGGCTACGCAAGCTCCACAAATAGCAATATTGGCCATCACAATGGTGAGGTGAGCACCACCACCCGTCGCTATTCGCAAACACAAAAGCCACAATATTATTATCATCATCACTCTGAGGATATTATTCGAAATGGCGGCGGTGCTTTCACCGAGGAAAATATGATTGCGGTATGTCAATACACACACATTACAGACTCACATTGCTTACGCTATGTTAACGACAGCTGTAAGCGATCACACATGTTAGTTGCTGCGCTCTGTTCTGTTAACATTTGAAAAACCCGCCGATAATGCTTCTTCTACTTACAGCACATTTTTCCCGACGCGCAACGGCAAAAAAGTGTTCAGCTATGGCAAAAGGGTCTTTATTCGCGTGCATTCAGCTACAATTCCAACACGAATTCCAATTCCAGTTTCAGTTCCAGTTCCAGTTATGGCGAACGCATTTATAAAAAAATGCAAAATTCACAAAAAAACGCAAACAACAAAGATAATTATAATAATAATAATAGAACACAAAATAACGATAATATGCATAATAATAATAACACATATAAGGGCCTATAAATCTTCCATAAACAAATAGCACAAATATTGCGTGCACCAAAAAAATATATATATAAAAGAAATGTACATAAATTATATATAAATATGTATTAGTAAAATATTGCATGTATCATGATCAGTATTTTGAAATAAATATTAAACCACTATTCACGAATATATATATTTTTTTATAAATATTTACTGAATATTCATTTTTCTTTATTTTCTTTTTATTACAATTTGAATTACCAACGTCCGCGTCCTCCCCCGCCCCCTCCTCCACCACGTCCTCTGTTAAAACCACCTCCACGACCCGCACTCCCTCTGAAACCACCGCTGCCACGCCCACCGCGAAAACCTAAAAAAAAACCAACAATGTAAATTAATAAAAATCAGTTGGCAACCCTTCAACACAAACTTACCTCCACCACGACCACCGCCGCCTCCCCCTCGTCCACCGCTCATTCCAACCTTTTTCTTGGCGCCCTTTGGCTGTGGAGGCTTTGGCAGAAATCTGCTAATCGGCAGCAATTTTCCAGGATCTATAAACAACTGTTGCTGCGGCTTAAAACTGTTCGCATACACATTCTCCGATAGCTTTATCGATACCGAGTAATCGCGTACTGTGCCAAAGATTTCATCGATTTTGCCTATCTGCTCTTTGTTCTCCAGGAAAATGGGCGCATTAAAATAGGGCACATCATCAATTTCCACCTTGCAAACGAGATCATTTTGGCACGAGTAAGTGAAACTACCCAAGGGAATAACACGATCCGGCGGGCCCTGATCGAAATTGCCACGCCCACCGCCGCCACCACCACGTCCGCCGCCACCTCGGCCAAATCCGCCGCCGCCTCCTCGTCCAAAGCCACCGCCGCCGCCGCCTCCTCGTCCAAATCCACCTCCACCGGACTTGTTGAATCCTCCACCACCTCCGCCGCCGCCACGAAAACCTAATTTTATAAATATACATTTGCCATTCATACGCTTAATATATTTAATTAATTAGTTACACACCTCTGCCGCCACCACCTCCACGACCACGACCGAAAGACATTTTTATATTATGAATTTACAAAACTGATTATAAACACGTGCGGCAATTAGTGATGTGCAATAGCCAACGCTATGCGTCAGTTGCCGATACGTGCACGATGTGTAAACATCGCTGCAGCGACATCTGCCGATAAGTGCACGATGTGTAAGCACCACTGCACGCAATATATATCGCGCTTGCGTCGTGTCACCCATACATACACAGTGAGACCTCACTCAACAATCGATTAATGGTTATTTTGGCTCAGAGCCGACTATCTTTCGGACATTCCTCGGTTAACAATGTTAACCATTGTTAGCTGACCCTAAAGTGATTTTAGACAACAATACATACAGCATTGTATTCAAAAAAATAATAATGTAATTAATAAAACATTCGAACAACTTTGCAAGGAAGCTATCGTTTTACAAATGGCTTATCGTGTGCCCTAAATTATCGACATATTTCGATATCGTGTCTGTATAGACGATCGAATGCATTTGGGATTTAGCATTGCAAATCGTTCGGACAAGAAATTTAGGTATGTGAAGGAATGACGTCATACGGCGCGTAGAAAAAGTGAAGCAGTTAACGGTATGAATTAGTGAAAATATAATTGAATCAATTGTTTGTGTGAATTAAATGTTGAGTAAAGAAATTGTAAGCACTCCAATACATAAACAACTAATTAGAAGAGTTAATTAAACAAATACATACAATAGTACACATATGTATGTACACACTTCCATTTCTATGTACATAGATACAAGTGTTGCTCTACTCAAAAAAGTCGAAAATAATTAGAATTTTTGTTTTTATTTATTTTTGGTAGAGTTCAACTTGAAAAATGACAATTGGCGAGAGACAAAACGATTTACAAGCGACGACGGCAATTAAACGAAATCAATTACAAATAAATCCAAATAGCGATTCGATGGACAACGGCAACATTGATAAAACCAATAACAGTGCCAAGCACCAAAAACAGGTAATATGTGAAAAACAATTTCAGCTACACTCGCATACAAACATACATACGTATATACACACACATTTATTCATATTTACAACACATACGTCATACGTCAAATTGTCAAATGACGGTTTAAATTGAATTTAGAGCAGAGTTAAAAAAAAATTAATGATGAGATCACTTGGTCGGACGTGCAGAAAATACATACAAACACAACATACTCACGTATTATGCGAGCAATTGTTGATCACAGACAACAATAAAAAATGAGTAAAAAGTGCGCACACATAAACAATACACACCCATAAAAAATGAAAAAAAAAAGAGTATGTAATTATGACTAGTGCTCATGGTCAAAATAATTACACTACTCGCGTCATTCATTTGTGTCCTTTAATATCTTATTTTTGTAATTGTTTTGGAAAAACAGCTTGCGGAATTCAATAATTTAGATTATGCATGTACGTCCGATTTTCAATTTATATACATTTCAAATTCACCAAATTCTCTTTATTTTTGCAACATAATTTATGTTTATCGATCACCACTTTGCACATTTATGTGTATCGATCAATTTGATCCTTTTACATAATTCATAATTCGATCGATAATATGTACATGCCACATTGAGCTCATACATATACAAAATGTAATATCGATTAATTTGATTATCACTTATCTAACAGCGATAAACTTAATAAGCGTCTCTTTTTTTTCCAACAAAATTTATGCATATACACAATTTAGCTCTTATTGTCTAATAAAAATAAATTTGTTGAACTTGAAACTAATATCGATACATTTTCATTATTTTTGCTAAGAACGATGCCACCATATCTTTCTTACGCGCCGCACGCAGCGGCGATCTGGGTAAAGTGCTGGAATTCATAGATGCTGGCTTAATAACGGATATTAACACTTGCAATGCGGTAATTTGATACATATGTAAAAAACTATATATATATATCTTTTTGCATTTAAATTTATATAATTTTGAATAGATATATTTATGTATATATATATTTATAACGGCTCACAGATTGCTCCCCATGCGAGCCGAACGATCACAGCACGACTCGGCTTTTTAACCGTTTCGCGAGCACCAACTACATATCACGATCCAGTTGCTCTTTAACCGGTTCGTGAGCATGAGTTGCTCTCCTTAAACCGCTTCGTGGGTGAGCAGCTCAACAGCTGATAGTTCGTGATCGATAAGCAAACGCTGCAACTCTGTTATTTGCTTGCATTAGTTTTTTGTCAATTTTAAATCAAATTTATTTCTTTTCCATTTAGAACGGTTTAAATGCGCTACATTTGGCGGCCAAGGATGGTTTTGTGGACATATGCAATGAGCTGCTCAAGCGTGGCATTAAAGTGGACAGTGCCACCAAAAAGGGTAACACAGCGTTGCACATTGCATCGCTGGCAGGACAACAACAAGTGATAAAGCAATTAATACAACACAATGCCAATGTTAATGTGCAATCCTTGAATGGCTTTACGCCACTTTATATGGCAGCACAGGAAAATCACGACGCCTGTTGTCGTCTGCTACTAGGAAAAGGAGCAAATCCTTCGTTGGCCACCGAAGATGGTTTTACGCCGCTGGCTGTGGCAATGCAACAAGGCCACGATAAAGTTGTCGCTGTGCTGCTCGAGAGTGATGTGCGTGGTAAGGTGCGGTTGCCTGCTCTCCATATTGCCGCCAAAAAGAATGATGTAAATGCTGCGCTGCTTTTGTTGCAACACGATCAAAATGCTGACATTGTTTCCAAATCGGGTTTTACGCCGCTGCACATTGCTGCCCATTATGGCAATGTGGCCATAGCCGGGCTACTCTTGGAGCGCGGTGCGGATGTTAATTATACAGCCAAGCATAATATAACGCCGTTGCATGTGGCATGCAAATGGGGCAAGGCGGCAGTTTGTTTGTTGTTGCTCGAGCAAAAGGCACGCATTGATGCCACCACCAGGGATGGCTTGACGCCTCTTCATTGTGCCTCACGCTCGGGGCATGTGGAGGTGATACAGCTGCTGCTCTCTCAACATGCCCCAATTCTGTCCAAGACGAAGAATGGACTCTCTGCGTTGCACATGTCCGCCCAGGGGGAGCACGATGAAGCTGCTCGTCTGCTACTTGATCATAAAGCTCCTGTGGATGAGGTCACTGTGGATTATTTAACTGCTCTGCATGTGGCTGCTCATTGTGGTCATGTGCGTGTCGCCAAGTTGCTCCTCGACTATGGCGCCAATCCCAATTCGAGGGCTTTAAATGGTTTTACCCCGCTGCACATTGCCTGCAAAAAGAATCGCATTAAAGTCGCCGAATTATTGTTGAAACATGGCGCTAATATTGGCGCCACTACGGAATCGGGGCTGACGCCGCTGCATGTCGCCAGTTTTATGGGTGAGTTCCCAATTTTATATCCACATATGTAATTCGTAGTCTTTTTTTAAATCTTAATTTTATGCTATTTGTAGCTGCGCTCAATCATTTAATTTATTTATTATATAACTGGTTTTTATATTATTTTTGCTTTTTTTTCTATTTTAATATAATTCTCCGCCTATTGCTAATCGATAACACTTGTAATCGACCTTTTGAGCATCGAGCAATTACAGGCTTAACAGCACTTAACAAAATGACAGTAGATGGCGCTCTCTTTGCTGCCAAGTTTGTCAAGCAGCGCATTGAAGATGAGTGACATTTAGGTAGCTCTCCGCTCTCCGACCAGTGTTGCCAATTGCCCAGCAGCAACTAGTTAACGAGCCCTCTAATCCATGCTGTGTGCATGGAGCCACTCAATGTTCACCTTAATCGTTTGACCACTTGAAGAGTGTTTAATTCCATTCTCTCGTTTTTTTTCACAGGTTGCATGAACATAGTGATTTATTTGCTGCAGCACGATGCGAGTCCCGATGTGCCCACAGTGCGTGGTGAGACGCCACTGCACCTGGCAGCGCGTGCCAATCAGGTTTGGAATTACTAACTGATATAAATGTATATATATATTTATAACGCGCATCTCTCCCTAGACGGATATCATACGCATTCTCCTCAGGAATGGGGCACAAGTGGATGCTATTGCTCGGGAGGGACAAACTCCGTTGCATGTTGCCGCCCGGCTGGGCAACATTGATATCATTATGCTAATGTTGCAGCATGGGGCACAAGTGGATGCCCCCACCAAGGATATGTATACAGCTCTGCACATAGCCGTCAAGGAGGGCCAGGAAGAGGTGTGCCAGCAGCTCATCGATCAAGGTGCCCAGCTGGATGCAGTGACAAATAAGGGATTTACCCCTTTGCACCTCGCCAGTAAATATGGCAAGGTCAAAGTGGCAAATCTGCTGCTCCAAAAGGGTGCCACCATCGATTGTCAGGGCAAAAATGAGGTAACCCCGTTGCATGTGGCCACCCATTATGATCATCAGCCCGTTGTACAAGTGCTCCTAGAGCGTGGCGCCTCCACACAAATTGCGGCACGCAATGGACACACTTCTCTCCACATTGCCGCCAAGAAAAATAATCTAGAGATTGCACAGGAGCTGCTGCAACATGGTGCAGATGTTGCTGCCACAAGTAAATCGGGTTTTGCGCCGCTGCACTTGGCTGCCCAGGAGGGGCATGTGGAAATGGTGCAACTGCTGCTGGAGCAAGGAGCTAATGGAAATATTGCTGCCAAGAATGGATTGACTCCTCTCCACTTGGCTGCTCAGGAGGGAAGAGTTGTGGTCTCCCGTTTGCTCCTCGATCATGGCGCCAATATATCCGAGCGCACCAAGGCCGGCTATTCGCCGCTTCACATTGCAGCGCACTACAATCAAATCGATGAAATTAAATTCCTGTTGGAGAATGATGCCAACATTGAGTTGACCACAAATGTGGGTTATACACCACTTCATCAGGCTGCCCAGCAGGGTCACACCGTGGTCATCAGTCTCCTGCTGCGACACAAAGCAAATCCAGATGCGGTCACGAATGTAAGTCAACGATTTCATTTCTTACCTTATTTCAATTTGCGCGCCAATTATCAAGTGTATAAATAGGATTAACAGTACTAAATCAATCCGCTAGATGGCGCTCTCTTGTTTTTGCACTCGCCAATTCCCAATTGATCCTTTCTATTTAGAACCAAATTAAAGCCAATGCGTTGCGAATGTCACAACAAAATTCAAATACTCTCGGCAAGTGTATATAGTGTATATAGAAATATGCACTTAAGAAAGCTCGAGCTTTTGCCCAAGTAAATAACAAGAGCAGGAACAGCAACACAATATTTGATAGTATTTTCTATTTTTAAACGCACACAAATGGTTATACATACACACCACACACACATGCATAGCGTCAGCAGGCAAATTGAGTGTGCTAAGAATTGATCCAATGCCTTGGCTGTGATTAGCTGGCGCTCTATGCTCTCTCTCTCAGAGTGTGGCGCTCTCTCGTGTTATTCTTTATTTATACACACACACACACACATGCATAGAAGATGCTTGAGTTCTGTGTGTGTGTGTGTGTAGAGGGTTGGTGGAGGGGGTGGGTAGTGTTCTGCTTGTGGAAATTCGGGCGTTATTTGAAAAAATTGATTTGAAATAGTTTTGTATAAAACATTAAGTTGAACGCTCCAGTGCTGGACAAGAAAAAAAGAGAAAAATATAGAGAGGGAAAGAAAATACATATAGTAATAAATAATATAAACTAAATAATAAACATATTTAAATTCGATGTATTATTAATTAATTTTTTGTGGTTGTTCGTGTTTTCCAGAATGGACAAACGGCATTAAATATTGCGCATAACCTGGGCTACGTAACCGCCGTGGAAACGCTGAAAGTCGTCACACAAACATCCGTTATAAATACAAAGACGGGCGTTATCGAAGAGAAATATAAAGTTGTTGCCCCCGAATTTATGCACGAAACTTTACTTTCGGATTCGGAGGACGAGGGCGGTGACGATCTATTGGATCATCACAATCAATATAAATATATGGCAACGGATGATCTGAAGGCAACCAATGACGATGAACATGACCATCAAAATTTCGATACAACAAATCCCGAACACGAGCAAATCGAGCGTGCTATCGAAAGAGGTGAAAAGAGCGACGATGATTGCGTCATTTTATTCAAATTTATTTATGTATTATTTCTTTTTTATATGGCAGAAATGATTCGTACAAGGGAAGCGACGAACTTGAGCGCTTCGCCAATGGAACGACAAACGGATAATGTTGTCATTGTGCGACCGCCTGTGCATTTGGGGTATGCTCTATATTTCTTTGTAATCCTAATTCTAATTTGAAGTCGTGTTTGCGCAGATCGATTAAAGGTTATCGGTAGTGTAAAGCGGCACATTTGAAAAGCGGTGTAAAGCCCACTTTACATACACGAAAAAGTTATCGATAATGGAAAACTCAATGTAAAAAAAAGTGTCAAGCAGGTCACGAAATATATCGAGGTAGAATTTTGAAGGCCAGTTTACAGACCGCAAAACTAAAATCCACAATGTTAACTCGCTGTTAACTGTGTGGATTGTGTTCAACGGTGTTACAATAATGAAATCAAATTTTTGACGGCGGTTATAACAAATATAGAATCGGCAAGTGCATCGAAATCGAAATAGTAAATTATGAATGAAAAATTATCGATCGAAATATTGCAAATTTCGCTTGCGATATTTTTATAGCAGAAAGGCATGCTGGTAACTCCACTGTTAACCACTTAAACATACTGTAACTCCGGTGTTAACCACTTAAACATACTGTAACTCCACTGTTAAACTGATTTGTATTTGTACTGTATTTGTTTTTACAGCTTCCTCGTTTCGTTTTTGGTGGATGCACGGGGTGGTTCGATGCGTGGCTGTCGCCACAGCGGTGTGAGGATAATTGTGCCGCCAAAGGCTTGTGCGGAGCCAACAAGGATCACCTGTCGCTATGTGAAGCCACAAAGAGTGGCAAATCCGCCGCCGCTGATGGAGGGCGAGGCGCTCGTCAGTCGCATACTCGAAATGTCGCCGGTGGAGGGTAACTTCCTGAGGTAACTACAAAAAAAGAAGAAGAAATACTCTATATCTTTCTCATATTGGCTGCGCACAACCTGTTTACATATATCGATATAATCGATAACACTTTTAATCGACCTTTTTGAGAAGCTAGCAATTTTGTGTTGAACAAAATACGAGCATGCACGATAGATGGCGCTTTTAAGCCACCGAGATCTCCAAGTGCATAGAAAATTTGGAATTATGGGTATTATTTGAAGACCTATTGAAATACTTACTTTTCATTTCAGCCCCATTGTGCTGGAGGTGCCCCATTTCGGAGCATTGCGCGAACGCGAGCGTGAGATCATCATACTCCGCTCGGACAATGGGGAAAGTTGGCGCGAACACAGCGTCTACGAGAACGAGGAGCATCTGCTTGAAACTCTGAACGAAACCATCGATGGGGAACTGAATCCTCTCGAGGATTTGCATACCAGTCGCATAATACGCATTGTGACTCAAAATGTGCCCCATTTTTTTGCTGTTGTGTCGCGAGTGCGGCAAGAAGTGCATGCAATTGGCCCAGACGGGGGCACTGTGGCATCGAGTGCTGTGCCCCAGGTGCAGGCCATCTTTCCGCCCCATGCGCTGACCAAGAAGATACGCGTCGGCCTCCAGGCGCAGCCCGTGGATCTAATTGGCTGCTCCAAGCTGCTCGGACAGGGCGTTGCTGTCTCGCCCGTAGTCACCGTGGAGCCGCGTCGCCGTAAATTCCACAAGGCCATCACATTGAGCATGCCGGCGCCCAAAAGTTGTAATCAGGGCATGGTCAATGCTCAGTACAATGGAAATGCGCCCACTTTGAGGTTGCTTTGCTCCATAACTGGCGGTCAAAATCGCGCCATTTGGGAGGATGTCACCGGTTCCACGCCCCTCGCCTTTGTCAAGGATAGCGTCAGTTTTACCACCACAGTATCCGCTCGCTTTTGGCTCATGGATTGCCGCAATGTGGCCGATGCCAGCCGAATGGCTGCCGATCTTTATTCATACATGGCTCAGGTGCCGTTTGTCGTCAAATTTGTCGTCTTTGCCAAGCGCATTTCTTTAACGGAGGCCAAATTGTCAATTTTCTGTATGACCGACGACAAGGAGGAGAAAACGCTGGAGCAGCAGGCATCCTTCACGGAGATCGCAAAGAGTCGCGATGTGGAACTGTTGCAGAATCAGCAAATTTATTTGGAATTCGCTGGGAACCTGGTGCCCGTGTTGAAATCTGGAGATCAATTGAATATTAAATTTCAGGCTTTCCGCGAGAATCGCTTGTCCTGCATTGTCCATCTGAAAGATGCGGAGCAGACCCAGGCACGCATCTCTTTCATGGCACAGCCGAAAGTGGAACCGGGTCAGGCACCGCTACAACCGATCTGCGCTCTAAATCTTTGCCTGGATCAGTTGGAGGAGCAGGAGCAGCGTTTCAATGGCAACCTCAGCAATGGTCATGGCCTGAACTATAAAGATTTAATTAATGCCGAGATTAAGGCCAGCAAACAGAAGTTGTCCATACAACGTGCCGATATACGTCTCTCGGATATATCCAATCTCTTGGCTGATGATTGGCCTAGACTTGCCAAGGAGCTGGGTGTTGCCAGCAGCGATATTGATTTGGTCAGAGAGGAGTATGCAGGCCAACCACAGGCACAGCAGAGTCTCGTTATGCTGCGTCTCTGGCTGGAGCAGCAAGGAAACCGCGCCACCGGCAATGCCATGTCCCAGGCTCTGTCCAAAATTGGACGCGATGATATCGTGGAGCAGTGTATCTATAATCTTGAACTGGTCACCGATAAATTGGAACGTGGTCTAGCTAATGTTAGAATGCAAACGACTCCTACTCTCGCTGATGGCCTCAATGAGACCCTGAATATTGACCAGCTCTGCGAAAGCAAAGAAAATAATGGTTAGTAAAAGTGAATTCATTAATTTCAATTCAATTTTGATCAATTTTCAATTGAAGTTGTGCTGCGCTCGACGCCCCCCACAATGCCCATTGAGCTGGAGGATTATCAATGTCAAACCAATTTGCAGCCAAGCGCTGGTAAGCATTAAAGATTGTCTGTAGTTTAATTTTCAATAAGTTTATATTTTATTTAGCGCAGGTTTTCTTTAGTTACCGTTATTGGCAGAGTTGATTTTAATAGCGCTTGACAGCGTGCTTAGCCTAATTAGTTATCTACGGTCACACATGCAAATGCCATTTTGAGTAATTAACAAGCTTAATTTGTTATCTACGGTCACACATGCAAATGCCATTTTGAGTAATTAACATTATGGTGCTTAACATGTTAATGGCGCTTAACATGTTAATGGCGCTTAACATGTTAATGGCGCTTAGCATGTTAATGGCGCTTAACATGTTAATGGCGCTTAGCATGTTAATGGCGCTTAACATATTAATGGCGCTTATATATAAATGAGCTAACAGAGTTGCTTAGCATATATATTTAAATGAGACAACGGAATTGCATAATTTAAAGCTAAAGCTATGCCTATTGGGGTTTTATTAGTGCTCAACAAATTAGTTATATGTGGTCACACGTTCATATACCATTTTGAGTAATTAACAATGTGCCACTCATATCGAAATATCGATTAACAGTGTTGCTTAACATAATTAGACTTATTTATTAGTACTAGGCGCTAAAATTGAAATGAGCTTAAAATACCTAATATGTTTGAACATTTATCTCTTTTAATTTCACAGACAATTCATTAATTAAAACGATTGAAGTGGAGGCTGCTCTGCCCGCGTCCGCCGAAGATATGCTGCTAAAGTCCCTGGTGGACAAATGCGCCATAATGGAGTCCCCGAATTCAACGTGGACTGGCGTTAATCCAGCAAATGATTTGTTGCAAAGTGAAATTCAAGAATCGCATATCAAAACCATAACGAAGCTTTCCCCCCCAACCGATATCGAATGCAATATGTCCAAGCCGACAACAACAACAACCGATTGACCAATCGATAACATTTAAAATTGTGCATGTGTGTGTGTTTTTGTTTGCTGTGTGTATCACATATATTTATTCTCGCGTATTGTATGTATTTTAAATTTATTATTTTCAAAAGCACTCTTCAATTCTTTGCTAATGTATTAAACGGTCGAGTATCCAATTTATATATATATTATCAACAAACACATTTAATCCATGTGATAAGCGGTCAGAACAAAAACATCAAAGAAGAAATAATTCTATCATTTATTGATAGTGATCTTGATTTTCAATATTACATTTTTTCTTTATTTAACTAAGATTTGTCTCCCACTAAAAATCAAATATTTTCACAATATATATATATATATATCGTTTCGAGCATATTTAAAACATATATACTAACGAGCACTGTGTGGGAATTTCTTCAATTCATTGTCATCATGAGACGAAAAACGTAATATTGTATTTGCGAAAATAAATTGTTGAACTATAATTAACAGTTTTTTAACTAAAAACAATTTTAAAAATGTAAATATAGTTTCTCAAACAGCAGTAAGAATACTTGCATTTAATTTGAATTCAAATTTATATTGGCGGCTGGCGCCAAATAGAAATTGGCTGCTTACAGGGTAGCTTTTATTTATTTACCTATCGATACTTTAAGCACGCTGCTGAAAATCAGCTGTTGTGCAAAAAATTTAATATATATCGCCAGCTGCTCGACAATATATATCGCATACAATTTATCGAGTACGTTTCGATATACTACACGCATATATCGAGATATATATGTAATATATACCTAAATAATTATATAGTTTGTGCTCGCACAGAGAGACGAAAAAAACGCGTGGATGTATAAACGTTAAATGTGATTTCACAATTGCCATTAATCATCAATGAAAAGTAAATATTTAAAGCGAAACAATAGTTATTAGAACTAAGAAGAGATATTTATGTGCAAGTATTTAGCATTTAATTAATACACATGTGTACTAAATCTGTGAGTGTGTAAATATATTTACAGTTATTCAAAGGAAAAGTTATTTTTGCTATTTCCTGTTATGTCATCCTCATAACATATCGCATGATTCACACAACTTTTAACAGCATATTTGTTTTAATTTAATATATCAAGAAAATTGTCATTTTCATTCCGAAGAACTTGCCAGCGCTGTATGTAATGTTAATGTATGTATTTAAATATACATACATACCCACATATATATGTATATATATAAATATATATGTATATATAATGTACATAATAAGTATTAGTGGTGTGAGTGCCGACATCATCGTCGTTATCGATTATTCTCAGCGCTGAGAAAAGAGTCCCTAACAGCTTGGAAGAAAAAAAAAGTTGTGTTTACAATTGCATATTAATAAAATGTATATTTATTCATTTCAGAAATAAATTGTGGATTTAGCCGCGATGATTATTATGCCATTGCATGTTGCTCGTCAAGGAATGAGTTCAAATTTAATTAATTTAAAACAATTCAACGCGCCAAATATAAAAAGTAAATTAAAGCAATTAAAAAGGGAGTACCGCTAACAAAGCAAATAATTATAGATATTGTGCAAGTGTGTGAAAGAATTAAATAAATGAAAACGTGCAGGAATGACATAATTAAATAAAAATAGAAGTAATAAAAGGAGTAAATACAAGAATACCAAAAATTAAATAAAAAGGTAGATGCATACGCCCATAAATAAGAATACCATAAAAATAAATGTACGCATATAATACCCAAAAACGATAAATAGCTACATATGAGCAAACAGGCATACTGCAGTTTAAAAGAAAGTACTAATAAAATACCCATGTAATATAATCACTGGCAAAACGATAACATTGTGAAATAGATAAATTACGAAATCGTTAACGATAACAAGTAAACAAGTGGTTTTTTTTCGTAGTTGCAACGTAATGAATTCAGTTCAAAGTGCCACCGAGCAGCAGGAGCAAATCGGGTCATTTAAGCGTAGATTGCGCAAACGTCGAAACAACGTCAGCGTTATTGATGCGCTAGGCAACACTGGCAGCGACACTGGTCTGACACTCTTGCAAAAATCCTACATCAAACAATTCTATTTCGAGAAGCGTGTCGGCAGCGGAGGAGCAGCAAATCACGAGAAGCTGCAGCCGCAGCAGCAAAAACAGCTGTTCAGTGTTGGTCAATTTGGATGATTAAAGTACAGCAGCAAGCGTTACGTATTTTACGGCTTACGTCAACGTAAACGTAAGCGTTACAAAAGCCACGCCACAAACATATATATATATGTTATGTTATCGATGAACTCGGCAAGGATGTTGCCATTTGACAATGGCCGCCATTTTGCAGCGCTTGCCGCTTGCCGCGTGCAACACAAGCAAACGCTGTGCAGCTGACATATCAGATTAACAAACAATTAACAAAACATAATTTCTCAACTATATACATATATAGCATATAAATAATAAACCTCCGCCACTGTATATAACAAAATAATTGCCCAAGGATGTCAGCGAACCAACAGAGTGAGAGCGCCACCTGTTGGCCGAATGAGCAGCCAGCAATGGTGCTGCAGCCCCTGACGGACGAAACGGGCAGCAGCCGGCAAGCAGCGGAACAAGAGGAATTATTGCAATTTTCACGCATTGCCACCAAAAATAATCTTATAAAGCTTAATTGGTGGCATTCACCAACGCAGCCAACAATCAATATTGAAGCCTCGTTTCTTGCCGGGGGGCTCACAAACGAGCCCATGAAAATTGATAACAATAACAGCCTAAGCACGCCGGCAAAATCAAATATATCGTATAATCGCCACTCACGAACAAATGACAAAAATAATCACCAACAACAAAAACAGCAGCAACAGCTGTCCACTGTTAACGCGGACAGCATTAACATTGATGCAGACGATGATTTCGATCTGCAAGACTCGCAGCTGTTAGTGAAAGGTATGTGTATAGAACAACATAACATATGTTATTAACTTATTTACGTAATTCAATCAGCTGCAGCTGTAATATCGATTATGCTATATGCAGATCACAATTAATGCAGCGATATTTATCGCACACATTGTTTCCTTTTTGAGTTAAAAGTTTAACTGATTTTTTTCAAAACTTCTAATCTACGGTTTATCACTTTAAAATTTGACGTCTATAAACTAGATAAGATAATTACTTAGCCCTATTTACAGTTAGTAACGAGCACAACTAGTTGAAATTGTAATTACTAAGCTGGATTTGAACTTTGACAGGAACAGAAGAAAAAGATGAGAAGCAGAAGCTGATATCTAACTAAATTTGTTCAGCATTATTTATTGATTATTGTGGAGTTACATAAGAGCTTAAACTTTTAATTTTCTTTTCTTTTCGATTGTTAACTATAAATAATCAATTTAGTCATGTGATGCTATAGAATATAAGTTGATATGTAAAATATTGTTTTGTTTTTTACTGCTGTTGCCTGCGTTGATTCTGCTGCTGTGTCTCAGTTACTCTCGGTCGGCTACGTTGTTCTGTTCGGTTTTCGGCTGCATATTGGCACTGAGTTTTTAGTTGACGCTTGGCGCTTGCGTTGATCGGTTTTCAATTTCGCGTTTCGAGCTTTGGGCTTGTTTTTTTTTGGGGGGGGTTCGGCAAAGGGTTCGTATTCAAAATCGAACAAATGTGAAATGTGTATGTAAGTATGTATGCATGGGTACATATGTACATACATATCTGGGCAGTCAAAGAAACAATGATCAACAGGTGGCGCTGCTAAGCTTGCATATGCATATTAATTTACTGGTAGATCAGAGCATTGAGGGTCGGCCATTGAAACAAGGGCGATTGAATTCATAAAACATAGAGAGCTTTATACAGCTATACGTGTGAGTGAGAGATTGTGTGTGTGTGTGGGTGCCACTACTAAGATGCCTTGTTTTCTTGTGTTAATATTTCTATTTAATTATGTGATTTAGTGTTTATAATTAAAGTTGTATTTTTTTCCTATTTTTTTTTGTTATTTTGTTATTGTTTTTGTATTTTCAATTTGTTTTACGCATTAATTGCCGACGATTGTTGACTAATTGCTTTGTCTCTTCCCTTCTTCTTCGTTTTGTGCTTTTGTTCCAGCTTCGTTAAAATTCTTAAGTGCCTGCTGCTTGTTGCGTGCGTGTGCAAATACAAAGTAACTGTACACGCTGCAGATATATTTAATTTTCGGCTGTGTTTCTGCTTCTTCTTCACTTGTAAAAAAGCTTTTACATGTTTAACACTGTTAACGGCACATTTGTTACTCATGCATACATATATATGTATGTGCGTCATTCTTATTGGGTTATTCTCTCACAGCTGTTGTGAATGTTAATTGTATGCCCATAAAAAGCAATAAACTTGAGAAACAATTAAGCAAAATTCCGGCCAATAATAAATATGTACTTTTTTCTTTTCTTATCAACCGCATTTTATCTATCATGTGTGTATAAACATTTATGCTGCTTGTGCTGATTAAGCGTCGCTGCTGACTTCACCTCACATGTTGCCTTCTTTTGCTCAAGTGTTTGACGTATGCAGACACTCATTCAAATCTTGCATGTGTGACAAAGAGCGGGGAACTGCAAATAATATATCGATTAACAGCTGGCAGCAGGCAGGCTCTCCCTTAACATATGTGCAGCCAACTCACTCGTAGTATATAGCGATAACGATGTATGTGTGCTGTAGTGCTTAACTGTTACTCCACTCAACGAATGCAGTGTATTTGGAATATCGTAAATACGATATTAGTGTCTATCGAATTTACGATACACGTATGGATGAGTGTCTTTTTCAGTTCAACTCAAAATGTACATGCTGTTTTTTGAATATCGTAAATACGATATTAGTGTCTGTCGAATTTACGATACACGTATGGATGAGTGTCTTTTTCAGTTTATCGAATATTTGAATATCGTAATACGATAAACACATTTTTGCGTGTAGCTCTGTTAACTGTAATTTACGATAATAAAGCGATGTATTCTGCGATATACCTACGATCTTCATGATTTCTCCGGTTTAACTCTAATTTAAATGAATATATACGCAAATACAGGGTGTTTCGTACGTCCATAAGCACTCAGCAAGCGCACAATAGAAAGTATTAATTAAATGAAGGCACCTGAAATAAGCTAAGAAAAGCCGATGATGAACTGCGATATATTGCAAGGTATGCATTATGATTAAGTAAGTCTAAGACTAAATGGTGATTGTGGATAATTATAGATATAGATATCAGCATAATGAATAATAATGAATATATTTCAATAAATAAATAAGTTAATTACGATATACGTAATCATATTCATTTCAGATCCGAAACCATGCGTGGCACTTTTGAATCAAGGTCAAACGGATCAGATGAAGATCAGCGGTTATCGTTTGTCCCATTTTCGTTCGGTATTATGCTGGATTTGCATCATTCTCACGGGTGGCTTGTTGCGACTCGTGTTGCACTGGTGGCGCCACTGGTATCTGCTTGCCACGTGCGAGCCGTGCCCGCTGCACGAGGCCCAGCAGGTCCTCATCGAGGAGGACTATCAGGCCAATCACAAGCTGTATCACGTAAAGCCAGTCAGTCTCCTGGATGTGGAGCAGCTCAAGTAAGTAGTCCCAGTATATAGTATATATGTATTCCTAGTATATATATATTCCCTTTAGAAAACTAATGCAAACGAAAAACCCTGGCGAGGATTTCGATGAGAACAAACTCCAACTGGCCGTGCATTTCTCCGCGGCGTACTTCAAATGTGAGTAACTAAGTAAAATGAATATTATTTGAAGTGAAAGTCGACTTACTTTCAGATTGTCGCTCGTTGAGAATATTCCGCTGCAAGCAACTGGTTTATGCCTGGGACAGTGGCAGCAACAGCTTCCATAAAATCAATGGACTCGATGTGAATGTGCCCTGCTCCTACTACCATCAGCAGCGAGGGTTGAGTCTGCAGGAGCAGCTCGCTCGCAGGATTGTCTTCGGTGAGAATGAGATCACCGTTCCGCTGCGAGATGTGAAGACCCTACTATTCCTGGAGGTCCTCAATCCCTTCTATGTATTCCAAATATTCTCGGTCATTCTCTGGTTTACCTACAACTACTATTACTATGCTTGTGTCATTATTCTAATGTCCGTCTTTGGCATTTCCATGTCCATTATACAAACCAAAAGGGTGAGTTCCAGCTTCAAATTACTATTGACTGGCATATATAACTATATAACTTAATTGCAGAATCAGGATGTGCTCCAGGCAACGGTTCGCAATACGGGCAATGCTTGGATCGTCAATCCCAAGGGCATCTCCATGGAGTTTTCGACTAAAACTCTGGTGCCTGGTGATATTATTGAAATACCCTCGAGTGGCTGCACCATGCAATGCGATGCCGTTCTACTCTCCGGCAATTGCATCCTGGATGAATCCATGTTGACGGGGGAGAGCGTGCCGGTTACGAAGACGCCGCTGCCCCAGAAACGGGATGTGATCTTTGATAAGAAAGAGCATGCGAGGCACACGCTCTTCTGTGGCACCAAGGTCATCCAAACCAGATACATTGGCTCCAAGAAGGTGCTGGCCTTTGTCATCAATACGGGCAATATTACGGCGAAAGGCGGCTTAATACGATCCATTCTGTATCCTCCTCCGGTGGATTATAAATTTGAGCAGGATTCCTACAAGTTTATTCAATGTCTGGCGCTGATCGCATTGGTTGGCTTCATCTACACGCTCGTGACGAAGGTGAGCCGGAAGGAGTTTGGATAGATATCAGAAATATATATAGGATTCTTCTGTTGCTCTTTGCAGATATTGCGTGGCACAGATCCCGTGGACATAGCCGTGGAATCTTTGGATCTGATCACAATTGTTGTGCCACCCGCTCTGCCCGCTGCGATGACCGTCGGACGTTTCTATGCCCAGAAGCGCCTCAAAAGCAGCAACATATTCTGCATATCGCCGCGTTCCATCAACGTGGCAGGCAGCATTAACTGCTGCTGCTTCGATAAGGTAACACTTGGGATATATATACATATATATATAGAAAGTTGGAGTAATATGTCAATTTCATTGTAGACTGGCACCTTGACGGAGGATGGACTCGATATGTGGGGTGTAGTGCCCAAATCCTCAACGAATCAGTTTCAAATACCACTCAAGGATGTCAAGCGTTTGCCGTTTGACCATTTCCTATTTGGCATGGTCACCTGCCACTCGATCACCGTGATGAATGGCGTCCAAATGGGTGATCCGCTGGACCTGAAAATGTTTGAATCGACGGGTTGGCAGCTGGAGGATGCCAACAATATACCAGAGAATGAGAAATACGGCTTGATTTATCCGACTATACTAAGGCAGCCCATTGAAAGAGAAGCGGGAGGAACTGGAGGAACTGGAGAAGCCGAAGAAACTGGAGAAACAGGAGAAACTGGAGGAACTGGAGAAGCCGAAGAAACTGGAGGAACTGGAGATACTGATAAAACCGTGCAACGTCAAAATTCCGTAGATGATTTGTTGGCCAATGTTGGCCTGCTGAAAAGTGCCACGAATTACGATCACGGCATAGTGCGGGAATTCCCGTTTAGCTCAAATTTACAGCGTATGTCGGTGATCACTCGCTGCCTCAACGCCAGCGGTTTTGACGTGTATTGCAAGGGTTCGCCGGAGATGTTGCAGCAATTGTGCCTGCCACACAGTCTGCCCAACGATTACAGCCAACAGTTGTCGGTCTTTGCCAAGAAGGGCTTCCGCATCATTGCCCTGGCCCACAAAAGCCTGAATCCCCGCCTGAACTATACAAAGATTCAGCGATTGTCACGCGAAGATGTGGAACTTAATCTGGAATTTCTCGGCTTTGTTGTGCTCGAGAATCGCTTGAAGCCTGACACGACGGAGGTTATTAAGTCCCTGAATCTGGCCAATATCCGCACCATAATGATCACGGGCGATAACATATTGACGGCCATGAGTGTGGCACGTGATTGTGGCATTGTCAGTGCCACACAATCGGTGATAACGGTGCATGCCGTGCCCGACGACGTTGGCATCAATTTTGAGCTGCAATACACGCTGGAATTGGGCACTCCAAACGACGTAACCAATGGCATTGGCAATCTGGAGAGTGACTTGACTCTGGAACTGGATCTAAATAAGTCCACAAATCAACTGGTGAATGGAAACTTGCCGAACAGCAACAGTTTGACCAGTGTGAAGACCATCGAGACGTGGACGGAGGCGGAACTGGATTTGGACGGGAATGGGCATGGGCATGGGCATGGGAATCGGGATTTGGATGTGGATGTGGAGCTGGGTGCGAGTTCAGGCAGGATCAAATCGCCTGCCTCACTCAAGGATAACAGCTGGCGGCGCCACTACATCTTCGCCATGGATGGCAAAACGTGGCAAGTTGTCCACGATCTGTTCCCCCAGCAAATGGAAATCATTCTGACACGTGGCGCAATTTATGCCCGAATGTCGCCGGAACAGAAACAGTCGCTAGTCGTGGAGCTGCAGAATCTGGACTATTGTGTGGCCATGTGCGGGGATGGTGCCAACGATTGTGGTGCACTCAAAGTGGCCCACACGGGCATCTCGCTGAGCGAAACGGAATCATCGATTGCATCTCCTTTCACCTCCCGCAATCCCACAATTGCAGCCGTGCCGAATGTCATCAAGGAGGGACGCGCTGCTCTGGTCACCTCCTTTGGCATCTTCAAGTACATGGCTGCCTATTCCCTGGTCCAATTCATATCCGTCATGATTCTCTATTCCATCGATTCCAATCTGACGGACATACAGTTTCTCTACATCGATCTGGGCCTGATCTCCATCTTCGCTTTCTTCTGCGGCAAGACGGAGTCGTTCGACGGCCAGCTGGTCAAGCAGGTGCCACTCAGCTCGCTGATCTCTGCCACGCCTTTGGTCTCGCTCATCCTTCATCTGGCGGTGGCAACTGTCTTCCAGGTCACCGGTAAGTCCCATTTATTTGTGCCCCCTGACTTCCCTCAATCCCAACTCCTGCTCGAGTGCCAGCATCTTGATGAGCATCTCATCATATGCTGCCCTAGGATGCTGCATCTTTTCCTGGTTAAGGCGACGCAGTCTGCTGGGATGCGCGTCGAGGACGTCCTGTCAATGGACCTGTGAGTATCCTGAGCCTGTTCTTCCCCAGGAGACTTGTGGCTTGTCGGCGTCCTGGCCAGTCTCTGCCCAGCTCCGTTTCCGTAGCCGTATTGTACGGGTCTCTCCGCCCCCATTCTTGCTTGCTTGTCAGCCTCCTCGTTCCCCGATATATCGTATATATTCTTTAACATACTATATATTTGATTCTGATTCCGATTTTGAAATGAATTTTGTTTATTCCAGGCTGGTGGCAGCTGCATCAGCAGTCGTGGTTTGAGCCCTTCCAGCCGTCGCCGGAGGAGTCTGAGAAGCATCTGGGCTGCTTCGAGAACTATACGATGTTCGCCATATCGAGTTTCCAGTATATCATCCTGGCTTTTGTGTTCTCGAAGGGAGCGCCGTATCGCAAGCCGATCTGGTCGAATTGGCCATTATGCCTCTGCCTGATCCTCAACATAATGATTGTCATCTATTTGGTGGTCTATCCCTCCCAGTGGCTGGCGGACTTCTTTCAACTGATCGTTCCGCCCGAAATGGATTTCCGCTATATCATGTTGGGCTATGGCTTGGTCGCATTCTTTATCCATACATTTTTGGAGGGTTTCGTTGTGGAATCCCTGATCTTCAAGCGTTGGCAGGTGCGACGGGAGCAACGTCTCAAGACATCCAAGCGGAAGTATATGCGAGTGGAGTATAATATTAAATCCTTCGATAATTGGCCGCCCATCACACAGGCCTACGATATAGCCAACGATCCGGCCGATTTAAGTGCTGATTTGCAGCCAACTTATATTAATTTAAGTGCCGAACAAAATTTGGATGCTCAGCCGAGTGGATTTCCCGGTTTTTTTGAGGCATCGCCGGAGCGTGCTCATCGCTCCAGCTGAAAGTCCACACCTATATCCATATGTACATATATATCATATATAGACATCCAATATTGGGTGCATTTTGTATCAAATTTAATTTAAGCTTTGGTTTAACATTTGAATTTTGTATACTTAAGCTTCGAGTGGTACATTTGTACCAAGAGGTACCATTTATTATGTTGAGTGAGGTACCATGGCTGTACCATGTACCAAAATCTACCACTTGCTATGTTTACTTAGAGATACATTCACTGCAGGTGTACATATGTACCAAAGTGTAGCATGTACCATGTACCAAAATGTACCACTTGCTACGTTTACTTAGAGATGTGTACATATGTACCACGTACCATTTATTGCGCATGCAATTGTACATCTGTACCAAAGTGTACCATGTACCATGTACCAAAATGTACCACTCACTATGTTTACTTAGAGATGTGTACATATGTACCACGTACCATTTGTTGCGCATCCAATTGCACTTCTGTACCAAAGTGTACCATGTACCATGTACCAAAATGTACCACTTGCTATGTTTACTTAGAGATGTGTACATGTGTACCACGTACCATTTGTTGCGCATGCAATTGCACATCTGTACCAAAGTGTACCATGTACCATGTACCAAAATGTACCACTTGCTATGTTTACTTAGAGATGTGTACATATGTACCACGTACCATTTGTTGCGCATGCAATTGCACATCTGTACCAAAGTGTACCATGTACCAAAATGTACCACTTGCTATGTTTACTTAGAGATGTGTACATATGTACCACGTACCATTTGTTGCGCATGTAATTGCACATCTGTACCAAAGTGTACCAAAATATGCCGTGTATCATTTACTTAAATCGTAACTGGTACTTATAGACATATATATATATATATATATTCAAATCTGTACTATAATTGTACATACTTACCATGTACCATTTACCATGTACCATTTACTTAATTTTAAATGCATTAAAACTGTTCTTTTTGTGTTATTATCCTACTTAGCTGGATTAATGCCATATAGATAATTTATTTGTTGGCTTCAAAGCCTCTGAAGACGTATTTACTTATATTAAATATATGCGTAGTTATGTAATAATATATATATATGTACACTAGGGATTGTGTGTGTGTGTGTGTGTGATTATATATAATATAAAATTACTACCTCTACTAACGAGTACACACACACACAGACGCACACACAGACACAGCCACAGCCAGAAGCAACTATTTTCCAGCTTTTCTACTTAGCAGCGCTTTGAATTAAATTGTTATTAATATTTATTATACAAATTGATTTTATATGAAATGCAGCAGTTTGTAAACAAATCGGCTGCTGAATAAGAATTTAATAAATACGTTAAAAAGTTGAATTCATCGACTTATCGACTTATCGATTTTTATTTTGGAATATTTACTTAGTTCCAAAATGGATTAATTTGCATATTTTGTGTTATTTATTTATAAATTTTTATTATTGTTGTAGCTGCATTATAGCAACTGCGTTTATCGAGTTATCGACTTGTTATCGAGCATATTGACAGCTGGTTTTATGGTGCGCCTGCCATAAGTATATTTTAATATGTGTATAACAAGAAGAATGTGTGTGTGTGTTATATAAAACTGTGCGAATTTACAAACAAGCATACAGATGCAAGTGTGCGCATAGGAAATGCATGGCTAATATATGTCGATTGTAAAGCGTGGTGAGTTTAAGGTTATTTCATGCTGACATTTGCAGATTCACACAAACACACAATAAAAGCAAACGTTGGCAAATGGACTATATACACACACGGGCATGCATAGGAATTCACCTGAAGCAGCCAAACAGCTTTTGCGCATGTGCGCAAGGCAACATCGGCAGCAGCAGCAGCAGCAGCAGCAAAGCCG
The DNA here is from genome assembly GCA_035044305.1 of Drosophila nigritarsus. Lineage (NCBI taxonomy): Eukaryota > Metazoa > Arthropoda > Insecta > Diptera > Drosophilidae > Drosophila > Drosophila nigritarsus. The sequence continues at coordinate 678,285 of JAWNMF010000901.1, forward strand.
AACCGGAATTCGGCTTCGGGTTTGAGCCGTCGTCGCCGCCAGCAGCAGCTTTAAACTTGCCTTTTGCTTTTGCGCAGACGAAGTCAGTTTTGTGGCTTTCGTCTGCAGGGCAGCAACGTGTGTGCGCATCATCGGAAAAGAAAGAGTTTTGCAAGAAGTACGTATGTGTGTGTGTGTATGTATGCAGATCATGTGTATGTGTGTGCCAGTTTCTCACGGCGTGTTCGCTACAACTGCCAAAAAGTCATTCAAAAAAAATATATATATATATGTTTTAATTTTAGTTTGTATATATATGCATGTGTGTGTGTGTGTGTTTGTGTGGGTTGGTGTGTGTGTGTGTAAATTCCATAAGCAATGCAAATTATGCAGGCATTTACCAACACACACACACACACAAACCTGTTAAAAAATACCCAACACAAGCGCGTAAATAAAAATCCAGTTTGTAGAAAAAATTAAAAATTCAATACAACAATAAATTAAATCATCATGCCTGAAACGAGTCACAAAACTACCGAAAGAAACATAATGCATAATACCCAAAAGTATATCAAAATAAAGAATTATTTATATTCACATTCAGATCTTGGATACCCATAACGACCGCCCACACACACAGACACAATAGCACATGTGTAACTGTATGTGTTCGTGGAATGTACGGTGTGTGTGTGTGTGTTAAATGTTAAATGCATCCTGTTTGTTAACAGCACAGCTTAAGGGAGCAGCAGCAGCAACAAAGGAGCAGGAGCAGCAGGAGTAACAGGTGGAGCAGGAGTAACAGGTGGAGCAGCAGCAGTAACAAGAGGAGGGACAGCAGCAATTTACAGCACCCAATCGGAAAAGCTGCAGCTGACAAGAAGAAGGAGAAGGAGCAGCAGCAGCAGCAGCAGTCGCTGAACGTGGCGGGCAAGATTCAAAATGTCAGCGACGACGCTGTTATATCCGCGTCATCTCAGACCGAGCCTGTTGCTCTTAGTCATCGCTCTAGCAGCGCCCTCTTTCGTACAAGCGCAAACAAATGGTAAGTTTCACACAATCACACCATCACACACACATTTGAACATATTTGCAAGCTTGCTATGTGGGTTAATTCAAACATCCATACACAAATACTTACATATGTATGTGTGTTGTTTCTGTTTAGTTGAAAATGCGAATTGCCCAATATTATCACAATCAATTTACAAAAGACGGCTAAGAGAAAGCTAAAACTGGTTGACATGACAGAGGAGAGAGAGAGAGAGAGAGAGAGAGAGATGGGTGTCTTTTATTGATTTTATTGTTCAAATATTACCAATTTATAGTTGGCAAATAACCCCGTATTTAGGACATGTTAACAATGCTGTACAAAAAAGAAACATAAAGAGAATTAAAAAAAAAGCCTGTACTTAGGACTTTTTAACATAACTGTGTAATGTAGAAAATAACCCCTCATTCGGTTTGTGTGTCATCAAAGGATTTTATATTTAATATTTGCTGTGCAAATGTCATTGAACCTGTTAGTGGACAGCAGACAGCAACAACAACAACAACACTTTCGACGTCCTCTTTTGCATCCGTTTTACTGTTAAGGCGATTGCCTATTAAGCAAACCGCTTGACTGCGCCAGTTGCAGATGCGGACGTTAAATTACACACACACACACATATATATATATATATATATATGCTTATGCATGTCTGTGCATGTGTTGTCTTTGGTTAACATTGACGCAAAACAAAACAAGAACTGAACTCGGCGACTAAAGCTGCTTTCACAATGCAAGCAAGTCGCAGCCGCAAAAATAAAAAAAAAAACAGCTCCATCAACTTAATAATCATCACCATCATTATTACAATCTCACATAAATAGCCAATAGCAGTCAGAGTCAGCATTATTATTCAAGAAAGGCGAACCAGACGCAAAAGCAAACTGAAAGCAAAGCAGCAGCTGCAGAAGAAGAAGAAGAAGAAGCAGCGCAGGCAGCAATACCAGCAGCAGCGCAGCAACAGAAAAATAAGAAGCAGCAGCTTAGCAGCAGCGCAGCGACTACAGTAACAACAGCGGCAGCGCAGCAATAGCAGCAAAAACAACAGCCGCATTAGCAGCAGTCGCGCAGCCGCGGCGCAGCAGCCGCCGCAGTTAGATTTAGGTCAACGGTGAACCTTCTTCTTCTTCTTCTGCTGATGCTGCTACATCACAAATAGGAAGTGAACAGCAGAACAGGCTTTTTTTTTAACAGCAGCCACTTGACATGGAGAAATTCGATAATGCGCTGAAAATTTATTTACAAAACTTATAAACTTAGAATATATATTTGGGTATAGTTTTTTAATAAAGAACAAACTACTTGTTGATGTTTTTATTTATTTATTTATTTATAAATGAAAAAAGCTTAAATTAAATTCAAAATTATATTTAATAATACATACATATTTGGTTTGGGCTATAATAATACCCTCGGATAAGTTGACAAATTTCCTTCCCTTAATAATTCCCTTTTTTCAATCAAGCAATTGAAATTCACAGCTTAATTATCCATGGGAGGGGGGAGGAGGAGTTGTAGGAAACAGCTGACACGAAGATGCGCAGCAGAGCGCTCGCTTGGCGCACTAGAGCAACGGGACAATCTGCGGCTGTTGTTGCTTTGTAAACAAAGATTTTTATTTTGCGTCTTAAAAATAATTTAATAATGATAGAAATAAACAATAAATAATAGACAATAATAAGCAGCAGGTGCAGCTGATGAGGAGATGAGAGGAGTGAACTGAATCTGCTGGGTGGTCACTTTCTTTTTGGTCATCAGCAGCAGCCAAACAAGCAGCAGCAGCATCACTTGCTGGTAATTTATTACCGCTTTATGTGTGTGTGTGTGTGTGTGTGTGTGTATGTTAATATGTATGTGGATTTGTTGGTTTTGGGGGGAAATTTAACAAGGTTCGAAATATTTTTGAAGAGGCATTTCACCCAAAAAAAAAATAAACAAAAAACTGGTTCCGCGTAACAATTGGCATTATGATGGGAACAGGCGCTTTCGCTTTTTTCTTCTCTTTTTCGCCGTTTTTGTTGTTTCTGCTTAGCAATATTCGTTAATAGCAGAAAGCATCTGTTGGCTTTCCTCTAAATTATATATGAACATATGTAATAGTGTGTATGTATGTAAATGACACACAGTGTGTTATCGATATATCTCATCGATATATCGCGAGTCTTTGTGCATAAGCCGGAACCAGCTGGAAGCTTGAACTTTTAGAGTTGCATGACATATGGCAATTACGTAGTAAACGTAAGAGTTAGGCATACGCAATGCGTTACGTATTTATTTTCTTCATTTTCTTCTCTTTTTCGCCGTTTTTGTTGTTTCTGCTTAGCAATATTCGTTAATAGCAGAAAGCATCTGTTGGCTTTCCTCTAAATTATATATGAACATATGTAATAATGTGTATGTATGTAAATGACAGTGTGTTATCGATATATCTCATCGATATATCGCGAGTCTTTGTGCATAAGCCGGAACCTGCTGGAAGCTTGAACTTTTAGAGTTGCATGACGTATGGCAATACGTAGTAAACGTAAGAGTTAAGCATACGCAATGCGTTACGTATTTATTTTGTTATTGATTATTGGCCTTAGTTAATAATATAAATATAAATATAAATTTGGCATAATGCGTTCCTTGCTGATTGCGTTATTTAATTACAGATGAGCCTTACGTCGTGAGACCAACGCCCACGTTACGTGTGGCAACAGGCGCAGATGGTAAGCACTTAAATACGCAGTTAACGTAAAAGAGGACCTTATACATCCATAAATTACATACATACATCAAATACATACATACATTTATACATTTATACATTTCTCATTTATCATTATCGATAACAACAAAATTCGCACTCGAAAATATGTAAAATTTAGTTTTCGCATTATTTAGACATTTTTCAGCGCACTTCGAATTGAAATGCATTAAATAAAATCGAAATAAATATTGAATGTATTTATTTATTTACTTATATACACTTATGTAAATAATATGTTTCCTTCATATATATGTATATATTATATTTAATTAATTATCAAATATATATATATATATTTTGTAGTTAATAATATAATATGTATTTGTATATATACTGCATATATTCATATCTTAGTTAATTGCAATCATTTTCAACCTATATAACTGTAAATAATTTAACTGTTCTTTTGTTTTTTCATGTGTGTTTTTTGTACTTACTTTTCTTTGTGACTTTTTTCTTTCTGTTTATCTCTTTTTATGTAAATGATTTCCAACAACTTTTCTCTCTGCTGTACATTCTGGACATACATAAATATATATATATATATATATGTATATATATATTTGTAAATACTTTTAATGTGTCTAATTTTTCTACAACTTTCCATCAAAAATTCTCTCATTGTGTGTGTGTTGCAAAATGTGTGTTGTAAAACGCGTAGATTTGACAACAGTGTTGTTAATCAATCAGGATAATTTGGGACATGGTCGTTTCTTGTCTGTCCGTCCGGAACTGGGATTGCTAACATCCACCGCACGCACTTTTATCCAAGACGGCATTACGACGGAATATGCGACCCAAGTGGTGGGGACTACCCTTAATAATGGTCGTCAATATGCGCAGTACCTCAAGAAATCCTCTAGGGTTCTGTATGAGAACGGGTTGCAACCGTCTGTAATAACCAGTTGGGTGGGTGAGGGCAGTACTGCGACTGTGACTACGGCTCAGACTCCGTCTCCGTCTCCGTTTACGGCACATTTGGAGAGTCATAATGATTTGTTATCGGATGCGGAAGCCGCAGATTGGCGGGATATCGATGATAAATTGCGTAATGTTGAGTTCGTTGGCAATACGGATTATTTTCGACTACAACAAAGTAATCAATTGGTGAAATCAACACCCGATTCCGGCCTATTCCCCTCCGCCGTACTGTCTACGGTTATCCACTCCGCTTATGCATCGCCCAATAAAAATAATGCTCGCATTTTGGCCGCACAAAAAGTGTTGCCAATCGGCGATTTGCCAACTTTTACGGTTAAAAATCATTTTGCGCCGAGTGGTTATCAAAATACGGCGGAACACGAAACGGAAACTGAAATAGCAGAGGAGGGGGAGGAGGAGGAAGGACGCTCTGCCAAGCTGTATTATCAGCAGCTGATGCAGCAAAAGCAGCAAAATAAATCTCAAAATTCAACTTCAACTTCACCTCAAAATCAAATTCAACTCAAGAAACGAGTGCTCGCTACTATCACCTACTACGGATTTGCGGACTTTACAACACTGGTTGGCGATAGTTTGATTGTATTCTCGCCCAGCACAGCGCAAGCGCAAGCGAGTCTCAATCTGGGTCAAATAACCTCCATCAAGGGCATGGCTACGCTCAGAACCAGTGAGCTGGAACTAGTTCCAAACACAGCTGAGGAACTTTTGGTTAAAGCGACAAATGTTTTGAGTACATTCGATAAGCTAACAACTACAACAAGTCCAATTCTGGAGGAGGAAAAGAAGGCATTTTCCATTAGTTCAGTTCTGGAGGAGATGGAGCAATCATCGGCAGTTCCTGAGATTAAAACGGAACCAGTTTTTGTTGAGAATATGGAGGCAACTTCTATAAAATCGGATGTGGAACTTGCCACGCCTATTTTGACGAAAAGTTCCGCTGCTGTGGAGGATTTGTTAGCGAAACCCATGTTTTCATTGCCCACAGATCAAGAAATACTGGAGATATATGCATCGCTATCCAGAGCACAAGCACAGGATCAAAATCAAGGGCAGACTCAAGATGTTACTCAAGGAACTCTGGGAACCCAAGCAAGTCACGCAATTCAAGTTGAAGGAACTCAAGAAATTCAAATTCAAGCCAAAAGTCCAGCTGAAACTCCGGCGGATACTCCAGTTCTGCAAACAGCTCTTAATTCAAGTAGTATACAAACTGAACCGTCGAATTTAGAGGTGCATGGCGGGGCAACAACCATATTCATAGATGATGATCCCTTTGCCAATTTTGTGGAACCAACTCCGGCAGTAAAGAATCCAATTCAAACCTCAACAACTGATAAACTGGCGAAAATCGAGGAAAACATTCATCAAGATATAGAAAATATAGGGGAAAATATTGCAACATTGATAAATCGAGGAGAGGAACATATAGATAAAGAAACGGTTCAAATGGAGCAAAATATATCGAAGATAAATCAAATGCAGGAAGATATAGAAAAACCCACCACAAGCAAAGATATAGAGGAATCGACAACAGTTACGGATGATGAGGCAGAGATGAGCACAACTACAGATGCATCTATTGAGGAGGAGGATAGCACAACGGTTAGAGATATGGCAGATGTACTACAGACTACGCCAAAAGATAATGCCAATGATAACTGCGACGAGCTCAAGTCACAAGTGTTTCTCACACAATTACCGAAATTGGTAACAACTTTGAATGACGAAGCTGAGACAAGTATTGTGTCCAGTTATGAGATCAAGGAGACGACCAAATATTATTGTATACAGGCGACAAAGGTGCTGGAACAGCCGCAATTGGAGAAGCCAACGGAGGTGGTACCAGTGCCACAAAGTGGGGCAACAACTGAGGCGAATCCCAATGAAATAACGACAACAACCGAGGAAAATACAACAACCAGCGACATGGTTGAGGATGATGAGGATTATGTTACCGAATCCGATCACGAGGATTATGAAAATGCTTCCGATGAGTTGGATATCATCTACAAGACCCTCTACACAACCTATACATATCTGACAACCTTTTTCCAAGGCGATTCTACAACAATTTCAAGTCACACTGAAATCGTGACCAACATAATTAGTTCCACTGTGAATCCGGATTTAAAATCGAGCATTATAATGCCACAGGTCGGTCGGGAGATTGAGATAAGTGCAACAAGATCGGCAAATCTACAAGCGACCAAATATATGATACCTGATGAATTGAAGGAACTGATAGATGCCAGTGTTAACAACGAAGTAAAGCAGCAAACAACCGAATCGGCTCAGAAAACCGAGTACTTAAATGATGTGAAATATACAAAAACGTTCTACACAACTTACACCTATTATACAACCATATTCGCAGAGAGCGAAACGGAGATAATGTCGCGAACGGAGGTGTTTACCAATTACGTCACCGAACTGGGTGCGCTGAGTACCAGTGTTGTGCAACTGGCCAAGCAAATAGGAATAAATCCAACGGAAACCGAGTCAATTGGCAATACTGAAAATGCAGCCAACCCAAAGCTGGTCACACTCATCACCGATGTCAAGTCGAGCAGTTCAAATGGTGAACAACACTTGAAAATCAGGGATGATGTTGCCGATGATCAGGTCAGTTCCGAGAGCAACACCGAAGAAATGCTACCCTCTGCCACACTCCTGTTGCAGACTAGTTTCACAACATTTACCTTCTATACGACTATGTATGAGCAGGATAGCACTAATGTGGTTAGTCGCCTGGAGACGGTGACGAATATTGCAACGGAAACATTGCAACCGACCAAAGTGCTGAGTCATGAGGATGCCACACTGCCCATCACATATTTCACCACATTCACCTATTGGACAAAGCTGGCCAAGGATGGTGAAATCACAACAATCAGCAGAGAGGAGACGATATCGAATGTTATCGAACCGACAAAAAGTTGGACTGAGAATGCGAGTGGAACTTCGACACTAAGTGAGAGTGCGAATTCGAATTCGAATGTTAGTTCGAGTTCGACTGGCAATGTGGTGAACTTAATTAACCCAAATGCAACCGATTTGACCACATTCTACACGACTTACACCTATTACACGACCTCCTACGAGGCGAACAAGACGGTGACCGATTCGCGCTTCGAGACCATTGTGAATGTCATAACACCGACGGCAACGATAACGGCATTTGCCAGCGATGACACTGCGAGCACTGTGCCAGTCACAGCGCACGCAGACACCTCGATTGCCATGGTTGGTACACCAGACAAATCAGAGTTGCTTTACTATGATTACAAGCACATCATAGATGCCGATGGTGTGAGCACCCTGTACTTCACCACTCAAATACAGTCGAGCCTCGATAGCGAGGGCAGCGCCATAGAGTTGACCAGCAGCACTTCAAGTCTGCTCATCGATGTGTCCAAGAAATTGGAACTCAACTCAGTTTCCAGCTCGTCGCAGTATAAAACGGGCCTCGTCCGATTGATTGAGGGCACTCGCATTGGCAATCGTACCACCACGCTCTATCAATCCAAAGTGATCGGCACAATTATCGATAGTCGTTATGCGCAAATAATCGAAAGCACTTCCAGTTTCCTATTCGAAAAACCAATTTTGGTAACAATCTCGCCAAGCGCAACAGTTGAGGAACTGATTGTGGAGAGTACGAGGCAGTTGAGTGGTCAACAGCAAAGTGGGGTTGCCACAGTGGAGGGCAGCATGCACAGCGAGGAGCAGAACGACAACGATGGCGATAATGATGGCGATAACGATAGCGATAACGATAGCGACAGCAATTTGTCCTCGCAGTCTAAAAAACGTACCTTTGCTCCAGTCATACGTCCCTTTGCCTCCCGCAATCGACCCACTTTTGCACCCAAGCAAAAAACGCTGAGTGCGAGCAGTGCAACAATAATAACCCGTTCCGATATAACGCCAACTATAACAGCCACGCCTGCCTTGAAGTCTGTGGGCGGTGCTCGGTACAGCTCCTCGCGACGAGGTGCCATTTCCAATGCACCCACAAATCCACAAGGCGCCGCCTCTTCCTCAACTCGTCGTCTCTTTGGTCGCCCCTTGAAATCGTCACTGTCTGCTGCTGCGGGGCTTGGTTCATCAGTTGCTGGCAGCACTACCGGCTTTGCACCCTCCAGAAATAGATTTGCTAGCTCCGCGCGTTCCGGTACGGCTAGCAGTTCCAGGCGTCTCAGCTCCGCCTCCCCCTCCGCATCTGGCTATCGTCCAGCCAGCAGCTTGAATTTTCTCAATTCCCGCCAGCGCATAAGACCCACCGCTGCCTTTGGGCAAGCACCGCAGGCGTCGACAACAACGCCTGCAGTTCCAGAGAACGAACCCAGCGAGGAGGATGCCTCCACGGAGGAAGGTTTGACTGCCACTGATGACAATGAGGAGAAAACGGCGCAGAATTCGCGTCGCACTCAAAATCCGCTGCTGCGTTTTCGGCGACCACTCAACCGACCCAGTGGCTTTACGCCTGCGACACGGGCGAGCAATACCAGCGCCGCAAATGTGTCCGTGCGCAAAAATCCCCTGGCAAATCGCGCCAAAGCCGCAACGACAACGACGACGACGACAACGACAACGGTACGGCCAAGACCGCGCAGCTTTCAGCGACCCACTTTGAGTTCGCTGCAGGCGCGCGCCAGGCCACAAAGCAATCTCTTCCCGCCACGAGGTCTCCTACAGCAGCAGCAAAGGGAGAAGGAGCAGGAGCAGGCGCAGGCGCAGGCGCCGGATAACGATGCTGATGGCGATGCGGACTACGATGAGGATGAGGATGGCGATGAGGAGGAACAGGAAACCGCTCAAAATGAAGCCAATCGTCGCCGTCGACGCTCTAGCAAAAAGAGCGGCACCCTCTCACGTTCGCGACGTCAGGCGGATTCTCCAAGTCGGAATCGCTTTCGCTTTCGTCGCCCCAAAATCGCAACGACCGAGGAGGCGCCAACGGAGGAGCAACTTGCTGAGACAACGCCGCGTGGCAAGCTCAATGCGCGCTTCGGTTCGCGTTACAAGCAACAGTCCAGCTCTACGGCACCAACTGCCGTAAGCAACTCTGGCTCTCATCGCGCTATACGCCCCACCAGACCCACTACGGCTCGTGCGCAGTTTACGCTACGCGAAAAGGACACAGCCGTAAAGAGCAGGCAGTCAGGCACTGGCAGCACTGCAAAGTCAAATTTTAGACGGCCGCAGTCGGCGCTAAGACGTCAGCAAAACGGATCCGGCTCCGGCTCCAACTCTGGCTCGAACTCCGGCTCCGGCTCCAGCTCCAATTCCAACTCTGCGAATGCGCGTCGTTTGAAGAGCTACATCAGCAATAGCAATACTAATAACGTAGACAGCCGTACCGCTAGCAACTCACGCAGCCGCAATGGCGCCGGTTCCGGCACTTCCTCACGTAATCGCAACACAAACCGTAATCGCAATCGCAATGATTACAACCATGACGTGGCAGCAACTGAGTTGGGTAGTGTTGCCATAACAGTTACCCATTTAGTGCCCGTTGAAGTGACCGTACCCGTTGTCAACGGTCAACTGACGGAGTACAAAAATATTGTGACCGCCAAGACCAGTTTAGAGGTAGTGGCGCCTCATCAATACACCCAGCAAGTGGGTAGCAATGGACAAACCTCGCTCTACCTGGCACGCGAGGACACAAGCGTAAATGCAGCAGGTGTTACGGAATTAACTCGCTACTTGCTGCACGACACACTAACAACAACTGTCACTTTTACCCCTACAACAATCAGGGGTCGCAAGACCTCGTTTTCGCATGTGCTACCCTCTACGGTGTACGGCGTGGAGAGTGTCGTCTCCACGCTGCAGCCACAAATCTCGGCAAATGCGCCTTTGGCCAATATTTTACTATCCCAGTTGCTGTTGGGCAACATTAATCTGCCAGCGAATCCGCTGCTGGGCGCGCTAGCGGGTACTCAGGCAGCGCTACCGGCGCTAGACGCCGCAGTAGCAACAGCTGCAGCGGTGCCAGTTACGGAGTATCGCACACATACTTCCACGTATGTGACTACAATTTATGATGGCAAGTCCACAATTTTGCCCATTACATTCCAGGGCAAGAAAATATTGACAACGGTTTTTGATACCACAGCGCAGACGATAACCGCTACCGAGTACAGTGTGGACACGATAATAAATTCACCAACACAACAATTGCAGCAACAGCAGCTGCAACAACAATCTGGGCAGGTGGCGCAGGTCAACAGTTTGCTGCTGCAACAATTGCTGTTGCAGCAACAACAACAGCAGCCGCAGCAGCAACAAAATCCGACGATTACCAACACTATTTCGCCGCAAATATTGCTCAACGATAATCTGCAAGATCTGGATGAAATAAGTGCCTACGATGCAGCCAATATAGATGGCATTATAGTCGAACAGCAAACGACGAGCAAAAGTCGCAAAAAGTCGCGAAAGCCAGGCAAGAGTCACAAACGCCAGCGACCCCTTGCCAATAAGGAAGAGGACCTCGAGAGCCCTACGGAAAGTAGTGTTGTTACGCTCTACGTATCTGGGCGCAGACCCGGTGAATTTAGCACCATTTTATCGACAGTTTACAATAGTTACGAGCATCCAACACCCTCCACTTTGCACAAGCGACATGCCCAGCAAACTATGTCAGTCGCAGAGGACCTTTATGCATTTGAGGGTAGCGAGAGGGTGCAGAGCTACCTGCCAGCACCGGTGAATAAAAATACCCTTGGCGAGTTGGATCAGACAGCGTCGCTGGAGAGCATCATAGGTGATGTTCACTTGTGGCATGTCAAGGCCAAGGCTACCCAGCTGGGAGCACCCTCTGACAGCAGCAGCAGCAGCAGCAGCAGCAATACCGGGATTGAGCAGGAGGCCTTAACGAACTCCATTTATTTTTTAGTGTAAATGACCTCGCTGAGTTGTTCCCACTACAGTTGCAGGTCACAAAGCAACCACAAAAGCAGCACTTTACAACACTCTGTCCACAAAAAAGTACAATCAAAATCAAGCGTGAAATTCAGGAAAGTCAAAAGCAGATGCGGCGCGTGCGCAAAAAAGTGCTTGTGCGGCGCAAGCCACTAGTCAACACTAATAACCACAACTCTTACAACACTACCAACAACAACAACAACAACAACAATAACGATTTCGTGTCAGTTTCACAGCCAAAGAACAAACGTGTTGTCGTCTTCAAGCATAGACTTACAAATAGAACAAACCAAACAGCAGCAAACACAGAGGCAGAAGATCCAGCAAGAATGCCCACAGCAATTTCGACTTTAACAACACTGGATATAACAAAAATGTCCACTTTACCCATACTGAAAACAAAGGAAATAAATCCAACAATTGCCAAAGCAATTTCGACTTTACCAACACCAATTTTGGATTTACCAACACCAATAATTCCAACAACATCATTCCAGTTGAATTCCCGTCAAAATGCAACGCGGGCTGGCAAGAGCCGCAAGCAAAAGCAACTCAGAAATAGACGCAAACAAATAAACAAAGTGTTAACAACGACCAACTCAACTGTGGCGCGTTCTGCAACATTGCAAGCGACAAGCACAGTCAGCACTGAATTGTATACACAAACCTACACAGTAATTGTGGAACGCGTTCACAGCGGTCAGCATGAAATTATCGAATCCCTTTCCACATTCACTAAAGTGAAGTCACGAACCGTGCCCATAGCACGTACCACAACACGGAGGGATATTTCAATAATACCCACACAAATGCCCTGAAGCGCGAGGGTACTTTAGTTATGCCCACAAAAAGGACATAGTTACTCTATATTTCAGTTATTCCCTTTGAGCGAAGGCTCATGGATGGATGGATTCGTTCAGTTTTGCCCTCACAAATGCCCAAAAAAAGCTAAAGGCGATTAAATGCCCTGGGGGGATATTATAGCAATTGCAGTACTTGGTACTTCAAATATCCCCTTTCAGCTTGCAAGTGGGGATTTTCCATATTTAGTTGTACATAAGTATATAAAAATACCAATACACACACAAACACACAAACACACACACATATTTAATTATAAAACATTTTCTTTTGCTGCTGTAAAATAAATGTATGTCTATATATCTATGTATCATTGTTTTTACATCTCTATAAGTAATTAATAACTGTTAAATTAAACATTTTAATTTTTACAAACATTTTTTATTTGTCCTTACCATAAGAGCAACCACAAAAAATTAATACAATTATTGATATTAATTAAATACTTTAAGTACGATGTATAAAATGGGTTTGTTAATATACACATATACACAATAGCTATATATATATATATATATATATTCGCTTGATTACAAATTAATTATATATATAAAGTCAACAACCTGCGAGTTTTTCCCAAAATAAACATATTTTTATGCCCCCAAATGTACAGAAAAATGTCCTTTTTATTGCGGCTTTACTGTGGCTCTTCCTTTGGGAAACACATTTATTTTGCTATATAGGATATAGGATATAGGATATAGGATAAAAGGATGCTGCCACCGATGCATACATATAACTGATTAATCTGTAAATATTCAGCCCTCATTTAAATTATATTCTTCCGCAAAATGATGATCGTAAAAACACTTTTGTAATTGATTTAGGCTACCATAAAAAATACATTAAACACTATACAACAACAGAAACAACAGAAACAACAAGAACACCTAGAACACCTAGAACTAAGAGTGATTCAACAGATCCATTGACCAACCATCGCTCTCAGCATGTTCGCCTGTTAGATGAGAGCTCCGATTTAGCTGAGTTGAGTTTGGACGAGGCCAGATTTAACCTGGCCACCCATGTCATGTCCAATGGAGTCGAACTAATCATCGCCAGCGACAAACTGAAGCATCAGGCAGTGGCAGCTTCAGCAGCCTCAGCAGCTGCAGCTTCAGCTGCAACTCAGTCTCAGTCTCACTTGCCACAGAAGCCAGTCACGCTTGCCCCGAGCACCCTCAAGAACCATATGATACTAGCTCTGCCTACAAGCAGCAAACAGGTAAATATTTAATAATCAAATCAGCTGATAACAGGTAACAAAGAACACGGTGGGTGGTGGGTGGTGGGTGGTGGGTGTAGCCAAGAGATTCTTTCCCAGTTTGCCTCTCAAATGCCGGTAGATATATGATAGTTACCATCCTTCGAAGTTTGGTATGGGATGTTGGGAACTTTGAGGCGGGAGTGGGCGTACGATCTGAGTAATCCACCTTCCAACTTTGGTAACTGTAGCTCTTAACTTGTGGGTGATATAGGCTTTCATCGTGGTCCAACATTATTATGAAGAGTGTTAGTAGCAATATACTCTTCATATATGGAGATATATGGACTTATCCATTTACGCTAACAGTTCTGTCTCTCCCTTATGTCGATCAGGAGAACTTTACCATATCCTTGGGAGACAATCAGTTTATAACGAAGACCTGCCTCACAACCTACACATACCTTACCACATATCTGGCGAGTGGCAGCCTGACAGTTGAGAGCCGGGAAAAGGTTGTCGCCAATCGACAAACGGAGGAGCGAAATTTTCTAAGAGCGAGCAGCCAACTTCCTTTGGGGGTAACTCTCTCAAATGTAAGTATATATATACATATAGTTGTTTAACTGTAACTTTTCTATTTATTAATTAAGTTCATATTAATATAATGATTATATATTGTTGAAAGTATGTTAATTTACATTCAATGCAACCGTGCAGCCCTCCCTACATATGTTAAGTCCCTCATTAAAGCACACCAATTATGTTAAGCAACAGAATAATGTTAAGCAACAGAATAATGTTAAGCAGCACAATTATGTTAAGCAGCACATTTATGTTAAGCAACAGAATACGTTTGTAAGGCGTCCGCGTCGGCGCCTAACAGCGGCAGACGGTTGAAAATAACGGCGAACGTGCGAAGGCAGCGGATGGATAACGGCAACTGTCGCGACGCCAGCTGCCGGCAAAAACGGCAGTTGTGAAATTAAACAAGCAGAGGCGGAGGCCGAGGCAGGCACGACGATGAACGAAGGCGGAGAATAAGGCAATGGCGCATTATCGACAGCGATATTCCAATTGGAATAATTCTTTATCCGCTATTCAAGTAAGAACATGTGACGCTCTAAGACGATGATAGCTGGCTCATGCAGCCATGAGGCTGCCTTGCATGGGGTCAAGCTATTCTTAGAGATGTTACAGGAGATGGGACATACACTGCATAGACCATATATATATATATATATTTATTCATAGCTAGCTCTTCAATTAACTAATTGTTCAACCATTTCTTATAATTGTTTCCCGTAGACACCCGAGTTAGTTGTGGGCATCTTCCCGACCACATATCATTATTATAATACGATGAGGAACAATGAGATCGTGCTCACCTCGACGTACACAGTGATCAATACGGTAACTGGACCCGAGGATTATATATCGTATTTGCAGCCATCGGAGGAGGCGACACCAGTGCTGGACACAAATACCTATTACAGTCGCCTGGCCGTAACGAGAACAGCTCCCAATGGAATCGTGTCAGACTCGGAGAATATTCTCACCCAGCTGGTGATCACGGAATCCAAGCCAGGACGGGGAAGCCACAAAATAAAGGCAACAAGCAGCGAGGAATTGGATTTTCACATTTTTGCAACGAAAACCTATTTGACGACTGTGACTTATTTGGCCACAACATCAATATACCCTGCCTCAGCCCAATTGCAGGGTGTATCCAAGAAAGTGCTCCACAACTTGGAGACAAAGGTTATTGTGAATACGATTACGGATATAGTGCCTAGTACTCTGCTCAGACCCGAGCTGGTTTCCATGTTTCGCACGGAATTAATGCAGAAGAAGGGTAAAAACAATCGCAAAGTCATGGTCACCCTGGCCACATTACTGGGTGGCCAGACGCTGCAAGTAACGGCGGTCAATTTCAAAAAGCCCGTTAAGGAAACAACTACAAATGAGATTTTCTCAACTTTTATTAAGCCCACTTCCATTGAAACTAAACCAAAACTGGAGCAAAGCAAAACTCAAACTGAAAATGAGTTGGAAGTTGACTCGAGTGTTGCAGAGTCGGAAAACGAGCACGTCTACGTGAGACCCTTGAAGGAAGCAACTCCAAATCCAACCAGTGTTGAGCAACTAATTGGTTCTCTAAATTTACAAAGATTGCGACCAGTTTTTGATGTCATGGCGGGCCTAATACAAAAAAATATAGTCAACAGACAAGCGACAACAAGTCTTAATTTAAGACAAACTCCAACTTCAACTTCAACTTCAACAACGACCTCAAATCCCTTGGACGAGAAGCCCGTGTACATACCACTCCAGGTCAACGTGCAGCAAAAACCCGCACAAAATCGCTACAAATCGCACGCGAATAAGGCTGAAATCGATATTAATCGAAGTCGTTTGACGGCGCACAGCTTGCACATAAATCCACCGGAACCGGAAATGGAAATTGATTTTAACGACGATGATAACTGGCTGTTGCATAACAATAACAGGAGTCACATATCAAAACCCCTCTCCATTTACCCGGCTTTTCCGGCTACCTTGCTTCATAATGGCATACCCATTAGGCCTGGGGAAATAATTAATGCGAATGCGGACGTCATCATTGGCAGACCCAATGGCATTATCTACAGTCCCCAATCACAGTTCTTGAGTTCGTCTCCAAGGCCAAAGAACTCGCCGGATTATAGCGACAGATCGGTGCCGGTAGCACCTTTCAAGAAGAAAACTTGGATACCTCCTCAGCCACTTTCTTTATCACTTTCATTGACTCCTCCAAGGCTTATACCCCTCGATTATGACAATATACTTTTGCCACCAGCTCAGAGCTCTAAATCCCAGCCAGACTTTGGCTATATGCTAACCCCCCCCGGTAGTGCACCCAGATTACCCCACCAACAGCAGATAATGCATTTGAATGCGGAGCTGAACAACAATGAGATATTGGAAATAAAAGCAATACCTCAGATATTTAGCACTAAATTGCCAGCGGTGACAAGGTACCCAGCGGTTGTGGCTGGTAGTAGCAGTAGTTATTACAATCAGAGACCTGTTATTCCGTCAGTTTACTCAGACAATGCTGGTAGTGGAAGTTACTACACTGCAGGACCTGCGACTGCTCCAGCCTACGCAGATATGGGTGGTAGTGGCAGTAGTTACTATAAACAAGGTCTTGCCCCTGCTGCTCCTCCTGCGCTTCCTTCGGCTAACACAGACATGGGAGGTGGTAACATTTACTACACCATAGGACCTGCTCCTGCTCCTCCAGCTTACTCAGATATGGGAGGTAGTGACAGTACCAGTTACTATAAGCAAGGTCCTGCTAATATGGGTGGTAGTGCCACCAGTTACTATAAACAAAGGCCTGCTCCTGCTGTTCCTCCTTACGCAGAAAAGGGAGGTAGTGGCAGTAACTACACTCCAAAATCTGCTGCTGCTTTTCCTGCTCCTCCTTCAGCTTCCTCAGATATGGGAGGTAGTAGCAGTGGTAGTTACTATAATCCAGGTCCTGCTGCTGCTCCTCCCCCGGCTTATAATACCCATCACATCAATTTGAAAACCTCCGTTCTCAGCCACAATGTCAACATAAATGTGCCACCTTTGACCTTCAAGCGAGAGGGCGACAATTACCCACTTGCCACCGCGGTGCGTGGTCAAGTTGCCCCGGCACCCATGCCCCTAATCAAAATACCGCATAATAAGGCCAACGTTGAGGTGCGGCTAAGTCCACAAAATACACGCATAGCTGTGGAGCCACCAGAGAAGCTAAATCAACAACCAAATCTGAACACACTTAAGCAACGCAATCAAAACTATTTGAAGAACACAGAGAATCTGCGCAACGGTTACACCAATGCAACCCTGCACGCAGCCATCTATCAAAAACCAGCTGATAAATCCGTTTTTACTAACAACAAAAGTACAAACCAACTATCTGTATCTGCCATATCCGCCGATTCAGCTCAAGTTGCCACAAACCTTATACGTGCCGAGAGCAGCAAGCAAAGCTATGCAAAACCCAGCACTACCATGAACAAGGTGCCCGATCAGAAGGCCGACTATACCAGCCACAGCGACTACAATTATAATTTACGCAGCGGAAATCTAACGCTCTCAAAACTAAATAGGCATATACAAAATCTACAATTGCCTCTATCTGAATTGACTACGATTAATCCCTGGTTATCGATAACACAACAAACGGCAAATAAGTCTCCCAGTTTGGGTCAACCCTTCATCAAATCGAATCAAAGCCTAGTGGATAAGTCTAACAATGATGTGGCAAAAAAGGTTTTTGTGGCAGCCGGTCAAAGTTTTAATTTGCGACCGACAGCTACAACTCAATATATAGAGAACCTTCAACTGCTGACTTCGATTAGACCCACGAATATTTTGGAGCCGCCACCAATGCCAAAAAATGCAATCCTTCACGATGTTGTGGGTCTGAAACCACCACCAGCCATTATTAAAAATATGCCCAATAAGCCTTCGAATTTAGTGCATAAAATAAAGACCTCAGCACTACCAACACTACCACTTAAAAATAGTTTCAATACTGAGTCTCCAATTTTGAAGCCTGCCTTGAGTTCTTCTAGAGTCAAAGTGTTGAAAACACAGCCTACATTTACAAATAACCTACCGAAGACCTTGTTTATAAACGGTACCAGTAAACACCATAAATCTACAGCAATTAAAACCGACGAACCTTTAAACAACATTAAACAACACTCAACGCAGCACGCAAATACTGCTAACCAACACTCAACGCTCCAGAAAATCAACCCAACAAAGATAGTTAACCAACACTCAACGCAGATAAACATCAAGTCTACAAATAACATTAAGCAACACTCAACTAATCTCAAACTAAACCCTATAAATACCGTTAACCAGCACGCAACTGTCATCAAACTCAGCCCTACAAATACCGCTAAAGAAGACTCAACGCAGCTGCCAATCAGTCCCTCATTTACCACTTTAATTATTGAGCCATCGGTGCTGCCAACGAATATATATTCGATTAATGCAAATACACCAAATATTTATCGAGAAGCAACTCTGAAAAATACTCGAATAGTTCAGAAGCCAAAACAAAGCAATTTACTCTCACTGGAATCATCGGAGGCAGAAACGAAAATACCCTCCTCCATTAGAAGCAGCGCTCCTCACTTCGATGTATCGTTAATCGATAAGCAAGTAACTAAACAACTCGATGATGTCAAGCCAAAAACCGATATAACGATTTCCATGCTCAACAAAAACAATACAACACAATCAGTAGTACTGAACAGTAGTGATACACCAATAATTAAAAGGCGTATTATCGATACCAAAACGATAACTTTGCAACCATCGCAAACACACTCGGTAGTCAAACAAACCATTTCCAAAACGAAAATAACTCAAATCAAATCAAAGAGTGAGAATTCTGTAAAAACAACGAGCACGAAAGTCGAACAAATTCACAGCGATATATCGAATATTTTGGTAGTGATGACAAAAGCAACGGGTGCGGATAATCGAAATACGATTCACTTTTCAGAAGAAGAAGAGCTAGACTTAGACTACGAGGGGAATTTATCGCTGGAGATACCCACGCGGGACGAAGAAATTGAGCCGCCCATCAACGCGAATAGTATTCTGCTCGGTGGCATTTTGATAGCCACGCCCTCCAAAACCAATACCAAATCCAAATATACCAAAGAGTCCAGCAATGAGGCTTGCCAGCCTGCCTGCAAGGCCAATAAAAATGAGATATGCTCCAGTCAAACCGGAAACGGAAATGGCAATCGCTGTGAATGCCGTTTGGGCTTTGCGCGCATGTTTCCGGATCGGCCCTGCAAGCGTAAGGTTTTTCCTTATATTCAAATAAAATAATTATCAATATTATTTCCCCATTCCAGCCACATACACCTATGACATACGCATTCCGACCAGTCGTGTGGGAAGTTATAAGCTCAAATTCAGCACTGAGCTGGTCAATAACTCATCCAGTCAATATCGACACTTGAGTTCGATTATTCTGGATGCCATCGATCGCATGGTTATGCAATCAGATTTCCGGGATGTTTATCACGGCGTACAATTAAAGGAATTCTACGCGTGGAGCGATAACGCCGTAATGGGACACTTTTTGTTACAGGTTTGCATTATTACTATGTAAATATAATAATATTCATTTTAAAACTCCAAATCGATTGCAGCTGTCAGAGAACAGTGATGAAAAGCGTTTGGAAACAGTGTTCAAAAAGTATCTGCGCCAAAGCAATTACAGCATTGGTGGCACCGAACTATATACATCTAAATCTGATATCAATTTGTTGACAGTTAAGGGTGAGCTTCAACTATATATATCGTAAATAGTAAAAATAGTAATTATCGCTTATCGATTTAGATTTCGATGAGTGTGGCAACGCCAATTTCAACGACTGCTCTTTTCACGCGCACTGCTTCAATTTGATTGGCAGCTACACCTGCAGCTGTCCCGACGGCTATGTGGATATATCGGATAATCCAATTTATCCAGGCCGCCTCTGCTCCGATCAAATTGTTGGCTGTGAACTGTGCAACTATCATGGCAATTGCATGGCACCCATTCTGAATGGCACGCGCGTCTGTGAATGCTTCAGCTGGCACGCTGGCTCCACCTGTCAGCTGAATTTGAAAATACTGCTCATCGGCCTGATTGCAATCGGTACGGTGTTCATTTTGCTGCTGGTCTGTATGCTGCTCATCTACTCGCGTCGCAAAGTGAACGGCGCCTGTGCAGCGCGTCCTATTTTTATAACGGCTTCGAACTATCACCCGAGCATGTTGACAACGTCCAGCAAAAAGTCCTTGATTCGTGATTGCAGCATGGATAAGCATACAATTTTGATTGACACCAACAGCGAATCTAGTCGCAACTCGGAGCCATATTCGTTCAAGGTAAGCGCAGCTAAGACACCAATATTTAAGCTCTACAACTATTGTTTAGGTAAAGCCAGTCGGAAATAAACACGATGATGTTGATAGCAACGACGAACGACCGCAAACACTGAAGCCGTCTAAAAGCCACTATAACGCCGATATACTTGCCGCCGACCAATCGGATCGTTCGCTCACAGTGATGATACCGCGCGCCAAATATTATCACCCAACAGTCCTGCCGCATGGCCAACTCAACCAACACCAGATAGCTCCCGATAAGTGCGATGTAAGTAAAGCTGTCAAGCCCACAAAGCACAAGCTATCGAAGGCGTCGGGCGGCGCGTTAGTCTCTGCCGGCTTTGAGGTATCCGCCATTGTTAGCGAACGAGAGAGTAAAGCGAATGCAAAAGATGTGGAAGCAACGAAAGTGTATCAGAAACATGCGCAAATGTCTAGAGCTAACTTAGAAGCCATTCCACAGCCAAGCGAGTAAGTTCGTGACGAGCGTTTATATACTTTAAATAAATATGTACGATTGCAGCGAAATCCATCGCATGAGCTCGTGGATGAATAATATGCCCGCCACTGCACTGTAAGTATTGTGACGTGGCGTTGCCAGATTGTCGCGCAAACAGTCATATCGTTTGATTTTCCATGCAGATCAGCTGACGTGCGCTCGTTTGATGAGACAACAGTGCAGGCGATAACCAAATCAATGCAACTCTGCTTCGACCTGCAGACCCAAAGTAATACGAACGAGGTAAATTCAATATAGTAAATCTCCGCTAAAGTAATATATAAATATTGATTTTCTTAGGAGGCAAATACGATGACTGAGCGAGATCTTGGTTCGACATTTCTGCTGCCACACACACATCTTTACAAGCCCGAGAAGGTTTGTAGTTTGCATTATTATAAATTGAAATCACTTTAATTAACTTTGTTCTAGCTCGAAAGTGATCTGTCCGGCTTTGACTCCATGTAATGGAAATGTTCAACTGTATTCCAACTTGTGTATTATATTCATTCATTCTTGTCAAGGACATATTGAATCATCAGCATTTATTTAGCGACAATATTTATTAACATTACAACTTTTATTTGTAGTCTTATTTATTTACTTATAGTTTGTATAAAAATTGCATTTATTTGATGTTACTTTTTGTTGTGTGTACAAATCGAGATCGTTGCATTTATTGTCATGAAATGATGATGAAATTTTGTGCCAGCCGCTTTGCTTGTAAGTCAATCAATTATAACAAATCCGAGTTAAATAAATAATAAAATAAAACTTGTAGTTGAACTATACCTTTTCAGACTTACTAAATTGCACAACTACCCCTACGCGGAGTCTAGGACAGGCTCGCAGGGGGTGACAGAGACGACGTGGCTAGAAAATAGGGGTTGATGAAAGCTTTACTGGACGCTGGTCGATGTGCGCTCGGCTTTGTCGCGAACGATATATACATGTGTATATATTTGAAGGGTTCGAGGACTTTGGTTAGTCAGCAACTGAGCAGAGGCGCCGTCAGTGGGCTTTAGGGCACTGTCACCCTCTAAAAACAATTCCAACTGCCCCACTGAACTACCCTCTGACCATTTAATCGGGGTCGGGGTCGGGGTAGGGGCAACCTGTTCAAATCGACCACCACAAAATAATATACATGACCAATTTTATCCCAGCTCTGCCCGAATAGGGGTTGACCAGCGGTACCCTGGTACAGGTGTAGTGCCTTCTCGCACTGCAGTCCAACTTAAGCAGTTCACCTGAAACAGTTTGCTCAAAAAACCAAAATATAAATACAGAAAAGAAAACTATTTCGATAGTTCATAATAAATATTAGTGGTATGTAGTGTAGTGTAAACAAATATATATATATATATATAAATAATTAATGATAATGAGATAATGAGTAGAATCAATCAACTAATGTGAAAAAGGAATGATGAAATTCTCCGTATATATATATATATATATATTCATGTATCCATTCAAGTTGAAGCTTTTCAATTTCTACAAAAGCAGTTGCATAATTTACATAGCGAAAAAAGCCATTTAATTATTTATATATATATTTATTTTCGATTTTTGAATTATATATATATAATATTCTTCAAAATGTGCACATATTTACGCATATTTGCTTAAATCAAGTCAAGTGTCAAACAAATACATTTTTAAGTGCTAAAAGTAAGAAGAAGAAAGTAATTTAACTCCCACTCTGCTCCATGTACAGTGGCTCACAGTTCAAGTGTATCACTTTTAAGACTGCTCGAAATAAGCAGTAAGCAAAAAAAAGGGTATTTTTTACATAATCCTACCTAGCAGGTGGGGAAACCTCAGTGTGTTAGGGTCATACATTCATATTGGTGGTTAATACATGTACCTACTAACGGTTTTTGGAATTTTTGAAAAATAATGAATAATTAGCTTTTGGCAGGCAATTACTGGTTTGCTTTGACACTGATCCACTTGAACTGCGAGCCACTGTATACGGGCAATAATTTCCCCTTCATTTGGGGATAACACTCGTCTTATAAAATGGCGCCCGCCAGCAGAGAGAGAGAGCGAGAGAGAGAGAGTTGCTGAGTTGCCACCCTATCGAAAGCAAACCGTAATTTTTTGACCAATCACGCCACTGACCAGCAGGCCAATGGCTAACTTTCGACTCATCTTGGGTAGTTTTCTTCTTCTTCTTGCCCAAATCGCACGTCTTTGATTACCAATCGATATTCCCTTTTCCTGTGTGCTCGGAAAAATATACAAAAATAAGAATAAATTAAATAAAAAATACATAAATAAATGTAAATATAATATGTAAAAATATATATATGTATCAAAGATATATATATATATAAAAGATTGCCAAATAATATCTATATCTATATCTATATATTGGATTTGTGCAACGTCATGCTGTCCGTCTGTCAGTCTGCATGAACGCAACTTTTTTCGACACCCTTAGAGACAGAGGCGTGGCACTTGGACAAAATTGACAAATTGGAGTGCTAGGAAATCGATAAAAATCGATATTCGCAAATCCCTCAACCCTCAGCATTTTAATTGGCTATATCTTCTGCAGTTTTTGAGTGAGAGCCACATTTGGTGGGTATATTATGGCCACGCCCACACATGCGCCCATAATCGCCAATTCCGATATTTCAGAAAGTGTAAATCGATAAATCCGCATATCTGCCACAATATAAAAGCTAGAGTCACCAAATTTGAAGGAAACATCAGGAAAAACAATTTGGACAACGCCCACACCCGCCCCCAAAAACGATAAAATCCTATATCTCCCGCGGTTTCAAAGCTACAGTTACCGTATTTGAAAGGAAGGTAACTTCCGTGCTCATTGCCGGCATTCCTATGGGGTATCAAAGTATTTCGCAGTCGGTTACGCCCGACTTGATTATATATGTATTTGTTCCCCAACTCGATCAAATTCTTACAGATATTGGATAGAAAGCTAATGAAATGATGACGGCTAGCAGCAAAAAATATAAGGTAGTGGAAGACTGCCGGATAAAGATTCGGGCTCCCGAACTTGTCGATGACTCCGACGAGGAACGGGAATTAACCAATCTGAACTGGCTGCTGCGCAATCAGAATTTGGCCTGGCCAAAAACAATTGATGCTAACTCTGAAGATGATTTCACCAATACTCAAACAGCGCCAGCTGAGAACGAGGAATTGGAGGAAAGCGTGAATACAACAAAAAAACAAAAGTTATCTGATTTTGGAGCACACAAAAAAGTAGCGGTAAATAAACAGCTGAATCGAAATCTAATCAATTATGCCGAGTCAAGAAAACAGTGCACCAAAAGTGCAGCACACTCGAAACGGCCAAGTCCCGCCGAGCGTTACGATATATTCATCAATAAAATAAAACGGTAAGCGGGAATTCGCCCAATATATATATATATTGAGCTATGTCTTTTTACAGTGACTTGGCGGAATATGAGCACTCGGCGAATAAATATAAAACAGATGTGACTGAAAAGCCGCCCTTCAACTACTCCCACATCATTGGCATGGCCATGCTGGAAAATGGAAGGGCAACTTTACAGCAAATCTGCGCTTGGATTGAGTCGAAATTTGCATTCTTTCGAGTGCGCAAAAAGTGGAATGTAAGCTATAGATTTAACAGTGGCAGAGATTTAACTACAGCTGTTAAGTAATCCCAGCTTAGCAAATTTCCCTTGAGGAATTTGCGATGTAGCCCGATGTAGCGAAAAAAGCCCAAACTAAAATTGCCCGCTTGCGACTAACACACATACACAACACACAAATATTTCCGCTCGCTGCGCTTATCTTGCTATCTCTTTCTCAAGCAAATTCTTTATCAATATAAGCTATAGATTCAACAGTGGCAGGGATTTAACTACAGCTGTTAAGTAATCCCAGCTTAGCAAATTTCCCTTGAGGAATTTGCGTGATTGGGGAAAAAAGCCCAAACTAAAATTGCCCGCTTGCGACTAACACACATGCAAACAAACAACACACACATATTTCCGCTCGCTGCGCTTATCTTGCTATCTCTTTCTCAACTACAGCTGTTAAAGCTGTTAAGTAATCCCAGCTTAGCCAATTTCCCTTGAGGACTTTGCGTGATTGGGGAAAAAAGCCCAAACTAAAATTGCCCGCTTGCGACTAACACACATACAAACAAACAACACACACATATTTCCGCTCGCTGCGCTTATCTTGCTATCTCTTTCTCAAGCAAATTCTTGATCAATATAAGCTATTGATTTAACAGTGGCTGGGATTTAACTACAGCTGTTAAGTAATCCCAGCTTAGCAAATTTCCCTTGAGGACTTTGCGTGATTGGGGAAAAAGTCCGAACTAAAATTGCCCGCTTGCGACTAACACACATACAAACAAACAACACACACATATTTCCGCTCGCTGCGCTTATCTTGCTATCTCTTGTACTATAACTTGGCAGTTTCTCAAGTATATTAATGAGCAGCTGTTGCCTTTCAGATAGTTATCGATAAATGAGCAACGCAGGCCGTTATCGATCAAGTCAATTATGTGCCAGATTTCCATTACTTATATTTTTTGTATTGTATTTCCCAATTTTGAATTTTCTAATTCTTCGCAGAATTCGATTAGGCATAATTTATCGCTGCATCATTGTTTTCGCAATCGCAAGCGCGAGGAGAAGGGCAAGGGGGGCTATTGGGAGCTGGGTGTCGATCCCAAGAAATGCGACAGGAAACGCATTCGAAATCGCAAAGGAGCTCAAGCAAAATTAAATCCAAATTTGGAGGCAGCAGCAACAGTTTCCAATAAAAAACTACGTAATAATGCGGATTTCATCTACGGCATTACGGATCAGAAACCCCTCCACAGACTCCCAAGTCTGGCTGGAAATGATGTGCAATTGGGATCGCCAGATCAAACCTTCAACTTGGATGTTAATTTGGCTTTCGGCACATTAAACAATAATGTTTTAAGCTCAACTCCTCCCTCCCCTCTTCCGCATCCTCCGCCACACGATGAATCCTTTCTATATCCCGCCGATGAGTTGACATTGGCGCTGACTGCAAACAGCGAAGCCGCGTTCCACTTGCAACCCCAATATGAACTGGGAACGATTATCATCAGCACCACAACGGGCATTATCGACGAACCCAACTCCGCCTCCGCCTCCGCCTCCGCCTCTGCTTGCCTGAACGCCATCAAATTTGGCTGTAATAATATGGTAAATATATATATATATATAATTATTATATATCATTTATATACTTTGTAATTGCCTTTCAGATATATGCGGAGGACGAGATTCCCACGCCCAGTCAGAATGTCATCATCTCATCCCACAAAATAGACGCAGATAGGGATGCGAATATAGCATTGATAACTCCGTTGATATCCACATCCGATATCAATTGCGATTATGGCAACTATGGGGTGGACGAGTCCTTCAGCTATCTGCATGGCAACGAGTTGAATCGCAGCGAGGACATTCTGGACAATCTGCTGGACGTGTGTGTTCGGGATTATTAAGTGAAATCAATGACAATGTCGCCAAATTAAAGTGTACTTATTTTAATGCAGCATTAAACTTAACTTAAAACTTAAACTGTAACGGGTTCGGGCAACGAATCTGCGGCTTCGCGCTGCTCGACAGGTTATCATACGGCGGATTCACACGTATACTCTCTAAACGCAGGCTTGATCGCGCACGTTCCACTTGTGACTATGCAGGCCTCGCCTTAAACGTGGCAAGGATTCACTTCTTTGCCCACTTAAGGACCTCAGTGTCCTGGACTCGACGCTCCTTGTCGGTGTATCGTTCTGCGTGTTGCACCCGCACTCGCGCAGTTTTGTTCACAGCTTATGTTTCCGGGCCGCTTGGCAGAGTTTCCCCTTCTCGTGTGGCATCTGACTGAACTGAACTCCTGCTGTGTGTTGCGGCGCTCCACTGCGATTTTCCACTGCCATTTGCTGGCGCCAGCCTATGTCTGCCGTTAGTGTGAGTATGGATGGAGATATTGCACTCGCAATACTCCTCACACCATAACGGCACATGTGCTGGTGGACATGTGTGTCAGACAACCTGCGTACGAAAGGGAGAGGACGAAAGAGAGCGAATTCGCCGCAACTGCAATCAGAGCCGGACTTCGGACTCGGTCTGATGTGCAGTTACTGTGAGGGGCGCATATAGCACACATAAATATATAAAACTATATATATACATATATATATATATATATATATCGCTATATGGCTCCTCACAACTTATACAAACTCTTTGTTTTTATTTCCGCAATTATTAGTTATAAAAAATTAACAAAAAACGTTTTTTTTCAATATTTCTTTTTATTTTCTACTCCAATTTATCATTCATATGACTACCAGGAAACCCCGATAGCAAAAGCAACATCTTACAAATTATAAAGAAATTGATATTCTTATATATATGATATATGTGCAATAGTAATTAAGAAATGGCTATGAAAATAAAAATCAATATTTCACATGTGAAACGCTTTTTTCTTCGAGTTTTCGTAGAGCCTCAAAGTATGCAACGATTTCTGTTCGGTGTAGCATTTAATTCGAACTGCTTAAAAGTATGCAACAAATTCTGCCCACTCAAAATAAAAGGCGAGCCTCAAAGTATGCAACAATTGCTGTTCGATGTGGCATTTTGAGTCGAACTGCTTAAAAGTATGCAACAATTTCTGCCCCAGGTAGTTTCTCCTCCAGGCAAATCGTTGAACTAAGCATTTCTGTTCCCTGTTACTTTGAGTGGTGGAATAATACGAAAACTCGAAGAAAAAAGCGTTTTTCACATGTGAAATATTGATTTTTATTTTCATAGCCATTTCTTAATTGAGTAACAGGCGAACAGAAATGCTTAGTTAAACGATTTGCCTGGAGAATAAACTCATTTTGAATCGAACCGCTTAAAAGTATGCAACAATTTCTGCACCAGGTAATTTATCCTCCAGGCAAATCGTTGAACTAAACATTTCTGTTCGCCTGTTACTTTGAGTGGTGGAATAATACGAAAACTCGAAGAAAAAGCGTTTACATGTGAAATGTGATTTTTATTTTCATAGCCATTTCTTAATTGAGTAACAGGCGAACAGAAATGCTTAGTTCAACGATTTGCCTGGAGAATAAACTCATTTTGAATCGAACCGCTTAAAAGTATGCAACAATTTCTGCCCCAGGTAATTTATCCTCCAGGCAAATCGTTGAGCTAAACATTTCTGTTCGCCTGTTACTTTGAGTGGGGGAATAATACGAAAACTCGAAGAAAAAAGCGTTTTTCATATGTGAAATATTGATTTTTATTTTCATAGCCATTTCTTAATTGAGTAACAGGCGAACAGAAATGTTTAGTTAGACGATTTGCCTGGAGAATAAACTCATTTACACACATAATAATATATATATATTATATATTTAGTAATAATATCATAAATAAATATATGTTTACATATTTAATTGCCTCATGCAGCCAGTGATTGATTGATTGATTGATTGATTGAGTGATTGACTGATTCATTTCGCGAGCAAGTGCATTTCATATATATATCAAATAATATGTACAATATAATATTGATTTCAGCTGCTATAAGTTGACAACAATCACCCGCTCCAGCCCCGCGCTCAGCGGCACTCTTCCCTACACTCCCAAATATGATGATGCGACACTTTGAGGCACATCCGCACATCCGCCTTGATATTTGAGCGATTATGCTGCAATTCTCGGGATCAGCAGCGGTTCTCCTAGGTTGCAAGACTCTTGAAATTCATTTGATAAGTTCTATTTGTACGATCGAAGAGGCGAGATGATTGATGACTGATCGACTCATAAACGCAGTCTCATTTCCTGATCAGTTCATTCGAAGCGAGCTTACATAAAAGTTGAATACATTTCTTACTTATATACAATAATATATATGTATAAGTATATATAATACATTATATATTTGTTTCGCTCAGGCTTTGATTGACTGATTGATTTCAGGAGCAGGCGCATTCGACGACCTGCATATCGCTCCACGTGGATATTTTGAGTTTATCCGTGTGCTCCTCGTCGAAATACAGAATCTCCAACTCCGTCAGCTTGGAGGGGGCACAACAGGGTCGAGGAACGCTATTATGATCCTGTTGCCACATCAGACTCTGTAAAAGGGCGTGATGATGAGCGGGATTGTGGCGGGGCGGACAGCGACCACGGCAATAGCCCGCATCAAAAGTCTTTGGGTGAATGATGAACTCAAATCCTTTTATGTCCTGGAAAGCGACATTCAACTGATGGCGGCAGCAGCGCTGGTGCGACTTGTAACAGCTGTTGGACCACTTTATTTGGTGTTGACTGTGCGGAGAGGTGTGCGAGAAATAAGTGTGACCAGTCGGCGCCGTTGAACGATGAACGCCCGCCTCACTGTGCGTGTGGCCAACGTGTCCGATAATATTCAGCACAGGCGACAAACGGAAATTAGCGGGCGAGTTTTCAGCAGGCAAATTATCAGCCGGCGGCGAATTCGAATGGAATTCGCTCAAGATGCGCGCGCCAATTCGCCGGCATTTGTCACACTGGATTTCGATGCCGAGATTCTCGTGGCTTCTATTTAGCCAACTGCGCACCGCTTGCGTCACATCGAATTCCAGCCACTGGCTGTGCGTCGTGTCCTCCTCGTTCGAATTCGAATTCGAAAACTCAATCTGACGCGCGTCGAGCTGCTGGCGTCGCTGTCGCGGCAAAAGCTGATACACTTTCAGATTTAGAATGTGCTTGCGCAGTTTGCTGCGTGCTGCGAATGGATGCGCAAAGTGATTCTGATTCGCGGTTGCGCCGCAATTTTTGTTCTTCTGCTGATTATTATTTAATTTACGTCTACTGCCGCCGGCCTGCCCAGTAGCCAGGGCTGGATTATAGAGCAGCATCAGCCGCACATTCGCCTCATCCACTTTCTCGTAGTGATAATCGTTGTCTTGGATTGCCAGCGGAAAGTGCAGCAAAATATTTGTTTTATCGCCTTGTTTTTTGTTATTCTTATTTGTCGCTCCGCGCTTTTTGCGCCATCTTTTTTGGGTTATGTCGCTGAAGCTGTTTGTCACAATGCTCAAGATTTTCAGTGTGGACGCATTGAAAAATTCTTCGCTCGTTTTATCTATTTCCTGATGCTTGCGCAGTCGCTCCAAGTATTCGAGATATTTGCTAGAGTATTCTAATTGGCTAATGTTGGCCTGCAACAAATGCAAAAGTAAATATATTAATTAGCTAGTTGCAACTACAGTTAAATCAAATAAATAAATATAAAGTAACTATGTAAATAAAAAAAGAAAATACTAATAATAAATAAATAAATAAGCAAACAGATAAGTAAAAATAAGAAATCCCAAAACAAAATAAATAAATAAAGAAAATTTCCCTTCCAACAATTTTTTGTCAAATTTTAATCAATTTTCATTATGACTATTTTGTTCTTCTCACTTCTCACTTCTCACTTCTCACCTTTTTCATATCCGGTAATTTTTTCAGACCCAGTCCGTTCATAACTAGTTTGGTTAGTTTGTCTGTATTAATGACTCGACGATTGTACATTTGGTGATGAGCTTTACGATTATGATGATTATGATGATTTGGATAATTATGATTATTATTGGTTGATGATTTCCTTCGCTCAAAGGCGAATTCAGCTGCTGCCTCTGCTTCTTCTTCTGTTTTCAGAATTTTTTTTTGGCTGTAGACTTTGTGACTTGCTTGCTTATCAACACTTCGTTTGCGGCGTATATGCTTTGGTGCTTGATTTAATAATTCTTGTGATTGATTTAATATTCGTTGTGTTTGACTTAGATTAATCAGACTGTATTCGTTGAGCGTTGTAAAAAAATTGTTTTGCCCACTTTTGCTATTGATATTTAACTGATTTAAATTGGCTTTACCAACACTGGTTGAGGCATTTGACATTTCTTGGCCATTGGCTTGCGAAATGAGTGTTGAATTACATGTTAAAATTATGGCTGATAATAATAATAAAATTATCCAAGATATTTGTGTGAATTTGTAGAAGAAATATGTGCAAATTGCTGTTGCATTTTTGCCATTTTTTCCCAATTTATCGATATAGCAATAATCGAATGCAATCGGCCGCAAATAGAAATTAAAATTTTCATTTGTTTTTTGTTGGCTTTTTACAGATATTCGAAAGTGATCATTCCAGTTCGAGTTCCAGTGCCACTGCCAGTTCCAGTTCCAGTTCCAGTTCCAGATACTTTGGAATGTTGCTGCAAAATATTCATTGCGTATTTGCATTTTGATACCAACACATGGCCTCCTACTCCCTCTCCCCAATCCCCTTCCTCTACGTCTTCGCCGACGTCTTCGCATTCCCCCTCGCATCTGATCGTGATGGCAATAAATTGATCACCGCTGCTGCTGCTGCTTCTTCTTCTTATTATTATTTTTGGGTTTCTCCCACACACACACACACGGTTTTTTTTTTGTTTAATTGGCCATCAAAGCTTTTGTATGCATTTGTTTACATTTACACACAAGCAAAAATGGGTGTTGACATTTTTGTTGTTAACATAGTGCACGAAAAAATACTGTTGATTATTTATTGAATTTGATTAATTTAAAGATCACAGTTGATTTCATATATTATGTAGAAATTAACAATAACAATTCAACTACACACACACATTTCTTCTGGTGTGTTTGTGTTTATTTACGCACGGAGCGACGGCAAATTTCAATTTGTATTTCTATTTCACATTCGCATGCGCATTCGTATTCGTATTCGTTCAGCGCTTCGTGTTCGACTGAAATGCCAAGTAGCAAGTGAATGCTTAGCTTGCTCGACCAACAGCCACACTCAGTATAGATAGGGCAAAGGCATCTGCAGCATTAGCAGTGGCAGAGGCAGAGGGCAACAGCAGCGGTAGCCGAGGCGTACTCATACTTAAACACACACCCACACATCTACGTAAATTACCACAGGCTGCGTGAGTTGCTTAGCAACGCGTATTAAATATATTATGTTACACGCATGTTATTAACATTTGCAGTGGAGCAATTTGTGCTTAACATTTAGAATGTTATTATTGAAATTTAGTTGAAAAATAACTGTGAGCCATGAATTTTAATCATTTATATACTAAAAACTAAAAAAACACAGTTGTATATGTTTTTTATATAATATAATATAATAATTTGTATATTTTAATAATTTATATGTTGCAAAACTAAATAAATAAATCAACAACTGCCAAACGGTTTCTATTTATCTGCACAGATCTGTTGATGTGTGTTATTAATTGCATACCCTACGTGCTTAAATTCAGGCATCTAAATTTCAGAGTGTTGAAATCAAAAAGAAACAACAAAAGCACCCCACGCATGACATAATTAAATACAGTTATTATTTATGAACAATATTTTTAGGGCTGAGCGCCTGCAACGTGTTCACTCGATCGTGACACGATCAGGCACGATCTACATTTATTTTATTTATAGATTGCTTATATTTATGCACAGGTGAGTGCATAAATCCTTGCGTGCGTGTTAAAGTCACGAGCTGGGACGACCCACGCTCAACTCTAAGTGCAAACAAACATATTAATGGGAATTTTTTGTGTACATGTGTGTGTGTGTGTGTGCACTTCTGTTATGAGCATGTATTTTCTAATGATAAATGTGAAATGCCAGCCAGCGTTTCATTGATAGAAGAAAAAATAGGCGTCTCGCAACGTAAACATTCTTTGTAAGCGATAATTAGTTGTACACTAAAAACAAACGGCTGGCTTTTTACATGGAGAGCCGCTGCTTATGTAAACAAACACACACACACACATGCGAAAGATAAGCAACAGCAATCTTATGTTTGCATTTGAGTAATCGCGGGAATTCTTTAATATTTCTGTGATTCATTTTGAATTTCGGCAGTGGGTTTTAACGGTGAGCAAGCAAAATCAAAGCTTTATCTTTAAATTTATATTTAATTGATGGGCATCGCAATTTGTTATTGTTATTCACAGATTCTTCAAATATATATATCTAAAACACATGGTGGGTATTTCTTTGCAGCTGCTGCAGCTATAAAAGCTTTAAAGCTCAAGCGACTTTTAATGCTAACATTGCTAAGCCGTTTGAGCTTGGTTTGCTTAAGCGCCGCAGTGTGGCGCTTTTGAGCTTATGTGCGCTTACCAGCACTTTGGGCTTTTAATGTAATCGACTTATCAACGAGAACTAAATATCGATATATTGAGACTTAAATATGATTTAATATTAATCAAAAGGGAATTCGACTATCTAAACAAAATGTATACGTTTTATATTCATTATTATTCAATCGGAATCAATAGTTCAAATAAATGTTAAAGAACTTAATGGACTTTATTAAAAATAGTACAATTAGTACATAATTACATTCACTTAGAAATATGCTGTTGTTGCTGTGTTAGTATATATATATTATTGTATGTACATAAGTATGTACTACTGTCTCTAAATATAGCTTAATTTATTTATGTATTTGTCTTTGTTTTGTTTTCCTCTTTTATTGATTCATAAATTGTTAATGTATATTTATATATACAGTAGTGGTCAAAATTATAGGTACGCCAAGCATACAAATATATCTGTATCTGTATAAAATGAAAAGCAATTCAATAATTAAGTTAAGTCAATGTTTTTTGGAGTACAACAACTGAATGCTAACTCAAAGTGTATTCGAATTCGTTTTAAGCCTATTCAGACATATTTTGATTACCTTTATTCGAGCAAACAAGCAAATTGTTTAAATCTAAAGAATATATATATATATATCATATATGGTTTTTTGTAAAGAATCATTAATAATTATTAAATAGTTGTGAGGGTTATTCGATGATAAACAAGTTGATGCGAATCCTTAATACAATATATATCACATGTTCTAAAGAACTTGACTCAATTCTGAGCCGAATGAAAGGGACCGA
Source organism: Drosophila nigritarsus (assembly GCA_035044305.1). Taxonomy (NCBI): domain Eukaryota; kingdom Metazoa; phylum Arthropoda; class Insecta; order Diptera; family Drosophilidae; genus Drosophila; species Drosophila nigritarsus. Next base: position 712,397 of record JAWNMF010000901.1, read on the forward strand.
ATGAGAACACTTTAAAAAATATTGAAAATATTAAATTAATGTTGTTTTAAATGAAAGTTGGTTATGTATATATATATATATATATATATATATTTATATGGAATTAATTTCGATAAAGCACCTGCTCAAAATGCTTTTTAAAAGTATATTTCTGATATACTGCTTAATTTGAAGTATCGTATATATCTATATATATATATGTGTATAACTCTAGACTTAGCTTAAGCCTTAAGTATTATAATTATAAATGCAATTTATGTTTTGCCTGTAACAATGTTTTTTGCTCAAATACCTAGCAGACTTTTTTCCAGTTGAGAGTTTCTGTACAATTCAGTCATATATATATATATATATCGATGTTCTTCAGCGTAATTAACCAATTTGATTATTAAACGCCAACAGATCGGCATAGATTTAAGTATATGGATTTGAATGAGTTTCCTCTTTAAACATTCCTTTTTTCAGAGTGCATTTTTGAATACTATTTTGAAATACTGCTGCAATACTGAAACTGAATTGAAGTGGGATTTGTATTAAGTTAAGTGCGTGTTGGTCTGAATCTCGAATTGGCACTTGAAAGCATCGTTGGATGTATGAATGTATTCAAGTATTTCGAGTCACTCTGAAGTGAATTTGAGTTGGAGTTGGAGTTGGAGTTGGAGTTGGAGTTGATGGTGGTCAGGTCATCGGTTGTGTTATGTTGAATCACATTTGGAGCAGTCGATTCTTGTCGTCAGCAGTTTGAGGTATCCTCGCCGTCGAGGGTGCATGCAACACTCTCCAGCTTGCTCGACAAATGCATCTTTTTGCAATTCGGATCTGCGTCAAGGGCGTCCATTATCTGAAAGTGAATAATTGAGTATTCGTGAGTATTCATGAGTATCAAATGGGTGCACTCACCTGCTCCTTATACTTGGTTATGTAAATGTAGAGTTCTTTGAGTGCTGAGATTGTGTCGAATTCATCGATTTGTTGCACGGACAACTGTTGCATGGCGGTGCTCATTTCCTGGTCACTGATTTGGGGCAGACGGGCCACGTCCCGATAAAATTCCTTGACCATTGTGCGATAATTGGGAATATCCTGTAGAAGTATATATATATTTTAGATATGTCTAAATACTAATTGATTGATGATTAACCTTCGCGAAGAGCAGCTTGTTCGAGGGCGAATCCTTGCCCAGGCGATGCTCCGTCGTCGAGCAGGCGTCCATAAAAGTCTGGGCAATGACACTCAGACAGGAATCCACAGAATAGGTCTTGTTCACATCGAATATAAAGTCGGGATTCTTGATGAAGTTGACCCAGAAGCGCAGCGGCAAGCTATTCGATTTCCAGGCGTGCAATATATCCGTATCGGCGATATCATAACGCCGAGCAGCCTCGTCGAGCAGATCAAATAACCACTTGACTGCTGGCGGCAGTTCCTCATTCACCGTCAGGATGATGGAGAAGAAATCATCGACAAATTTCTGAATGGTGCCTTTGGTTGCCAGCAGGCGGGTCAAGTACACTTCGGGAATGGTTTTGTTCACCCGCTCGATGCCATTGCCCATGCAATGGGAGCCCCCTCCTTGGGAGGAGGCCAACACATGGCCCGACATCGCCGAGTTCTTGATATTCATATAGTGGTCGGGTATAGTCGGCTTGACCAGGTGATAGAGGCGTGGCTGCTGCAGTCCCGACTCAATATCATTATTGATTATAATGTGACTCTGCGAGTTGTTTATGTAATAGACTGCCAAGAAGAGATCAGATCAGTTTATATATATATATATAGTGCAGAGACTTGGAATACTTACAATTATGATAAGGCGCCTGCTGCTTGCCATATGGCATGTTATAGCTATCGTTTTGTCTGGCAATCAGGGACATGACCGCCGATTCCTTGACCCCATAGTGCGAGAGAGTGTTCAATCGTTTCCAGCCGTTGATGGTTTTGGTGGTCAGATCCTCATCCTGCAGCGTTAAGTGTCCGCCCCGACCGTGTCGCCACTCCAGGTCCACCTCATGGACAGCGGGACGCATCGAAAAGGGGGTATTCTTGAAGATCGCATCGAGTATTTTGAGTTTAACTTGGGAAATGGTGTCCCAATCGTTGACGCGGCACTGCACCTTCTCGTCGAGATCATCCTGCAGGATGTGCAGTATAACAATTGAATGCGAGACTTGCTCGTGCAGCAAACGCTCCTCGGAGAGCGAGTAGCGAGCATCGTGCGTAATGGCATCCACCAAACCCTTCTCAACCTGGTGCTTGATGGCCTTGAAGAGCAAAAAGAGACTGGAGCCGGCGTATTCCTTCAGATAATCATACATGCAAATGGCCAAATAGTTGGTCAACATCTTCTCAACCACACTTTCAGTGCGTCTGAGCATCAATTGCGGATGTTTGCTGGCCAGCGACTTATCGATGAGCCGCAGCAGGAGAGACTTCAATATTTCGGTGGCATATTCCATTTTGTGCATCAGCACGATCATGAGTAATGAGGCAACATTGACGCGATCGCGAATGGAAAAGGAGGCTCGCTGGGATTCCAGGGTCTCGATGAAGGTGAGCAAAAAGTACTTATTGCTTATGAGCTGCTCGAATTGCATCATGGCTGTATCATAATTATTGTGCTGACTGCCAGACCTCATTTTGGGTGAGTTTAGAATGGGATGATCGGATACGCCGGGAAAGAAGACCTTCATGATGTAGTTGACGTGATCTAAGGTGGGTATGCCACTGCTCTCCAGGTCAGCGGTCAGATCCGTCATGTCCGTCTGCAGCTCCGCAAAGGCCTGTTTGCACTCCGAGCGCACATTGCTCTCCAAGGTGATCATTTGGATTTGTATTCGTTTGTACTCCCGTTCGGCCTGCGTCGACTTCCGCCGGAAGATGATCAAAATAATGACGAGTATTATAATCAGAGCGACGACTGTCAGGATGATGCCCAGCATAGCATGGGAGATGACATAGGGTTTATTCAAATCATATTTCAGATGACCAATCACAAACCGCAAATTGCGGCCGACTTTGACGACGACCAGAGGCAAATCCTTCGCCTGCTCGACTCCATTCTCATCTGTCGCCGCCGGCTGCTGTTCCGGCGGCATGCAGAGCAGCTGCGTCAGTGCCAAGCTGGTAATATTACACTGTGCCGTGCCAATGGTCACATTCACATCATACTCATCGGCAGCTACATTCAACAGTTCGCCCTCGATGACCAGAGTGTCTCCCTTATAAAGTTTGACGCCATCCTCGCTGGGAAACGGTAAATAGCGCGGATCGGTCAGATAAACAATAGTGCTGCGTATATCATGGAAATATTTGTTCAGATCCCGCACCAACTGCACATTGTCCATCACAAAGCTCAGCTGCAGATTTAGTTGATCGTGCATCTTCACAAAGGCTGCCACATCCATGTTGTGTGCCGCAAAATAGCTGGAGGCAGTTGAGCCAGCTGTGGCATAGATATTGAAATTCTCATTCAAATAAGCCTGCCTCTTCTTCTTACTGCTCTCCAATTTATCCGGCGTAGCCAAGCCCAAGCCCAGTTTCCACAGCTCAAACTTGGTGTTGATGGGCGGCGAAGGACACTCCATTTGACTGGAATTGATGACCGTACACGAGGTTTTGTTCACACGCTCATTATCGAAGAACACCTCCAGCTCGGGATTTTGAATGGAGTCCAGATACATGCCATGTACCGTTAGGATGCGACCACCACTAACAAAACTGCGCAAGGGTTTGATCTGCATAATGCGCGGATCCTGCGTGTAATTGAAAATGGAGCACGGCGGCGGAGGCGTGGGCAAATTGTACGCATAAGAGCCGTAATTGGTGCGCAGCAGCGAGTGCTGGGGAGTCACCTCCAACTGTTGCTGATGACAGGTGAACGTGCGATTGGCGCCATCGACAACCAGGCGCAAGGAGCGGATCGGTTCCGGCTGCGTTGCCTCCGATGTGGTGCAGGAGAGTCGCGAAGACGAGGCCTGGGTGACATTTATGTGGCACTCATATTCATCCAGAAAAGCCCTTATGCTCGAACCTATGTTCAGGTACTTTCCCAGCAGAGATAGCTGAGTACCGCCGGATTTGGGCCCCACTGTGGGATAGAGTCCCGTTAGCTGCACATCCTTGAAGTGGAATTGCACACTGGACTCCGTGTAGCCAGCATCGTTGGCCACTTTAATCGGAGCGGACATTTCACGCAGTGCGGCTCCAGTGCGGCACTCAATCTTCACGGATATCTGATAGTTGACCAGCTCGCAGGGCACGCTGCCAATGGAGATCTTGCCACGCACATCCTCCTCACGAATGCCCAGATTGCTGCCCTCAATCGTGACCAGAGTGCCGCCTTCGATGGGACCCGACAACGGCTTGATGATGTCTATTCTCGGCCGTGGACACTCGTTCTGCAACTGCACATTGTTGTTGTGCTGTGAACATATATATATATATATATATAATTAATGATCTATAGCAAAGTCAGGATTAATATTATGTGGTGTAAGGAAACTAACCGTATCAAATCCGTGACTAGCCGGGGAGACCGCAGCGCAGGTCTCGTTGTAGACACAGGAGCTGCCGCACCAGGCGCACTGGTATTTGGGATCCCTGGTGACACAGAGACTGCAATCGGCGTGCTCCCGATGCGAGCCGAGCACATCGCACTTATACAAAATGACCGTGGCTGTGTCCACATAATGCTGCCGATTCCACGTGATGTCCACCTTGGCCTCGTACTCATGTGTATTCGTCTCATAGAAGTAGGGAGTCTTCTCGCAGACAACGATGCGATTGGATTCGATGTGGGCGGGCAGCAGCATCTGAGCCGCCTCAATTTGAATGGTGCACAGATAGCCAGCATGGGCACTTTTTGGCTTGGGCAGGTTCTCAATCTCCAAGCGGATCTCTTTGGGTACTCGAACGGGTAACAGGATGGGTGAGCGATTCCTTTTCAGATGTGGACACTGCGTGTCTGTGGCAATGGCGTTCTCCATGTTCCTGCACTGCTCGGAGCGATGCACGCATTTATTGTCAAAGATGCACCAGTTGCAGTTCCACGAACTTCGCACACAAGATTTGCAATTGCCGTGATGCGAGCAGTCGAAGAAGGCAAAGGAACGCGAAACGAAATCCTTATTTGTCTCCGAGCTTCTAACAGCCAACGGCACCAAAACATGATCCATGTTGCTGGCTATCTGTGGACGCTCCTCAATCGGTGGCGTGCCACAGGCCAAGCCCTGTTGCAAGATCTCTGCATCAATTGGCGTCGAGTTGCCAAAAACGCAGCGATATTTGGCATTGAAAGGCTCCGGTAAAGTGCGTATCACAAGTCTGACCTGAGTCAGTTCCGTGATGGGTATCTTGTCCGGTTCGATGGAGACAAAATCAATGCACTGTTGTCCCGAGCCCAAGGATAGCCAGCGCGAAGCAGAAGTATCCCTCTGGCACGTGGAGCGCACCGTGCAACGTTTCTCCAGCGAACACCAGCCACAAAATGGGTCCCTCGACTCCAAGCAAGCCGTGCAATTCGCATAAACCGAGCAATGTTCGATGCGTAATTTGGTTATCTTGCGCAAGGACAAAACGTAGAGGAAATCCTTCCTAGGTGACATCATGGTATTGGGCAAAATACGACTCCCAGCATCCACGATGATTTCCTCATATTCGCCGGGCTTTTGACCCGAGAGGAGTACCTTCTTAATCGCACCCTGCTCGGTGCCCAAGAAGGCCAACGAATGTTGTTGATCCGTTGTTGTGGTTGCCGTCACCGATGTCACCGATACATTATCGAAATGGAATAAAGCGTGCGCCAAAATCGGGGCAACTCCGCTAATCTTTAGCCCCACATTGCAAAAGTTATAGATGTTCCCCAAGGAACCCACAATTGGGCAGCGTCCGTCGTTGATCGTCCCCGATATATAGCCAAGATTGCGATCTTTAATCGTGCCATTGAAACACATGTGTATATTCTCGATAAATGTATCTTCGATATCTTTGAGGCTATATATACACATCGCCGATTTATTCTCCGGCTGATCGCTAATCTCCTTCGAGGGGGAGAAGACGGTGACGAGGACATGATCATCTCGCTTGATGCCCATTTGATGGGCCAACTTTTGACTGGCGTGCGTTATTTTTGCATCCCTTAGAATATTATAATCGATATGTTCATCGGTCGCAGTGCATGTTATCGTTATTTCCGTATAGCTATCATAATTGGGATCCGTTATGCAAATGCGTGCTAATCTCGTCACGTAACCCGCCTCCTCAGCCAAATGTGATTTCTTTTGTACGAGCACAAAATATGCGTATTCCGATGAATTGAAGCCGTAAACGTAATCGACCAAGAAATGATCTCGATACTTTACATCGATATTAATAATCGATTGTTGTATCGAAAACTCGGCATAGTTTAAATCATCCAAATGCCGCGAGGATATTGCCGGCACATCGTGTCGATAATCGCCGACATTGGTGAATGTTGTGCCCACATAGAGTATATCCTCCTCCTTCCACAAATATCTGGCGGGACCCACAAACGCATAGGTCGAGGCGTATTCATCGTTGGCAGCCAGCGGAACTGCCACAAATCGGGGCGAGGCCGGAAAATGTTCCAATTTGTAAATTTCACAGGCACCTAAATGAAAGATATTAATTAATATATATATATATATATATATATGTATACATGGATTTATAGCCAACCTCATTATATATATAGATATATAAACGTACCTTGGCGTATGCTGCCGCAAGATATGAGAATACCTTCGCTATTCGCATTATAGCTCACCACGAGTATTTTGTTGTAGTTATTCACGAGTGAGGTCTCCACCTCCTCTGGACAACCACCGGCATGGCACTGTGGTGCATCTTGTTTGGGTCCCGTTTTTGCCTCCTCGAGGACTCTCAGGTTCTCGTTGAGTTTGAGGATCTTATTTGTCGCCCCGGCAAAAAGCACATTATGCGTAAAATCAAATGTTAAATGTGTGAAATAATTTTTCGCTTGTGCAGAGGATGAACCAGTTCCAGTTCCAGCTCCATTTGCCGTACGATTTGCCAAATTAGCCACTGTTGAGGTGGAAGAGGAAGCAGAAGAGGACTGCTCAAAGTTGGCATTCAAAATCGGTGGCAATATAAACTGAGCAACAATATCGCTGGATGCAAATTGTTTTGTTTCCGATTCCGGTGAAGATTTTATTCTGGCTCCATGTGAAAAATTAATTCCATTAAATAATAATGCATAGCTAATAATAATAATATAGGCGGCGCCATTTTGTTGTTGTTTTTGCAACAGCATTCTAAAATTGTGTGTGTTTTCTTTCTCTCAGTGCACGTATTTTTTTTTTCTCTTCTCTTTTTTCATAGGGAGTTTTGCAGGCGGAGTGCGTTGTGCAATTTGAACAGTCAGCGATTTATCACTGCTCTCTTTTGATCAATCACATTCTGTGCTTAACTTAACACTCGAGTTTCACATGCCGGATTGCTTTTGTTTTAACTTAGTTTTTGTACGAACCAAAAAAAAATAATTCTGGCTTAAGCACGCACGCACACGCATACAAACGCGCACACACATATACAACTATATTGGAAAAAAGTGTATACTTTCATAATAGTGCCTGTCGAAATATCGATAATACCACAATCGACACACAATGCAGGTATACTATGCACGTTTACAGGCACTTGGCAGTACCGTTTGAGTAAACTGGTCAGGCTAGTTGTATACATTTATTGATGGTTAGTGCGCAGCTTGGGCACTTTAACAGTACCGATTGAGCAGGCTTTAGCCTTGTTAAAATAGTGTGCGGAGCATTTTAGCATTTAAAATGCTTTATTTTGTGCATCTAATACATATTAAGTATTCATTATAATTAATTTATAAATGTATTTAATTTATTTATTTATAATTGCGCAGATCGAGAGCATACTAAGGGGTGTGCAACTTGAGGATTAACAGTGTCGTTTGAGCAAGTGAGCAGACTGTTAACATAGTGGGCGAAGTATTTGAAAAGTATTAATTAGTATATTTAATCGAATTAAATAAATAAAAATGTAAATATGAAAAGCTTAATCTGTAGACTTTATGAATTGGAGTGGCTTTATTTGCTGCATTTACCAGATATTAAATATTCATTACCATTTAGTATAAAATACTAATACTACATTCAGAGCATTTACAGTATAAATTGAGCCTTAACAGTGCAGTTTGAGCATAGCTGCCAGACTGTGCGCCGAATTCAAAAATATTAACTAATAATCAAAAATTGCTGCTCATCGAGAATAGTCTATATTCTTTTTTCTAAATTTACCATATATTAAGTATGCATTTGCCATTTGCATAGTATACAAAAGGAAAATATATATTTTATTTGACCGATCATTTAAAATTGGGAAGACACATCGTATATTAATTAACATTAGTTTTAAAAGCTAAAACTTAAATAAGAAATGCAACTTGGTGTTTATGGCTTAATAATTTAACTAGCAATGAATGTAGTGCGTGTGTAAGCTGAACTGAAACTAAGTAAGTACATTATGTGATTTATGGTCTAAAATTGAGTTTTGGTTTTCAAATGAAATCAAATTCAAATCTCCCAAAGCTTATGTTTAAATTGAGGATAGGTCTTTTAACGAGATACGTAAGTATGTATTTTAAGTAAATTAGTAGTAGTAACTAGTATCGAGAACGTTATCGATATTGTGTTACTGCATCATTTGCAGGTATCGATTCTCTTCGAGCAGCGAGCTTAATGAAGTTGTCATATCATTGATAATCATATTGCCGCCCGGATGTGGATGTGGATGCGTTGAGCTGCTCACATCCGGCCAAATATTATTGTTTTGTACTGCTGCCGCTGCTGCTGCTGCTGCTGCTACTGTTACTGTTCTGTTGACAGCCATTTGGGCATGAGCTGACAGACTGTTATTGTTGCTGTTATTGCTGCTGTTATTGTTGCTGTTGCTCTCCATCCAGTTCTGACAGCTCTGCACATACTCCAGCGTTCGCTGATATGTATCCGATTGCATTGATGTCTGCTGTTGTTGCTGCAGCTGTTGTTGCTGCTGTTGTTGTAGTTGCTGTTGTTGCTGCTGTTGTTGCTGCTGCTGTTGCTGCTGCTGCTGTTGTTGCTGCTGCTGCTGCTGCTGTTGCGCATTCTGGCCGTTAGCTGGCGCAGCAGTCGGCGAAAGCTGTGATTGGCTGACGACGCCACATTGAATTTCAGCCGCTGCACAGCTGAGCTGCTCACTTTGGTTCATTTTGGGCAGCGTCGGAACCAGTTCCGGCAAACTTGTCATTGACGAATCAATGACCTGATTTTGTTGCGCATTTTGTAAATGTTCGGAGTGTTGATAATTATTTTGATTGTAGAGATTTGCGGGCTGATAGCGATGACTTTGGTGACTCGCTTCCAGTTCATAGTTCCGTTGAGAGTACGGGCTGCCCAGGGCTGACATGGTGTGCGTTGATTGTGGCGACAACAGTTCCAGGCTGGGACTGGCCAGGGGAGGCGGCAACTTACAAAGATTTGCATTTGTTGTGGTAAATGTTTTAGTGGCACTTGATTTCAAGTTGAGCAGCTCCTGTTTGCCAGGCCTGGCTTTGGGCTGCTCCGTTTCCTTGACCAGATTCAAATATTGCAACATTTCATCCGGCAAAATCAATTCCTCAACTTCGTCCAAATTCACCACTTGCTCATTGGGATGATTTAAGTTTGCAGCTGGAACTGATATTGGAACTGGTGCTGGAACTGTTGTTGTTGTGGAACTGCTGCGATTGCGTGGCGCTTGGAACTGGTTCCGGCAGGCGATGGGTTCCGATTGGCGTCGAAATGTTTCCAAGTCGTTTTGCGAATTCTGATAATAATTGGCCGGAAATTGCATCATTCCGCCGGAAAAGCGAGCAGTTCCAGGCGGCTGTGGATGCTGTTGTGGATTTTGTGTATGCTGTTGCGGATTTAAGCGCTGCAAGTGACTGGCTATGAGGTGTGAGGAGGGCGGCGGCGGCAGACTCAAATTCCCCATGCCAAAAGCACTTCCGATGGCATTTCCGGGCCTCATTCCCGGCGCCAGACCAGGCCTACTTCCAGGCGCCATTTCAAGACCATTTTCAGTGATATTTCCCGATCCAGTTCTACTCCCATTTCCCGTCCCACTTCCACTACGATTTGCCGTAAAAGTAAAGCCGGAATTGGCATTGAAATTGCAAATTGAATTCGAGTGTAAACCATTTCCGGTTGTTGCCTGAACGTTGGAGAGCTGACTGGAGCGCCGGGAACAGCCCGGCGAAATGGGATCATAGAGTGATGGCGTCGCTACGCCCGTATTATAAACCGTGCCCGGTCTCATAGTGGAAATCGAGGAGAGCTGCGAGCATTGACTGCTCCTGCGACTTGGCATGCTGCAATAATAAGTGCTTGCATTGGAATTTTGACTGTCGCGCCGCAATTGCGGGTCCGCCGTAGTTGTGCCCGGTTCCATTTTGAGCTCCGTAATGCGCTGATTCAGTTCGATGATGCCAATGGCGCGATTGGTTTCGGGTATATTCGATAACATGGAATTGTTTTTGGTCTGGAGGCGACTGCGAAAAGGCTGGCGGCAAATTGAGGCAGCAACTGTTGCCGTTGCCGTTGCTGCAACTGTTGCTGTTGCTGTGGCGGACGCGACAACCGTTGTTGTTGTTGTTGTTGCAACAGTAGCTGTTGCAGCTGCAACTGTTGCTGCCGCATGGCCATGTCCATTGACCATGGCCCTCAAAACAATTGGCAAATCGGCGGCATCAACATCCACATCATCGTATGGCCAGTGATCATCCGTCTGATGGCGATAGAGTTGCAACAAACAATCGGACGCCGAGTTGCCACCAATAACACCCCCTCCTCCGCCTCCACCATGTGTTGTTGTCGTTTCCGATTCGGATTTGATGCTGGGACTGGAGACACTTGTGGGACTCGAATCAATATGCTGCTCCTGCAGCTGTGGATGCTGCGAATGTTGAGAGTGTTGGGTGTGTTGAGAATGTTGTGTATGTTGTGTGTGGTGGGTGTGGTGGGTGTGAGCATTATTCGATTGTTGCTGCTGCTGCTGCTGCTGCTGCTGATTGTTGTCTCTTTCTCTGTCCCTGTCCCTGTCTCTTTCCCTGTCTCTTTCTCTGTCTCTATCCCTTTCTCTGTGCCCGGCGTTGTTGGCATCGTGCAGCGGTAAACCTTTGTGCTTTTTGTTAGCATAGAACTCCGCGCCGTGCACGGTTTTCACGTGTTTTCGCAGCGAACTGGGATCCGTGTAGCGCTTCGTGCAACCAGGTGCCTTGCAAATGTACGGTTTCTAGTTGGAATTCGAATCAAATATATAAATAAATATAAGTCAAATCAAGTAATTAAATACATAACAAAAATAAATAAATAAATGTTAGCGAATGGGCAATGTTAATTCCAATAACAGCAGTCGGCAACGTTAACAGCGCTCTGTTAAACGTAAACTGCCTAACGTTAGTTGTAATTACAATCGCAAGCGTTAACAGCGCTCTCTCGGAGCACCATTCCCTCGCAACTAAAGGGCGCTCGCTGGTCGGCGGCTGACGGCAGCTGATTATTCCTTTCATATCCCTCTCGCTTGATTGAATTATTAACGTGATTTAAACTCTTCGCCCTGCGACGCATAATATCAAATGCATTAAAATTAACAGCAGGCGCCAGCGTTAACAGCGCTCTGTTAAACACAAACTGCCTAACGTTAGTTGTAATTACAATCGCTAGCGTTAACAGCGCTCTCTCGGAGCACCGTGCCCTCTCTGCTAAAAAGCGCTCGCTGGTCGGCGGCTGACGGCAGCTGATTATTCCTTTCATATCCCTCTCGCTTGATTGAATTATTAACGTGATTTAAACTCTTCGCCCTGCGACGCATAATATCAAATGCATTAAAATTAACAGCAGGCGCCAACGTTAACAGCGCTCTGTTAAATGCAAACTGCCTAACGTTAGTTGTAATTACAATCGCTAGCGTTAACAGCGCTCTCTCGGAGCACCATCCCCTCTCTGCTAAAAAGCGCTCGCTGATTGGCGGCTGACAGCAGCTGATTATTCCTTTCATATCCCTCTCGCTTGATTGAATTATTAACGTGATTTAAACTCTTCGCCCTGCGACGCATTATATCAAATGCATTAAAATTAACAGCAGTCGCCAACGTTAACAGCGCTCTGTTAAATGCAAACTGCCTAACGGTAGTTGTAATTACAATCGCAAGCGTTAACAGCGCTCTCTCGGAGCACCGTCCGCTCTCAACTAAAAAGCGCTCGCTGATTGGCGGCTGACAGCAGCTGATTTAAACTCGGCGATAATCGATAATCTATGCCAAAAGACAAGTATCGATAATCTATGCCAAAAGACAAGTATCGATAATCTATGCCAAAAGATAAGTATCGATCATCGATAGCAAATAATTATGGCATTAATCTCTTCCCAAAACTCACCTCATTGCTGTGTGTGCGATTCTGGTGTTTGGCACGATCGCTGGCATTGCTGAAGGCCTTGCTGCAGCCGGGGTATTCGCACGTATACGGTTTTTCGCCCGTATGCGAGCGCAAATGCGTCTTCAAGTTCTCCAGGCGAGAATACGCCTTGTAGCAGCCCTCAAACTGCAAAATTCAAATATAAATGGCAACTCTCTCAAAATAAAAAGTAATTTCTTACAGTGCATTTGTGGGGCTTCTCGCCCGTGTGGCGCCGCATGTGGACGACCAGCATGTATTGTGCTTTGAAGGGTTTTTCGCCCCGGGAACAGTCCTCCCAGCGGCAGACGAAGGCCTTCTTGTTGCTCTGGATGTGATCGTTGTTGATGTGCTTCACCAGCTCATCTTGGGTCATGAATTCCACGTGGCAATTGCGCCAATGGCAATTGGTCTCTATGAAATCACCGGGCTCATCCTTAATATCCGTTGTATCCGCTGTGGTGCAGTCGTATTCATTGAATCCCGAATGCTCCACTTGGCTGTTGATCTCATCGTGGATGCGCTGTTGTTGCAGTTGTTGCTGTTGCTGACCCACCAAAGATTTGCTCCGTTGTCGTCGCTCCAACATGTTAGCCGAAGCACTGTCCGCCTCCATCTGGGCCACAACACTCTCCGATGTGGACGAGGGTTGCTCCAGGTGCTTCGACGATTGATTCTTGACGGCTGAGGATCGATGGCGTTCCGTGCAACAACCACCATCCTCGAACTTCGTTCCTCCCATTGCCTTGTTGATCGTGGTCGTTGTCGTTGTCGTCGTTGAATCCTCTCCAGCTGTGCTGATCAAGGTGGAGGTTGGCGTTGAGGCCTGGCTGACGTTGGCCAAACCCACCGCCAGCTCTTTCGACTTGAGGGCGACATCGGTCAGCCCCAGAGCTGCGGCACTTGCCACATGACTCATCGAATAGGTGGCAGCTGCCGCTGCCTGTTGCGGCGTCATCGGGTGCAAGAGTCCAGCACTGGCGCGCAACAAATGCGCCTGCAACTGTTGCAGATGTGGCGCCATTGCCGAATGGGCATGGGCCATGGGACTGGCGGCCAAATGGCCATAGGAACCACTAGCAGCACTACTGCCTCTCGACCCCCCGTTAATCAAGGTGGCAGCCAGCGAATTGGGGGAGAATCGAATCATCGAATTGATATCAAAGGAGTCGGAGTAGGGCGAGGAGGACAACGCTCTCTTCCGGCTCACACTGGCACGCATGCTGCTCCCTGCCCCCCCTGGTCTTGGACTGTTCAGCCTCCCATTCCCATCCAGACTGAAATGGAAATCGGTGCTGGCCAGCGAACCAGCTGCAGCTGCTGCTGCTGCTGCCACTGCAGCATGATGCAACTCGCTCAGCGAGCCCATGCCACGTGCACTCAAATACTCCCCCGAACCCAGTCCCAATCCGGCCAAATGGAAAGCCGGGGAGCAGGTCCCGTACGGATCTATTGGACAGAAATTAAATAAATAATAATTAATAATACTAAAAGAAGAATGCTGTCGCGTGAGATCGACTACGATATACCCTGCAGCCAGTAGTTAAATATATTTTAGTTTTATTGCCAAATTTCCCTTTCTTGCCCAAATGTGAGCAGGTCTTTTTTCTCTTTTGTCTTTTCTCGTTTCTCTCTTTTCCTTTGGCAGGCACATCGACTACGATATACCCTGCAGCCAGTTGTTAAATATATTTTAGTTTTATTGCCAAATTTCCCTTTCTTGCCCAAATGTGAGAAGGTCTTTTTTCTCTTTTCTCTTTTCTCGTTTCTCTTTTCTCTCTTTTCCTTAGGCAGGCACAGGGAATGCAGAATAAAAAAAAGAGAAAGAGATGGCATACTAAGAGAGAGAGCTCCGTTAGCTACAAACTCGTGCACATACATACAGTGTCTCACAGCTTAATTGAACCAGTGTCAAGAACAAAATGTATTTGCCTGTATTTCATTATTAGGTCACCGTTCATTTGGAGCAGGTACATTGAAAAATAATGAATAATGAACTGGTACAATTAAGCTGTGTGCCACTGTATATACAAACACGCAATCGTAGCTAACGGCGCTCTCTCTCGGGGCGATTAGTATGCCATCTCTTTCTCACACATGCGCTCGCATATTCACACCTACACAGAATGCTTGCGGCTGCCGAAGGAAAGGAGTTCAATATGAGAATCTACTTCCGACTATAGCTTCGGTTTGAACGTCTTATAATAGGAATAATTGCTTTTAATCAAATAAAAATCGAAATCCAATCCAATCCAAATCCATAATATTAACAATTTATAAGCCAAGTCAGCGTATACAAACCATGATAGGAAGCCGAGGGACTGCTGCGCTGTAAGGAGTAAAACTGTTCCATGTAGCTGGGAATTCTGTAGGCCGGATGGAAATCATGTTGCTGTGGTGGTTGGCCAGTTACGCCCACTCCAACGCCCACTCCGATACCGACATGGCTGTGACTGTGATTGTGGCTATGGCTGTGGACGTGATGATGATGATGATGGGCGGGAAGATTGCCAATGGTCAGCGCCTGATTTGTGGCACCATTTGTGCCATTTGTTGTCGCCATATTCGCGGTGGCGGGCGTTGAATCCGCAATCCCTGACGGAATCGGTGAGCCGGGCACGGGCACGGTACTGCTTACATCCGTTGTGTGACCACCGCCAGCGGAACTGGGCATCACAGAGGCAGCAGCAGCGGCAGCCGCGGCACGACGCGATGCCAAAAACTGCAGTTCCGTATACCTGTGCAAGACATATAAATCAAATATCAGAAATATATATAATATATAGAACAAGAATGGGGGCGGAGAGACCCGTACAATACGGCTACAAATCAGGGACGAAGAAAGACAGCTGCGGGAACGGAGCTGGGCAGAGACACCAGGACTCCGACAAGCCACAAGTCTCCTGAAGCGATTTAAGCAAATGATATCCATGGGGAAGAACAGGCTCAGGATACTCACAGGTCCATTGACAGGACACTGTAGACTGAGAAGAGTCCTCGACGCACATCCTAGCAGAATGCGTCCCTCAACCCAACAAAGATCCTGGCATTCGTGCAGGAGTTGGGATTGAGGCAAGGCTGCGATAACATACATCATAAAATACTGGGTATTTGATCGTTTGCATAAAATACTGGGTATTTGATCGTTGCATAAAATACTGGGCATTTGATCGTTGCATAAAATACTGGGTATTTGATCGTTGCTTAAAATACTGGGTATTTTATTGTTGCATAAAATACTGGGCGTTTGATCGTTGCACAAAATACTGGGTATTTTAACGTTGCATAAAATACTGTGTATTTGATCGTTGCATAAAATACTGGGTATTTTGTCGTTGCACATTTGAGTTCTTCTTCTTCTTCTTCTGCTCATTTTGGCATGCGCAAATCGTTGGGGGTAATAAAAAATGTAAAACCAAGTCCGTCTACGCCAAACTCAAGTTTATTCGTGATGTGGATGCCAAATTGTAAATAAATAAATATATATATACATAAATAAATATATATATATATATATATATATTTATGTATCCTCGAATGTGTTCATTTATATAATAATTATTGCTGCCCAACAAGTAGAGAACAATTTCGACATGCGAAACACGTTAAAACCAATTGAATAAAAATATAGAAAATCGAATTTAAATTATTCATTATCTTTAATTGACTACTCTGAGATATATATATATATATATATACTTGGCTGTGCCCGCGCCCGGCAAAGTCCCCTAGGTCGCTGGGAAATCCATAAAATCGATATATATACATATCTCCCACAATTTTAAGGCTATAGGTTCCAAATTTGGTTGCTAGGTTGTTGGAGATGGTATATGCCACGCCCCCGACCCTAGAAATTGTAAATAGCTATATCTTCCGCAGTTTTTGACTAAGAGCCGTCAAATTTGGTTGATATATTGCTGATAGCCGCCTTTAAGAACGGATCGCCAATTCCGATAAATCGATAAATCTTCTTCTCGATAAATCCTTCTCTAAGGATCGCTGTCTACATTTTTGTACCACGCCCACAGCTAAAGTCACCAAATTTGTAAGGTATGTTACTGGTAACGCCCCTTAGAGATCGATAACAAATTTAATGGCCACCCCGATACACCTGTCAGTTAAAATCGATAAAAAAGCTAGACTCACCAAATTTAAAGGGCATATTCAAAAATCTGGATCCAAAAACGATAATAGCCATATCTCCCGCATTGTAAGAGCAATATTTACCAAAGTCGGAAGGTAACGCCCAGTCCCGCCTCCAAAATTCCCAGAAGACTATATCTTTAAGATGTTAATGTTTGTCTCTTTTTTTGAATGTTTAAACAGGTTTTTTGGATTGAAGCAGTGCTCAAGAGGAACATACGAAATGATAGCGAGGAAAACGTCGTGACGATAACAAAGACATCTACATTCACAACCCGTATTTACATCCACATTCAGCATCCACATTCGGCCTGAGCTGAGCCTTTGGCACGCAGCAGCATCGAAAAAGGGAGGCCAAAAACTGAAGCTCTTTATTACGCCTGCTATTTATACGCGCGCACATACACACACACACACATGCATGCATTCATGCACATGTGCTTGTGTACTGAGATCTCAATTAACTGCATACAAAGTATTGGAGTCGAATTTACAGTTTAACTATTGCAGCTTCTCCTGCTCTCTTCTTTTCACAGCGATCGTTATGAGCCTCCTTGCAGACAATCGATAACGATATCAGCGATGCGCTGCAGGAAGTAATTTCATTTAATTGCAATTCTTAAACAAAAAACATGTTGGAGTAATTATGAATGTCTAAATTTATATTTACTTATTTAAGTAACTTTTCTCTATTATTTATAATACATATAATAAATATTTACCAATACCAATACTACTTAAAATTGTGCGTATTGCAATTTAAAGGAAATTCCCTAACAAACAAAAAATACCCAAAATGGCGGAGTATGCAGGCATGCATTCTATGCGAAAGCAGCCAGGGAAGAAAGCTTAGCTTGTTGTTACTTACGCGAGTGGAAAGTAAGTGGGTAATGTGTAAGCATCCATTTCGATTAAAGGTCCGCTCGCCGTTTGAGAAGGAATTTTGTTTTTGTAGCAATTATGATGCGAAGTCAGATGGGACGCGCTTCTGTCACGGCATTTCACACGCACTAAATTCGCCGCCGGCAAATGCAACGATTTGCTTTCAATTAAAATGATCAATTGCGATTACATAAACATATATATATATATATATATATGGAAGTATAAACACACATAAACATACACATAATATGTATTTGTATTTTTCATTAGAATTTCATTATTATTTTTAGTAATTGTATTTCGTTGCTGTTTTTTTATTTGGCATAATTTCTCTTACAGTATTTACACAATACACATACACACATATTCATAGGCATACAAACGATCGAGCGCTGCTGCAAATGAAGCACTTTATTTGTACTAACAGCAAGCAAAAAATAAATTAAGTGTGACAAAGTCAATATAATAACGGCAAACGGGCACACGGCGCGTCGACGTCGTCGTCGTCGTCGTCGTCGTCTTACTGACTGAGCAGCAGCAGCTCTTGCAATGCCTCGCTTAATTTAGCTGGAGCAACGCATGCTGCTCACGCACACACACACACTAACACAAAAAGAAAAACAAAACAAAAATCAAACAGATACTAGCACAGATTAAGACACACTCGCTCACGTAGAGAGAGAGACAAGCACTACTCACACACACACAGACAGCGACGCCGCCATAGACACAAGTGTACTACACAACAACAATACATGCACACAGGTCACGATCTGCTCTGCGTCGGCCGCTGCCTCTGTTTATGTTTGCTCAGAGCCGGAAAAAAAATTGAGAGAAGGCGGGCAAAAATTGAAGATGGCCAAAGCAAAACGTTGTCTCTCTCGCCAAAATTTGACTTGCAGAGATCAGTGCTGTCAAATGAGCTGTGAAAAAAAGCTGATTAAGCAATAAACAAAACAATAACAAAATAGCATTTATAAATGCAAACATATACATTAAAAGTAAGTTAATTAATAAACAAAACAATTATGAGATAACTTAAATACATTTGAATGTATACGCTAAACATAAATTTGCTGATTTATTAGTTTTATTAAGAATTTTATTTCTTAGTTCATTTTTATAGAGCCGTTTTGCGTCCTGAAGTTGCCAGCACTCTCGCACAAACGTAAACGATATTAATTCATTATTATGAATTTTATACAATCAAATATTTAAATGCTTTCTTAATTTGTTTATTATTTTCAGCCGTTTTGCGTTCAAAAGTTGACAGCACTCGCGCAGATAAAGCTGTCGTTGCTCTCTCTCTCTTTTCATAATGCTGCAGGTACAATACACACACACACAAGCGCACAATGGATGTTGGCTCGGCGTTGAAGAAACCAACTTTAACAACTTGCTACTTGTTATGCAGCAGCAGCAGCAGCAGCAGCAGGCAGCAAGCAGCAAGCAAACGTGCAGAGAGACGACGGCGGCGATCTTTAAGGCGCACCCACATTCTGTCTGCACAGCGCTCTCTTCTCTGCTGCTTCTCTCTCACTCACGCACACGCTTACCCGCGCTATCTGTTTCGCTCGCTTTGTGTGTTTTTGGTTCTCTGCCCTGCGCGTCTCTCCTACTCTATTGCAGACACACTCGCACTTGCTTGTCATCATCATCATCATCCTGTATCTCTCACTCACTCACACCACTTGCTCCCTTTGCCAGCACTCAAAACTGTACACAGCTTACACACACACACACGTGAGCCCCATATGTTATGTGCGTATGTGTGTACGTGAGTGCTCAATTAATGCAACAAAATGCTCTTTTTATAAAGAAATTACCCCGTCTGTATCCGGGTTTTTTTTTTAATGACCCGTCTACGTGATTTGAACAAATGACCAACGACGCTGTTGATGATCCTGCAAAGCCTTTTTAAAACAAACAAATTTAAGCGCAGCATATTTTAAAAATTTAATTTCATAGCAGCATAAGAAGTGGGAGCAGCGGAAGAAGAAGCAGAAACTATCAATAGCTTGCAAGCTGCAGTTTTCGCAAAAGGTAAATATGTACACACTTACACTAAATACATACACAAACACCTATGTATACATGTGTGTGTGTATATGCGCTCATATTTGTTTGCACTCATCTGCATATTTGACTTTGACAACATGCCACCGAATACACATATCTGTAAATAGGAAAAAGCATTCATTGCATGGCATTTTCCATGGTATTGAAAATCCTAGGAATTGATACACTGTTCACTCCCCCAACACAGTTATGAAATAAGTTGTGTGTAAAAAATAAAATGTATCTAATAAATATGAATAATTACAAGTAAATGAAAATAAATACATGAAAAATAAAAAATGCATGAATAAATATATATAAACATAACTGTGATTTCTGCAAAATGGTTTTCCTATTTCCCCTAAGCTAAAGCTCATTTTATTTATCGATTTAATCGTTATCGAGCAAGTGAAATAAAATTGAGCTGGATTTGCATACAATAAGTATATAAATTACATAATTTACATACATACGTGTGTGTGTGTGTGTAATTGATCGAAATTTGCAGCAGGGCTGCTGCGGGTTGTTGGGTAAAGTGTTAATGAGCACCAAACACTGATTCGGCAGCCGTGTATGTGTTTGTATGGATGTGTGTGTGTGTGTGTCAGTACCTGCAAATGCAGGAGGCATTTGTCAAAGCGAAGGTAGTTAGGAAGAAGAAGAAGCGCAGTCGTCGAAAAAAATAAAACCTTCTTCGGGCAACCTGCGGAGAGGAACACTCTATTTTGGAAAGTCACCAGTAACACACACTCAAGCATCTTAATGCCCAGAGCCGACCTAGGTTTTTTCTTTTTGGGAAAGAGCACACAGCGGGTACTGGAACGATCCTTAAAATGCGCCGCGCTGCGCTGTCTTGCTTGCTGTGCGCTCCTCTTTTTTGCGCCAGTGCTGGCAACTTTAGCGGCAAAATCAGGTAACTTTTATCTGTTTGATAATATAGAAAACATTGTGAAATATATTTCATATGCATATATTTAATGGAGCAATACTCTTTAGAGAATATCCAAGAAAAAGCTAGTTTTTGAAGCGATACAAGCGAAATGGTCAATAAAAAGCCAACTTTAATATATTTTTTTGAATACTTAAAAAAGCTAAATTGCACGTCAGGCTGCAGAACAAAGATTTTGGCGGATAAAAAGGCTATATATCTTATTTGAAAAATTGCCAGCCATTTTTTTCACGGGCAAAAAGCAATAGTGTCAGCACTATCGCGGCAACGTTCTCATTATGTGTGTTCCTTTTGTAATTTAACGTCTTATTCAAGTCATTTCAAGTTTTTTGTTCGTTTTTCTTATATATTTTTTTTATTTATTTTATGAACACGAGAGCGAGCTGCCTCTGCCTCTGCCGCTGCCCGCTGCCTGTGATTGTGATTGTGGATTGTGAATACAAAGCATTCACACTCACACTTGCACGCATTCGTCTTATTTAACGAGGGAACTTCTGTCGCTTCTCGGAAACAACATAAAACCAGATATGTATGTATATATATATATATATATATATATATGTTGGTTAATGTATATGTATGTATTCATGTGTATATTTAAGTTTTTTGGTTTTGCATCTGCATTCAAATCGGTCCAGCAGCATCAGCATCATCAGCATCTCAGATACAAATGAAAACGTTGCGTTTTTTTGAGAACTTCCACCTTCCATTCTCTGTATGTGTATGTCTGTTTGAATGTATGTGATTTCCCATTCCAATTCCCTAAAAAATTACCCTGTCTATGTTTTTATGCCAAGTGCGAAAGGGGAATTTCCCATTTCCCAAAAATCTGCACAGTTTGAACATTTCTTTTGCTGACTAAAAGTTCTTGAAAGTCTTTGGCAACTCTTATCTCTATAGAATCATAACGGGCCAAACAAGACCTAAATTCTAATATCTAAAATTTAATATATATATATTCATAATATTTAGTAATTTAACTTAAGATTTAAATATTATTACATTTATTTATCTGTTATAAGCGAATTATTTGTAATTTAAGCTGGCAATGATGTGATGAATGAACAATTAATAAAGTAAATAAGATGAATACAATAAAAAATAAAATTTGTTCTTTAATTGAGCTTCCCTCTAATTAATTCTATATAAATATCGGAGACAAAAGCTTTTAATTTAGCTGTGAACTTTATGTTTTCTGATTTCTTTGCCTGTTCCATGCAAATATCATTGCAGCCTGGCAACTCCTTCCCCACTTTCATTAACGGCGGAATGCCCGAAAAGGTAAGAAGAAGCACTCAACTTGAATAAAAACTGCTCAAGGAAAAAAACGAAATGCAGAAAAGCTTAATTTGTGTAAATCAATATATGCAATCAAGTAAAAAGCAATTTTAGTCTATAATACAAATTTCATAGAGTTAATGCAACACATATACGCACATATACATATATATAATTATGCTTGCATGTTTGCTGTTCGCATCAAGGCTGCTTCCAAACTATCGAATTTTTCTTCGTTGTTGTTGTTGTTGTATAGTTTTCACGCTGTTATTATTATGACTGACAATCGCAGCCGACGAAATGACTTTATTTTCCAATGCGGCTCGGCTCTGGCTGCGAGCCCAGGTCTCTGGGCCTGGGTCGATCTTAAGGGCTTAATTAGTCAGCAAATCGGAAACCAAAACGAAGCAGTCAACGACGAAGTCAACTCGCTTTATTTCCAGCGAAGCCAACAACTCTCGCTCTCAATTCCAGTTTTGTCTGATACACACACACATACTTCATGCTCAATATATTCTTATGAACACACACACAAACATATATACATACCATTTAATATCGATGCGACTACCGACGGTAGAGCTCGAACTCGGCGAAGATCACAATTATGTTGTATGTGTATGCATGTGTATGCTATGTGGGATGCAGGGCGGGCAAATGAAGAGAACATTTAGCTTAAGCATGCCGAAGTTTTGATACCCTTTAGTTGGGTTTGTGTTTTCTAAATCGTATTATTTCTTTATGATTATTATAATTACTATTAATATAATTGTTATTATTACTTGTATTATGATTGCTCTTACTATTATAATTCGTATTACTAGTATTATTCTCTTTTATTATTATTATTATTAATATTATCATAATTATTATTCTGTTTTGTTACAAACCTAATGCTAATTTCCAAATACGCTGCGCAAGGCTCTAAAAAGTTGACAAGAACAGCAACAACATCAACTAAATTGTTGCTTTCGTCGTCTTGTTGCGAGGGTTGCTCAACAAATACGCCCAAAAACAACAACAACAAACGCCTCCCTACTTTCTTATACGCTAGAGAAAACACTTATACACAGCAAACCTTATTCAGCTCTGCTTTGTGTTGGAGAAGATTTCGATTAGCCCGTGCGGGAAAACTTTTCGCCTTAGGCTGAGCGCTCGCTCAAGTTTAAAACCCATTCGATGCAATCGCTTGCCATCGTGACCTCTCCTTCCCCCTCCCCAAACAACTCGTTCTCTCTCTCTCTCTCTCTCTCTGTAGCTCACTGGCTGCCTGCCTGCTGTTTGCTCTGCTTGCTGCTTGCTGCTTGCTTTCGTTATCCCCCATTTCCCCCTTCATTCGCATCTCTTGCTGCTGTCGCTGGCTTTTGCTGATGAAGACATTACTATTTATAAGGCCAACCGCAGTGAATGTTTGCGTGTCCGTGTTTTTTGGGATACGGCATCTCTCTCCGTCTGTCTCGATGTCTCCATTGCCTTCAGTAAAACACACACACACGCACGCAAAGACAACAGAGCTCTGTGTGATCATCAGCTTCCCATTATTGTACATATATATTTTATACTTGCGTGTGTCCGTATGTGTGCAAGGAGACTGCAGCATATATGCATGTGTGAGTGCACTGGAATGCATGTTTTTTACCAAAAGCCTAATGCTGGAATTCTTGCTGGTTTTTCCCTCAGTCTTCGCCATATTTAGTTGATCACGATTCATAGACCAAACTAAAAAAACGACATACAAATAATCGTAAATGACGCGTTTCAGTTGCAGTCACGAATCCATTGTGAATTAAGAATTAAATTTAAACTTAATCCTTAAGATATATATGTATTTACACACATATATAAATGTTATTATTGGGGCTTGGTTCCCCTTTTTGAAACACAGCAAAAAACTTGTCATTCAACTGCCTTTCAAAATTTACTCTAAGTTTTGTTTTGGGCGTGGTCAAGCGAAAAGGCGGCAACAATATTCGAAGGATGCCAAATCTGGTCACTCCGGCGCGAGTATGTGAAAGCTTCTGCCTGTTTATGTTTTACCGACGCTAAGGGAAATTTTGCACTTTTGAGGAAATTTGTTTATCGTTAACAGCTTTTTTTAGGTGAAATATGAAAATTGTAATTAATTGGTCCATTTCACGCAAGATGGCGCTAATACAGTGTGGAATATTTAAATATATAATATAAAAAATACACAAAGTAAAAAATGGCTCAAGTTCAACTTAAAATCGACTTTAATTTACAAATCATTCAAATTTCATTTATTTATGCATAAATATTAAAGAGCAGCTATAAAGTTAATTCTTTAATATGCGATTGATTGAACACGGAACTACTTTATTCACCACAAGCTTATATATATGTATGTATGTATGTATGTATGTATGTATGTACGTACCTTTATGTTTGTATTTAAATTTCTTGTGGCTAAAACCGCAAGCTTTAAATGCTGGCTTGAGGACACCATTTAGCCTGACTGTGACATGTGACACCCAATAAGTATATATATATATATATATAATATATATAATTGATATGTCAACTTGTTAATCACCTCACCTGTAAAGGAAGAGGGCAAATAATTAAATTAACAAATAAACATATGAATAAGCAAATGAATAAATAGCAATCCAACTAAATAAATCAGTAAATCGATAAGTAAATAAATAAATCGATAAACATATCAATATATCTTATGATTATATATAATATTATATAAAGTGATAATGCGTTTTGGTTAGGGTATTTATGTGTTGGAAACCTGAAAACTGACAAGCTGCGAAGCTGAGCAACTTTGTCTGCCACTAATGAAGACATTCCAAACTTGATGCTTTGATGCCTGATGCTGATGCTGATGCTGATGCTGATGCCTTATTCCCAATGCCTGATGAAGCACTCATCTATGAAACCAAAAGAGAGAGAGAAAAAAACAAAAAATGACCAAAAACCGGTCTAATCGAACTTTATTTTTGAGTCGTTCGCAGTGATATGGCAGAATGTAAATATGTAACAATACATATAATATATATATATATATATATATATATATATATATATATAATTTGATGTCTGTGTGTGAGTTTTATAACCCAGCAAACAATAAAGTTAAATTTCTTGACGTCTTGTTTTGTAGACGCTGGAAACAAATATCGATAAGAAAATAAAAAATAACCGTTAATCGATAATAATAAAGGCTAATATAAATATAAATATCGATAGGAAAAACATATTGATTTACTTACATATTGATTTACTTATTTATTTGTTTGCCTCTTTGTTTATTTACTTATTTATTAACTTATTTATTTATATACTTACTTCTTTATTTACTTATCTGATTAATAAGCCTGCAATAGAGTGTTAAGCTTTTTCCACTCTCAGGAAGCTCACTTCCACTTTTTTGCAACTCCCAACCGCAATTCGTTGTGCGAGTGTGTGCGTGTGTGTGTGCTCTCTTTTCAGACATGGGTTCAATACATTTGGAGTCGAACTAGTTATTTATGGGGCGGACAGCGCACACAGCGCAGACAAACAAAAGGTAACAGAAAAAAACAGGTTGCATAGGAGGAGTTTAAGTTTTGGGAAAACAAAATGGCGAAGTCTACGCATCACTTACATGAAACGGCATATTGGTTGCAGACAAAAGGCGGCAATTCAAATTGTGATAAACGAAAACTTACCTCTTTAAAATTGATCTAAAGAAAAGAGCATTATATACATTATATTTAATGTACTTATTTATAAATTATTGTATGAGCAGAATAAATATTTCACATAAACAATAATTAATAATAAATATTTAAATGTAGTTACAGTTTGGGAAGCATTAATGAATTTGCCGTAACAAAAATTCTCCACCATATACAATACTATAACAGCCAGCTTTGTATGTGTGTGTACATTATTCCTTTAACATACGATGTTTTGTCTGTTGTTCAAAATTTGAGGTACATAGCAAGCAGCTTCTGCGAGACAGCCCTCACATGTCAAGTTGCTAGACAGCACAAAGAGAAAAAGCTTTTTAGCGGCTTAAAAGTTTAAAAAAGCGGAAACAAGACTTAATTTTAGTAGAATTTTCTACCTACAAATTGGAAGCACTTTTTATATAATCAAATCAAATCTAACAAGTTTTATTATTAAGTATTCGGGTAATTTACAAAAATGTGTGCTTATTTACAAAATCCAACTGGTTACAGTTAACCAGTGAAAAATGTCAAAAGCTTAGTTCTTCTTCTTCTCGTCGCCATCCTTTTCCACTTCGGGATATTCCAGTTTGACGCCGGGTTCGCAGGTGAATTTGGGGCAGCAGAATGGGAATGGAGCCGTCTTATTTGTTTTCTCCGTGTCCAGTTTGCATTTGTCGTTGGCCAGCGACAAAGGCAACGGTCCGCAATCCTCCACGAGCTCCAGCAGTCTATATATACAATTATATTCATGTTATTTTCATGTTATCAATTAATTCAGTTATCGCTTTTACTTTGCTGCATTCTCCTCGTTTTGCACGCAAGTTGAGCGGCCGCAGAACGGAGTCAATTCCCACGTCTTTCCAGGCTCAACAGTTGCACAGCGAGTCGAGGCGAAACACATTCCAGGAAAATCTGTGGGAATTGAATTTAAATTATAATTCGGATTAAATAAGTATAAGTAGTAAATAGAATTTTAATTATAAGATTGAATAGATAAGTATTGAAGTAGTATAAGTCAAAAATAAACACACACATGCAGACAATGGCTGTCTTCTAATTTTCCAGTCTTGGAACTTAAGCCCCCCCACCCACACACACACACACATCTCCCTTGCCTGGCCTTGATGCAATTTGTAATTTGTATATTGTGCTTTCAAAACGGCTCAAGCGAATCCAAATTTATCTATGTACATTGTATGTACATCTGCATTTAGCTACATTCAAAGTTGAATCAAGAGTTTTGAATGTAATACCTGGCTTTTAATTTTCCTTTTTTGCACAGCAACTGCAAAACTTAAAAATAAAATACCTGCAAACATGCACACACACATACATGCATTGATACGCTTAAGCCACGACTTCACTTTATACATGTTGTGTGTAGACTTTAATCCGTTAGGAAAGCCAAAAGCTCGCTTGCCAAATTACAGTTGTGCATTTGTATTTGTGGATGTGTGTGTTTAGAGACAATGACTCACCTCGGAGCACATCGGCAGGAATGAGACGTTTATAAATTTTTATTTCACCATCTGTTTTCGGCTCCTCATTCGTAGCGGCTTTCTCAGCCGCCCAGCCAATGGAAGGGACCAGCACCAAAGCCAAAGCGCAGCCAATTAGCAGTGAATTATATGTATTCATTTTTAAACAAATAAAAGATCAGTTTTTATTTTTATGACAGACAAATAACAACAACAAGTGCAGACAACGATTCCGAAACGAGTCTGCTTCAAGCGAAAGTAAACGCCGAATTGAAATAAGCCGACCAGTGTTACCACTATTTATAGGCGAAATCGCGCTTGCTGGATTTACGAGTTTTTTAACACTCCCTCCCTTTTTCCCGCCTTGCCCACTATTTTGTTGTTGTTGTCGCTAACAAAGCCGAGCTTTGCTGCTGATGACGGCGTATGTATGTCAAGTTTGTGTGTGTCTGCTAATAAATGGTAACCACACACACACACACACACACATATATATATATATATAATAAATAAATATAAATGCTCATTCATACATAAATGTATTATGCATATATTGAATTCGATTAATTCTACACTTATTTTATACATGCAGGAAGAGCATTAATCGAGCCGGTGCTGTTCGCATACTTTGCCAAATTTGGTGCGCGGCAACATTTGATGCCATTTAAAGTTGTAGTTTTCAATTTCATAACAAGCTGGAAATTACGAAACAAATACTGAAATAACCAATAAATTATTTGTACATATACTTTGTTAGTATTTTATATGTGCCCAATAATTATTAAACATAATTACAACATTTCAAATACCTCGCACCACTGTGCTAAAAACATTTAAATCAAATGGCGGATTTAGTGCATGCACAAGCGAAAGTATCGATATATCGATATTTGTCGCAATGAATTGCAATTAAGGGTATTATTAAAATGTTAGATGTATCAATTACCAAATATTTCCGTATTTACACTAACAACGGACAAGTATCGATATTTTGTTGCCAGCAGCAGTCGTAGCTGCATTCGCATAGGCGCCACCTAGCAGAAAAATAAGCCGCTATGCATTTAATGCATGTAAATGAAATACTGTTAATTACAAGCAAACAAATAAAATTTGCTAGAAAATATTTTATACGTGTTTTTGTATTTTTATAAATACTGTACATTTTGTAAATAATTTACAACAATTTGCTGCACAACTCTGGGAAGCCAATCGATAGTAGCACTGACAAGTAGCAAGAAATTATCGATAAACTAGTAGCTGCAATCGTAACACGTCAATAGTGACACAGAAAGTTGTGTGAAAAACTTGGTTTTTAATTGTTTTTTGGAGGAGCAGAACACAAAAAGATAAGAACATGGGCCTAACAATATCCAGCTTACTAACGCGACTATTTGGCAAAAAACAAATGCGCATTCTAATGGGTAGGTTGCTGATTGAGCAGCGTGCTTAATTTTTGAGGCGGTGGCAATTTATATTTACCGCTAGCCACGCGAGTACGTAATAAATAATATACAGCTGCAAAGCTCCAGCCACGCAGCCATAAACATACTCACACATTGCAAGCATTACGCACTGTTAAGAAAACACATGCATGCATATGTATATGTGTATATACACACACCAACAGATAACGTTCAATTTTATTCCAGTTGGCCTAGACGCGGCTGGAAAGACAACCATACTGTATAAATTGAAATTGGGCGAAATTGTGACGACGATTCCAACAATTGGGTTCAATGTGGAAACCGTCGAGTACAAAAACATATGTTTTACCGTTTGGGATGTGGGCGGCCAGGATAAAATACGACCGCTTTGGCGTCACTATTTCCAAAATACACAAGGCCTCATATTTGTGGTCGATTCAAACGATCGCGATCGTATTAACGAGGCTGAAAAAGAACTGCAAAATATGGTAAAAAATTATATATATATATATACCTATAAATTGAGGATACATTAATTAATATTAATTTATGCGCAGCTGCAAGAGGATGAGCTGAGAGATGCCGTTTTGCTGGTGTTTGCCAATAAACAGGATTTGCCGAATGCGATGAGTGCTGCCGAATTGAATGACAAGCTCCATTTGAATCAATTGAGGAATCGTCATGTAAGTGTGAACTCTCCTCTCCGTTTGCTCCGCTCACATTAATGCTCTTCTGATATTCTCTCTCTCGTTTAGTGGTTCATTCAGTCGACTTGCGCCACTCAGGGGCACGGCTTGTACGAGGGACTCGATTGGCTCTCCGCTGAATTGGCCAAGAAATGATTTTCTTTTGTTTTGTATTAAAAAAAAACTAAAAAACAATTACTATTGCTTAGATTCTTAATAAATAAATATATATGTGTATAATTATAAGAATAAAAAATTGCTTTTTCATTTATATATGTATTTAACATTTTCTTTTTTGAAACAACAAAAACAATACAAAAAATGTCGCAGCCAATCAGCTGTTAACATAACATGCAGCTAACATGTGTATAAGATAAAATAACATTTGTGTGTGTAGAACGGAGGAGGTAACTTATGCAAACTTCAAACAATTATGTATGTGGTTGTCTGTGTATTTGTGTAAAAGTAAGTACAACAGCAATGACTATTGGAATGTATTTGCTTGAGGGTCTTGCAACCATCATTTACATTTACAATCTTAACAACGATTTTAACTAGAGTTTAACATAGAAATTTGTGAGGCAATACATATATATATTATAACTGTACATATATATATAGCAACTGCATTATTGTGACACATTTTTACTGATTTTATTTAATACTTATTTTACATATTTATATATATACATATAAGCATTAGTTAATGCTTATTATAGAAATCCATATATATATATATATATATATCTGACACTCTTCAAATAATATATATATATATATAATCAAGTATGTAGATAGCTAAACAAGCATTAATTAATACTTACAAATACATGCAAATATATAATCATATATACATAGTTAGGACGAGCATATATAATTATATATTTGAATATATGTATATATATACATATAGTCTAGCACTTTAAAAAAAAAATGCTAGCAAATAATACTCTCTAAGCTATTTTTCTTGCAGTTTTCCAGGCTGATCAAAGATCAATATCCAAGGCATCTGGCGTTAATAACATGGGCTCGCCATGATTGTCATCCAACAGGGAATCATTTATCATGGCCGAGTGATGATGTGGATGATGATGATGATGATCCTCGGAGGATAGCAAAGCATCATTATCACCACCATCGTTGAGCAAACCAAAGGCTCCACTCTCCCTGGGATGATGAAGATTATGATTCGGATGGAGATGTTGTCTTTTCGAGTTGCTCTCACAGCTGCTGTAAATTGTGGCAACTGCCGATTCTGTGCCACTCCTCGGTGAATGTGGATCAGACAACAAATGGCTGCTGTGCGAGGATAACATGGGATCGCCGCCCTGAACAGGATGCTTGCAGTCCTCCATCAACTCATCGATTTGATTGAGACCCAAGCTGGCATCATCACCGGGCAGCTGTAAAGCATTTAATATTAATAATAATAATCGTAATAATAATAATAATAATAATAATATTAAAAATGAAAGAGATTCCCCTGCTGCTTACATCCTCCATCAGGGAGACAGCGTGGCGTTTTTGTGCAACGGATGTGGAGGATGTGGATGTTGAGGTTGGACTGCTGCATTTGAGATACGAATTGGCGGGCGTCGGAGCCGAAGCGGATGTTAAATTATAGTCAGATATCGAGAAAACCGGCGATTTAGCCTGCATTTCCAGTTCCTGTAGAAAGGAAATTAGCACGTATTTAAAAAGTGTTGAAGAAAAATAAGATATATATTTGAGAAAGAAGAAGACGACGACTTACTCGCACACGACTTATTAATTTACGATTCTGCAGTTCCATTTGGCGTTGACGGCTCTCGTTTTGTCTGAGACGGGAAACTTCGTGTTTCAGGCACTTGATATAATCGACAGAGGACTTTAAGATTGTGCCCTTATTGGGGCGTATGTCGCGAACAACCTCGTAGAAGGCCTCGCTGCCCTTGGGCAGCAGGGTGCCCAGCTCCTTAATTCTGTCATTGATATTAAAGCGGCGACGTCGCTCAACTTGAAAGCAATTGTTAAATTCAATTTTATTCAACTTCAAATTCAAATTTCATGTCCAATATTTCTGCTCACTCATATTGTGATTATCCTTTTTCTGGCGATCCTTGGCCAAAGCATTCAATTCGGCGTCCGTTAAATTTTGTGGCTCCTGCTTAATGGATAGCTCCGAGCTGAAGTTATTGTCGAAATTGAAGGAATCATTTTGCAAAATGTCGTCAAAGAGATCGTCTGCCTTTAAAAAAAAAGAAAAGCAATAAATCAAATTAAACTTCAATTAAATCTGTTGAGAAACGTTTGAATTTTAACGGCAACGATTAATATCGCTACGTCGATTAATATCATTGCTATGGTCACACGTGCATTGTGTTTAACATTTCTGTAATCGATAAGTCGATAAGTTGCTGTAAATTCTTCACTTCTTCTCTCTTCTTCTTAATTAACTATTTATTAGTCAAATATGAACTATATATTATAATTGACTATTTACTTTTGGACTATTAACTGCTTTTTATTATTAATTATTCAATTATTTTCAATCAACTGTTTAATTATTATTAATTTATATTTAAATATAAATAAATAGTGGAATTTGCCCGCATCGCATACATTAAATAATTCTATCAAATTTAGCAGACGAGCGCAGTAATAATAGTTTCGTCGCTATTCAGCAATAATAGTTTTATTAATAAACGAATGAAATGAGCAAACACACACACACACACACACATATATATACACATGCGTGAATTTCAAGGTACGATTTGCGTGAGCTGGTCACACAAAATTTTTCGTTAAGTGCGATTATTGAGTAAAGTCGTGCTCTACTGATTATGGAGCCATCTCACCTCCCCCCTTAACCCCCCTCCCCCACCCAAAACCATACACACACTGATTGCGTAAACAATTGGCACACGATAGAAGTGGATAAATACACACACACACACACACATGTGTGTAACGTGCTTTTGAAGTTGGTGTTCTCGCTGTTTGTATATGTGCGTGAGCGTAAAATCGTTTGCTGAGAGAGCATGCATTGGTGGCTTAGTGCTGTGAGCGAAAGGGGAACTTCTAGTGTGGGAGAACAATGCATAAAATGAGCGCAAGGATATAACTGTCGCTCTCGTTGCAGTTAATGCCCAATTAATAACAGTAAACGCAATAAAAAAGTTGCCAGCTTAAACTATTACAAAATTGGAAGACAATACTTAGTCAATGTTAAGCTGGACACTTTTTTTATTGCGTGTGCCTGCACTGAATTTTAATAGAATGCCTTGAAGATAAGTAAAATAAGCGAGCTCACTGCCATATACCCTGTATTAAGATCTAAGCTGACCAGACTTTATATATAAGTATGGTAATCAGTTAACTAGACATAATAAATTGATAGAGATATTTATTCACTTACATCGCTGTCAAATGAGGGTAGCTGAAAAGAAATGTAAAATAAATGGAATTGGTTATTCATAAATTCAAATAAGGGGTATAATGAGTCCATTTGTGAGCAGTAAATTGTGAATACAAATTAAACAAATTAAATATTATATATATATATATATATATATATATATATTTGTGTTTTTTGGGGGACGCACATTGATGACAATTGGGGAAATGTTATTGTCTATAATGAGTGTCGTATCAGCAAGAATGTGATTATGATAAATACAAATTACGAAACAACATGTATCCTCTATATATATATATATATAGGCTTTAAAATCAATTAAGGTACTTTACGTCTGCTGTCGCCAAAACTGAAGATAATATATAAAACAAAAACCGAATACTTCCTCGTTTCAAAGTCAACATTTTACTCAGTCAATAAAGTTGACACTATCAACAAAAAAAAAATGATTTAACACCAAATAATGCCCATTCCCCACCCCCTACCACTAACAAATTTTCCTGTCTGCTTTAAGAATGATTGAACATACGCATATACAAAAAATAATCTTATTGGGCAACACTAGCAGCAATCGAAGTTGCTATGTTAGCATACAATTTACTCACAAAGGCAGATCATAAGTAATCGATCAAAATGTTATCGAAGCATGCATTTCTGTAACGATTAAAACTTGCTCTTTATCTAATTTACACTCACACACACACACACACATATGTATAAGTATAAGTGGGAAATGAATATAAGAATTATCTATCTGCGTATGATATAATACAGATTTATATATGCACATGTTTAGCAAGTATTTTAATATGCCTACAAATTCAAGCAATTAATTGCATAATGATAAGGCCATTTTTCCACAAGTTTATTTCTTTGTTGACGCAAGTTCTCAGATACAGTAAGTAAATGGACCGAAGCGGGCTGCTTATGATTGGTTACCTCTCACATGCCACACACACACAAGCATATGACACACAACACGCAGGCAGAAGGGGTTAAAAATAAATAAAGGCAGCCCACATAATAAATGAAATGTAAATGTAAACATTGCCATTGCATTTATTTTTTATGGACAGATGTAGAGAAAAATATATATCAATTGAGTAAAATTGGGGTTTACAATAAAATGATAAAGCAGTGGCCGTAATTCCCAATTGACGATTTTTACTACATTTTTGGTCATGCACTTAACATGCACAGCAAATGTTAATATGCGTAGTAGCTGTTAACATATACATACAAATGTATTTACGTAGAGATCAGTTAGTTTGTAATGACGTAAAATCTCCAGCACGCAATACATACACATGCAAACACACACACTTACATGTACACGAAAGCTTAGAGTTGTTGAAGGCCCCTTAGCGATAATAATAAAAAAAAAAGGAAAAAAAAGAGAACCTAAATTGTTCACGTTATCTAAGCAACAGAAATCTTATTTTCATTACGTGTACGCTCAAGCAAACAAAATAAATAACTTGTCAGCATACATACAGATACACAGCCACATACATAACAGAAACAGCAGCAAAAAAAATTAAGCCTGAACTGAATTTAAAGATAAATTATCAAAATATATTAACATCCATATGCACTTATTAGAGATCACTCGTTAATAATAAATTGACTAATTTAAACATGTAACACACACATATGGCATATATATATATATATATCTATATATATATTTACTTCAATCAATTTGAGTCAAGTTAACAGCGTTTGCCGGCCGAATTTGAAACCGGTTTTTTTGTCAATTAAAATTGTAGGTTATTTCGCACGATTCAGCACTTTGAAGGATTTTTTTTTTAGCAAACAATTGCACATACATACATACAGTGATGAGAACTATTTGACAGTTCTTCTTCGGCTTCCTCTCTTTTACTTCAAAATAGCAGTTCTTTTTTCTTCTCTTCTTCTTCTCTTTTCCTCTGCAGGAGATCAATGGGGTTCTTCAACCCACAATCTATACATTCCTCAATGCTGTTAGCTATTTGTATGTTTGTGTATAAATATGCATCTATGTATGTTTGTGTGTGTGTGTGTGTATTATCAACAGCAATTGCACAAATACTTGTTAATTATAATTAATTGTAAATATTCGCAAACAGTCGCCACTGGCAGCAGCGCATAGCATTCGTCGACTCGTTCGTTTCGCGAACTGAAAATCGAGTGAAAGATAAGATTCTAACAGAAATCATAATATATTTATTCTCATTTGTATTATACCCGTTTTGTGTCCTTTCATTTTTTAGGGTATATTAATGGAACAGACACACAGACTTGCCTATAATGAGACTTGGCGTAAAAAGTTCAACTGAAACAAGTTTTTCGAACGTTGTCATTAATAAAATTAAATAAAAAACTAAATTTCAATAAAAATCCGTATTATAAAATGGCAGATGAATGTAAATATATAATTCTCCAGTCTCCATTCTATACACACACACACACACACAATCATAAGTCTCGATTATGCATTAGTGTTCAGCAAGTGCAAGTGATTAATGCACACTCGCCCACTCTCTTCCCCTCACCAATCACGCGCTCATTTTCCCCCTCTCTCTGGAATGCAGCCTTCGCAAGATTGTTATTTATTTCTTTTTTCGTTTGTTTTCACCTTTGTATGCCGGCGCGGTATAAAGCTGAGTACCGGCATATTTATGCATCGACCCGCTTGCTCAATTCTTGCCTGCTCCTCTTTGTGGCGCTCTTTCGTTCTGCTTGTTGTCCTACGCGGAGATGGACCGTTCCCATTGGCCAACGTTGTTGCTGTTCCTGCTGATGAGGAGCACCGTTTGCTGCGCCGCTCTGGCACACTCGCAGCAGTTATCCAAGGTAACACGTGCATTAGTTTTGTAACTCGCCTCTCTCTTTTTAACTTATTTACTTAGGGTACGACGACGTTTATCGTCACGGTCATCGAATTTGTATGCGAAGATCTCTTATCAATCGATAGACTTGGCAATCCTGCATTTATCTGCTGCATGCATTCACAACATTTGTTATCGAGCACGTTCAAGGGAATATTCTTAATATCCTACTCTCAAATTGGCAGGCACACATCATTTTCTATTTTTTCAAACACTTCCAATAACTTTTTGCATATTGATGAGAGTATTAATAATGTATTTATCTTTATATATATTATGTATTTATTTGCAAGTAGGCAGCAACTTTAACTCCACTCCCCACTAAATTCAATTTACTACTAGTAGAAAGAAATTTCGCGCACACATTTTTTTTCGTTAATATCTTGCCATGACAACCTGTTTGATTGATTGCTTCAAGTTGGCAGCCCAATGGAAAATACCGCTCATTGTGCACTCCACAGAACCCCCCGACAAAAACATTAAAGTTCAAGCGCAACAAAAAAAAATAAAAAGGCAAACAAAAAAAGAATACTAAATGTTAATAGGCAGACAAAAGCTGCTTAGCATGAAGAGCACGTCACAATTGATGTTTGTATGCAGTGCTTTAATTTAAAATTGTGGCGCGTAGCTAATTACGTATTTGATTTTTTTGGTAGTAGGTTTTTTACGGTTAGACAAAAGCACGTTACAATTGCAATTTGTGCATTTTTAAATTTGGGTCGCAATTGATTACATATTCTGAAATCGAGGCCGATAATTTGCATACATTCTTACAAAAGCTGCTTAGCACGATAGATGAGTCCCTTAAAGTGCTTGTAGTCTGACAAAAGCCGAAAGCTATGCAAAGCGCGCTGAATGTCAGAATTAGTTTGAAAATTTAAACATTTGACGCGTAAATGATTTTACTGATAATAATAAATACGTAATAGATAATTAAATGAAACTCACCTCCGAAGCACTTGTGGCCACCGAACTCAGACTAGGTGACATGGGAGCTGACGTCGATTGCAATGGACTCGCTGTGCTGGCACCCGAATAATTTGAAGAACGCATTTGACTATTATTTATATTGTTCGAAGCACGTCCAGCGGAGCTCAGCGATGAGTTAAGATTAAAGTTGGCTTTGCTGTTGCTGAAAAAGCTGTTGCTTTTGTTTAAAGCAGCCTGATCCTGATCCAACGCAAAGAAATTGCTGGAATTGCAACTGCCACCAGTTGTTGCAGCTCCTCCTGTTCCAAATGGTGAGTCCTCCGAGGAATGCAACAGATTCTTATCGCCACTAAAACTGTTGGGCCTCTGCTGGGACAGTTGTTGCTCATTATTGTTGATATTCCTAACTATCGTATTACATTGTAAATTCCCCGTTGATGCTGAAGTATTTCCAGAATTTTTTGTGGTATTCTATTTTTTTTTTAGGGATAGCAACTATTAGTCAATAAATTTGTAAATAAAAAGATTCATTTGAAATAAATAAGTGGCTCACATCGAAATTTTGGCAGACCCAAGCGGGGGGTTTCAGCGATTCACTTAGATATTGACGCACTTGATTCTTCTGCTTTTGGATCACATGATATCGGGTGGGATTCTCAAGAACGGTGCTCACCTGGGGTGGGGAATGACATATTTCACATTATATAGATTAATATTTATTTACTATTACTATTTATTATATTTACCTGTAGCACTTGTGGCGGCACATCAACTCCGATGCTTTGGAGGGGCACTTTGAGCGTAACGGGACTCGAGGCTGGTGGCAGACGAGTCGAGTTCAACTGGGCTGAGGCTGAAGATTGATTTGACTGATTTAGGCTGGAGGTGCCACTGCTGCCACAGGCACTCGTATTATTGCTATCGATGGCCGTTTCCCTCTCGAAGCAATCCGTCGTCGTCTGCATTCCGTACGCATTCAACAAACCAGCATCCGTGACATGCAACAAGTGTTGCTGCTGCTGCTGCTGCTGCAGCTGTTGTTGCATCAACATTTGTTGTTGCTCCTGTTGCTGCTGCTCGCGTTGCAGTTGCAGCTTAAGCTGAGTGCGTGATGTGGGCGTGGCTGTTTTAAAAGTGGGTCTAGAAAAAAAGAGAAGAGTTTTTTAAATTATTGTATTTATATATCATATTTGATTATTAATCGGTTATTAATAATAACCGCCAATATTGTGTTTGTGTGTGTGTTTATCGATAAATATAGCCTAGTTCATTAATTACTCAAAATGGCATTTGCATGAGTGACCACATATCCTGGCTATGTTAAGCAACTTCGTTAATCATTAGCTCATTTAAATACAGCCGTATTTTACGGAATTTTGGTATTTTTAAAACGCTGATAATCGATATACGCAAATACGTAAGCACAGTTTAAAGATCCAAAAATGTATCGATAATGAAAATCTCTTTATAAAACTGGGCTGTACTTAAATAAAATATACTTATTGCAATTTAATTTCTCCTTTTCTCTGGGGAATACCTACCCACCCGTCAGTGGAGGCAAGCCCACAACACGGGTCTCTGTTGTTTCGCTAACGCCAATATCACCCAAATCAACAATGCTTGGATCCATTTCGAGTATCATTTCCAAATCCTTATCGATGCCAACGTTGACACGAATATTTGTTGTGTGTTTCACTTCGTTGTGACTGGCACTTTTAACAGCCGTTCTCTCATCCGGTTCATCTAGTTCCATTAGTGCTGTTGGTTCAACTCCAATTTCAATGTCTGTCTTATACAGATGTTGTTGCTGTTGTTGTTGCTCTGTTAGGATTACATTTTGCTGTTCGCCGTTGTCGGGTGTCATTTGCAGTGTTTGAACACGCCGCAAAAATTGCTGGAATTCCTCTAATCTTTCAGCAGAAGATGCGGCGGATTCTTCATTCCTTCCCGGAGCCGTTTGCAATATTTCACTGCGTGTCTCCATTAAATTATTCGACGTTTCATTATGATGGTTTTTTTCAGCGTTTTTATTCGCCGCTGTCTTTTTAGCCCAGTAGGAAAACATGCTCAATTTGTATATTTAAATATCCAACGATTTCACTTTAAATTATGTACATTGGTAAAAAACATCACTTATTGGGCCTTGATCTTGTCTAGAATAATATAACTCGATAAATGAATGCGGAAAAAGCTGAGAGAAATGTTTAACACTACACACGCAAACATATAAATATATATATGTATATATATATATATATATATATATATACTTATACACTCAGGTATTCATTTATATGTATGTGTGTATGTATTAAAACAGCCACTGCCAAAAAAAATGGGTGCTCTTTTAACAGTGGTTTAACAGGATTCGTTTGCTCTAGCTTAACAGTCATTTAACATAGAGTTAATTATGTTAAAATTATATTTGTATATTTAATATTAATCATATTTTAGTCACTATTATGTTAATATATAATTATATTTTGTACATACTATTAAAGCTTAATTAGTTCATACATTAAATATTAATTAATTCATTTATGTATTATTTGTATATTAATGATTAATTCTCTTTTAATTATATACCCAGCTATAGCCCTGTATTTTTTGCTCAATTTATGTAAATACACAATTAAATATATGTAAAACGCACACATACAAATATAATAACTATATGAAAACACACACATATATACATATTGCTCATTATATGTGTGATCTAACATTTTGGAAACAGCACAGACATGCGCCCTTATACAAAAATTGCTAAGCATAAACTCTGCTAAACGTTGCTCTTATATAGTGAGTAACAGTAGCAGAAGAGTGCCGCTGCATGGGCAGATCGACTGCGACTGTCGACTAAGCGACTACTGTTAAATAAATATTTTAATCCTTATGCAGTCAAAGCTGTATGTAATATTTATAAATAAGAAATATATAAAAAATATATTATATACTAAATTATATTACGAATATTAATAATAATAAAACAATATTTGCAGTCATCTTTTTAAAGCCTATACAAATATACGAAACATACTCATTTGTATTTGTATGCCTATGGTATTTATGTAAAACATATCAGCGCCAAAACTTTATTATCAGTGGTCTACCCCTTCTACTGCTGCTCAATTGGCAACGCTAAATATCACACATTCGTCTTAAATTAACATACACACAAACATACAGAGTTGCATATGTATTGATAACGATATGCAAAAGAAAAAGACGTTAATTTCCAACACACACACACACGTTACTGTAAATATGTACATGCGTGTGTGCTTGCCCAAATCGCCGATAAGATAGTAAGCAAAAAATGAAAAAAAAAAGAGTGACCATCAACCAATAAACATACGTGTGTAGATATACGTATGTATAAATCTTTAAGCTCACACACACACAGGCAGACACACACACAGGCAGGCACTCACATTTCATCGGTGCGCAGAGAACGAGTTGATTTCAGTTCATAGAATTCAACATTCTCCGCGTTGCCAGCCAAGAAATCCATATTTGAATCGCTATCGTTCAGCAAATTTAGATTTAAATCAAACTCCAGATCAAAGCCCAGATCAATGCCGGATTCCGCCATCTCTCCTCCAAATTTGACGATTCTTTTTTACTCTTTTTTATTGAATTTGTGATTGAAACTAATTGGAGACGTCGCCAGACTTCCACATTATTTCGAACGAATTTATACGCGTGGAGAGCAGTAACAAGAGTAACCACCAAACGATCGAAGAAAATAACTCTCAGTTTAGTTAGCGGTGAGAGCGTGTTCAATTTCGATATCGATATTTAGAAAAATAAGAAATCCCTTGTTGCACGACTATGTAAAATTATTAAAGGAATGCTCATTACTCATTACAATGCCGGCGTTTTAGACAAAAAATTAAAACACTCTTTGCATAAAGTGTTGCACCTGTAATTAAATTAATTTAATTAATTAAAGGTATGCCCATTATAAAAAAAATATTAGCTGAGGGAAATCGAGAAATTTTAATAAATAACTCTTGTTACATATCTATTAAAAGATTGAAAGGAATTCCATTACCAAAATAAATCGAATTGCACCTTATTAAAAGCAGTTATCGGATGTGGCGTTATGTCGATAATTCCTGGCTGTCGAAAGTCACCCCTGCCTAATACCATTAGTTGTGCCGATAAAATTCTTTCACACATAAATTTTGACAAATAAAAACTGAATTTTCCGTTTTTCTGGTTTAAAAGGACAATTCGTTTCTAAACTAAATATTAATATCATAAGTTGATTAAGTGTTTTAATTGGATATTACGTTTACGGCTAATACACACACCGACAAACGGTTGCAATTGCAGCTGAATTCGTGTTCGTACGTATATTCCATTGCATACATGCATAGACATATATACGTGCATGTGTGTGTGCTTTTGCGTTTTGTTTGTTCTCTTTTTAAAATGTACATACATAATTATTAATTTTGCACAGAATATGTTATTGAATATTATACAATTAACGTAATTGATCTGTTTTAACATCAAAGTGAAATTATCAAGTGATTTTCAGGCGTATGTATGTATCTATTTTGTGTATTACTGCGAAGTTAATGACGAACAAATGTGCGTGCATGTGAATGTGTGGAGATGTATGTGTGTGTGTCTATTTGCATGTGTATTTTTTTAGTTGACATGATGAATGGGTTTAGAGTAGACTAATATTATTCTAGAATAAACATTTAACATTTAATTTTATATAAAATGTACTAATAAAATACGAAAATTAAGTAAACCTTTTAAAAGTTTTTTTTTTAAATATTTCACATGAAAATAAATATATTATTTCAATTTAATCCAAAAGCCGAAGCCAATCAGTCGGATAAAATGGATAAAAAGATCTCGTCCACATCGCAGCCGCGCATACTGAAAAAGAAGCATTTTCGCGTCAAGCATCAAAAAGTGAAGCTTTTCCGTGCAAATGAGCCGATTCTGAGTGTTTTCATGTGGGGCATCAATCACACCGTACGTGTTAACCAAGACCATGCACAACATAGACTTAACATTCACTTTACAGATCAACGAATTGAGCCATGTTAATATACCAGTAATGTTATTGCCAGACGACTTTCGGGCCTATTCCAAAATTAAAGTCGACAACCATTTGTTTAACAAGTGAGTAAATACTTAATACAATATATATATCCAATAAATATCAATTACTATATAAATATTATTTTTAGAGAAAATATGCCATCGCATTTTAAGGTGAAGGAATATTGTCCTTTAGTTTTTCGCAATTTACGCGAACGTTTTGGCATCGACGATGTGGATTATCGCGAGTCCTTGACTAGATCGCAACCCTTGGGCATTGATTCGTCCGGCAAATCGGGCGCCCAGTTCTATCAGAGCTACGACAAATTCTTCATCATTAAGAGCTTGACATCTGAGGAAATTGAACGCATGCACGCCTTTCTCAAACACTATCATCCAGTTAATTATCTATATATAATATCTACTATTACATTTATTAACATTATCTTTTTAACAGTATGTTGTTGAGCGACATGGCAAAACTTTGTTGCCGCAATATTTGGGCATGTATCGCATTACTGTGGAGAGTGTGCAGTATTATTTTGTTGTCACGCGCAATGTTTTCAGCTCCCAATTGACCATACATAAGTATATATACCTATATCTATATCTATGTCTTTATCATTTCATACATTAAATTTTCTATTTTGTGTATAGGAAATTTGATTTAAAAGGTAGCACTGTGGATCGCGAGGCTTCCGAGAAGGAACTGGAGAAACATTTACCTACACTTAAGGACAATGATTTCATCAAGCAAAAGGTCAAATTGGAAATTGGCGAGGAGCCCAAGCAAAAGTTGCTTGATACTCTCAACAATGATATTGATGTAGGCATTATATAGTATATTATATATATAATAATATAATAGTAATAATATGTACTTACAATATTATATGTCTATATTTATA
Source organism: Drosophila nigritarsus (assembly GCA_035044305.1). NCBI lineage: Eukaryota > Metazoa > Arthropoda > Insecta > Diptera > Drosophilidae > Drosophila > Drosophila nigritarsus. The sequence goes on from JAWNMF010000901.1 coordinate 754,641, forward strand.
GCTCCTAACCAAGTTGCATATAATGGATTATTCCTTGCTCGTTGGCATCCACGATTGTGTCCGGGCCGAGGAGGAGGCTCTGCAGGGCGATACTGCACCGGCAACGGGACGCAGCGAGAATAGCGAGAGCGAAGAATGCGATAGTGGTGAACGGTAAATATTATCATAATATCATAAATAAATATATATATATATATATATATTTAATATTAAATCTGTTGACAGCTGGACGTACAACACACCACCGGATTCGCCACGAGGTGCACAATATAAAGAAGTTGTTTATGAAGTCGACATTTATGCCATTCCAAGCATCGAAGGTTTGTCTACAAATTTGTAGTATATACAGATATATAAATATATATATATATATATATAACTCTTTACAGAGAGACGGGAAATCTACTTCATAGCAATTATCGATGTTCTCACTCAATATGGTGTCAAAAAACAGGTCTGCTTAGTCTGCCTAGTGATAATATATATATTCAAAATTTCCCCATTTATTTTATTATATATATATATATATTTCCATACTTTTTAGGCAGCGAAAGCGGCTAAGACAGTGAAATACGGTAGTAATGTCGATGGTATATCAACTTGTGATCCTGAACAATATGCCAAAAGATTCCTGGAATTTATGGATAAAGCTATAGAATAAGATTATAAAATTGTATTTGTCATATATATATAAATATATTTAAAAAAACTGATTAACATTATTTTCCCCCCTCAGTTTATTTGGTTAATTGTGGAATCCCCTTATTATTTTCTTGAAATAAATAACACTTGAGTTACCAACATTTATTATTATTAATTTTGCCATGTCGCAACACAAAATAATCGTGTGTAAGGGAAAACGAAAATGATTTGGCCTGGTTTACTGAAATTAAACACTAAGTATTCATATTAATAAAATTGCAATTTAAAATAAGCAAATTCATGAATTCCTCTTCCATTTTCCAGTTGTTACTAAAATTGAATTGGGAATGTACAGAAAATATATCAAAATTGAAATCTGTCGAAATACTCACCACAAAACGATTAACCTGGTAACGCGGCCCAGTTGGCGATTTGCGCTCTAGGTTTGTCATATTCTCAAAGCGATCGCGTATGCTGAAATGTATATAATTATTAGTATACTATAATTGAGAAGTGAAATATTACTGGGAGCGCTTCTTACGTCTTTGCGGTCTCAATTGTTGAATCATCGGAGACCTGCTGTGAGTAAATATCCACATAGCCTTCAATTAATTCGCGTTTGATTTCATTGGCCTGCCATTTTTCAAATTTGGCGCGCAATTGCTTAGCGCGAGCCGCACTTTGTGCCTGGAATCGAGAAAAAGGAACAAGATCATGTTATCGAAAACGGTTGTGTATGGCGCTCGATAGATAGGCACTAAATAAATGCATCCTGTTAATTTATTGCAAATGAAATCAATTATTTGTTTAAATCTATTATTAAAAGCGAATGAAATTAATTAGTAGTAAATCGATGTTTTCGTATATATATATATAATTTATGCATAAAATAAATGCAAATATTAAATACATACAATTTGTTACCTCTTTCAAACCTTCGTCGCCGTTGCTCGCACTCAAAGCTAAGATTTCCTTATCGATTTCGCTTTCATTATCCTCTTCCTCATCGCTCTCCTCATCCTCCTCTTCGCTGTTTGATTTATCGTAATAATCTTGTCGATCTTCGCGTGGTGGCGGTGTAAAACATTTCAAAGGCCTCGGACCCATTTGTTCGGATTCACGGCGTGGATTCTGTTCCAGTTCACGGAACTTGTTCAACATCGTCGATGTTGTCTGGGTTTTTTGCAGCACATTGTCGTGGAACGATTTATCATTCGGAGCTGGATCCGTATCCGAATCGGGAGAGGGCATTTTTACAACACCCTCGCGAGGTGGCGTTATACGAAAACGGCGCTTTTCGTCATCTTTGGGCCGATACGTTTCGAAGAACTTAAATTTCTGACTCAACTCGGCCGTTTCGATTTTGACATCTTCTGGTTTGGCATCTGATTTGACAACATCAATGTCAACATTCTGAAATTAATTAAGTATAAATCAAGATATGCATATATATATGTCACTAAATAATGACCTCACCTCTGATCCAAAGTTAGTTCGACTAATGCTTCTGCTGGGATTAACACTTTGTTGCCTCTGCAAACTTTCGCGGCTTGCATTCGTATTCGAAGCGATATTGGCATCCAGCTCCATAAAGATGCTACGCGATTTTTTGCTGGTAGCTACAGAAAATGTTAAATGCTGATGTAAGTAAATGTAATGTTGACAGGCTGCAGCAGCTCTGCCTGAAAGCTCATTAAATGTTAAGCAACTGCGCAAACATGTTCAAGCAGGCTTCAAGAGTTCTGCTCGCTAACAGCTGTTAAATTGCTGTAAACGAAAAAAAGAGAGGGGGAAAATAACAATTAAAACACACCCGACTCAAATATTTCGGCATCCTCGGACAAATTGGAGCCGTGCCCATTATTGTTCGCTGCTTGTGCATCGCGATCGGCTTTTTCGGAAAACATTTCGCCATTTTCGAAACGCTGCTTGATGGAGCGAGCAGCATCCCCGATTTCCACATCCGGTTGCTTGCCAATGGAAGTGCGGGCCTGACCCGATTCGGCGACAGCCTGTTGATACATTTCCTTAATCTTTGCCTGTTTGCCCATGAAGAGACGCGAGCGTATATTTTGAATTTCCTGTTTGCGCTCCTCTCGACGCTCTTCTTTTGATTGCAGTGTGCCTTTTTCAAATCTGGTTTTAATATCATTCATTGCATCGCCCAGGCCAACGGGCCGTTCTTTCTGTGTGCTTCGCTTTGAGCGCATTAAATCGGCATCTTCGTTCTCTTCCCCTTCGTCGTCGTCGTCAGCGCTGCTATCGTTATCGCCGCCTTGGCTCTTCATGCGATATTTTTCGAGTACCGATGTGCTGCGCTTAATCACGGGCCGTTGCTGCAGTCGCAATTGTTCCTCTTCCAGTTTGCGCTGCTCCACATTCTCGAACGCTTGGAATCTTGATCGCACGTTCAATTGATGCAGTTCATCCAGACCCAGATCCGGTTTATCAGATGCTGTTTATTATATACACATTTACATATAAAATATATATAATTATGTAAATAAATATTTATTAATTTACCCCTCACAACATCCGGTGGCAGCTCTGTCGGCTGACTTTCACGTATTATGAGCTCCGTTCGACGTGGCTTTGGTTCCTCAGCCTGCTCTACCACCTTTGGCGCAAAGAGCCTAAATAAGTAAAAGGAGTTAGCTCATCCTGCGATCGCTGTCACATTGCGCATAACTCACGACTTGAAATGTACATTGCAGTAGAGGTTGCCCTCGTGACTCTGATAGCTATCGAACCTGCAAGAGAAGTGCGTATGACGTTATTATCAACATGCCTTGTTACGTCACAAAATACGCACTTCAACTGTTTGGCGCACTCCTTGCAACGCAAGCAGCTTTTGTGATAGATGCTCTTATCCGTCTTGAACTGCACCACAACCTCTTCCATTTTGTACACTGGCTTCGAGCAGAGTCGACAATTTGTCTGCTGCTCATCTTGTGGATTCTATTAAAATATAATATTTATTTAAATATATACTTTTCTATTTGTATTTTATGTTTGGGGCATATGTAAATGTTATTAATATGTGGCAGAAATGTTTGGATTATTCAATGAATTTGATTTGCTTACACTGAAGATTTCTTGGGCTTTACTAGAATCGCTTGAACGTACATGGATTAAATTGCGCTTCTGCAGGGCATCGAACTTATTGAAACTGCTCTTCTACAAAATGAGCAAATAATTAATGTCTATCGATTTATCGACATATCGATGCATTACTTGCCACAGATATATTTTGATTATCATATTCGCATTTCTTTGGTTTTTTTGATTTATTCTTTTTCTTAGCATTTGTATTTAGTTCATCTGCTGCATCGCTTGTCGTCTGTATTTCTGCATCGTATTCGACGCTTTTTTTTACTGAGTCCGTTTTCTTAATTTCGCTGCTCACCAATTGCTCCGTTTTCGAACTAGTTTTTACAGACTTTTTAACGATCTTTTTGGTTGTTTTTACAGACTTGGACACCAAATGCTCTTCCTCCGCATTTATAGCTGTATTGAACTGAGAAAAAATGTATTATTTAATATTAGTTATTATTTGTTGGTTATAATTAAATTATGCTTAGCATTTATTTGCTTTTTTGCATACCTTTTTCGTTTCCATTGCGGCAGCGAGAGAATCTGCAATAAACAAATATGAAATTCTGTATTCATGTTCGCTATTTATGTGCGTGTGTTGGGCCACAGGAGCATACATATTTGTGTTATTTATATATATCTATAATATATATGTGTGTGTGTGTGTGTATTACGTACATTTACCTGAGACCTAAATGCACAAACATACAAACACACACATACATAGAATAATTTGTATTTTGCCTGTATAAAAATACGCATTTGTACGGAATTCGGGCACAACATATATATAAATACACATAAATATTTATGTGCATGTGTGTGTGTCTGCTAGTGGTCTTACTCATGCTTTTGGGATACACACGCACACATGTAAATTGAGCGAGTGCCTCTTTCAAAGGAGAAGGAGAAAGAAGAGGAGGAGGTGGATAACAGAGATGAGTTAGTTTCTGTCCATTGAAAATGTTCTGTTTTGCGGCTGCAATCTTGAAATGCCGTTCTATTTTTATGTTTGCCAAGTACATTTTCAGCAGGGGTAATTTTTGTATTGCTCACTTGGACTTTACAACGAATTTCTTAATTAATTTGTTACTTATTTATTGGTTATTTATTTATAATTTATCTATTTATTATTTATTAATTTACATATTGTTATTATTCAATATTAATCAACTTATTTATATATTATATTGTTAGTTTATTTCTCATTTTATTTATTTATTACCTATTTATCTATTTTACTTTTCTTGTTCTCACTTTCAATATTAATAGTTATTTATATATTATAAATCAGCACCTTAGTTTAGAAGTTGTTTCTAAACTTGTACTTCCGCACATATATAGATTTCTAAATTTCACAGCTAGGAAGTTTCGCCGAGTAAATCCAATTGAAGACTGATCGGATCCGGATACACACAGCATTATTCTATTGGGAAATTTTACTAAGCTTTTGCATTTCTTAATTCTTTGTGTTGTTGTGCAAGCTTTTCAATAAATTATCTCTTTTTTGTCTCTTTTGCCGGCAAGAAAGTTCAGAGATGCCACCAACTTTTGAAATAATTTATCGATAACTTTGCTATCGCTGATCGACGCATCCGTCGAGTGTATTTATTATGGAAAGAAAATCGAAAATTACATGTAAATTTAACACTTTATTTAAACCGTTGAAATATTCCAAGTTTCGTTCTGCAATTTTAATATTTATGCATGTATAAATAATTACTTTAAGCTTTAAACTTAAATGCTAAATTAATAGAACTGAGATGTGTTTAGGCTGAAGGAACCAAATATACAAAACAAGTTTAAGAAAATGCCAAGTTTCTATATAAATATATATAATGCATGTTTAATAAAGTGATGCTCACAATTCGATTCATATATGTATGTATATAGTTATCAGCGCAAACAAAAAATGTTCTTTTTTTCAAGGAAGTGGTTTTTAAACATTTAGCACCTACATGTAAGTATATAAATTATTTATTTTTTTACGAAGCGGTTTCTTTTCAAGCTCTCTAAATATGCAAGTATTATTTGTAGTTATTATTAGGCTTAAAGTACACATGCGGACGAAGAAATACATATTTATTAATTACTTATCAATTCGAAATATGACTTTTGATCGAACAAAATACTCAATTTACAATATCTCAATTTATATTATACATATACATCTATATATATATATATGCATATATATATAAATATATTTACAATCATAGAAACCATAGAATAACTCAAAATAGTACTTTTAATTGATTCATGAATTGTTTGATGTACGTATTAAATATTTATATTCAAGTCTCCGAAGAAATACCTAATTAGTTAATGATTAAATGCAAGCGTTGAATTAATCATATATATTTTATATAGTTTTTAATGCCACTATTTAGATTATGTTGTTTTGTAGTTTTAGCCTGCCTTGAGATCTTTGCCTCCTGTGCGTGTGAGTTGGTTCCAGGAAGAGGATGTGCTCAGCCTAGCGCCTAATTTTATTAGGGGGGGTTACGTAAGTCGATAATAATCGAGAACCAAGTATGAGTCGTTATTAGTCTATCACTTGTATTTGGCAGTGTGTTGTTGCCAATATATATATATATATATATATATATATATATATGTTTAACAACAAAACGGGGCTGCACTAATTATATATATATTTTTAGAGTTGCTTGCGCTAAATTTAGCTAAATGTACTTGGATGTCGATTTCAACTTTTGTGTGTGCGAATATAGCAATCGATATCGTGCAAAGCCTGCGATTTGCTGCGTATTATCGTTGTCGATGTTAGAAATTGGGGCGAATTGGTGTCAGTTGCGCTGGGCGGATCTAAAAGTAGAATTTCGAATTAATGATAAGTATAAAATTAACAAGGTATATAAAATTATGATATATAGATGAGTATTATTTATATATATATATAATTATAATATGTATACAAATATAATATATATATAAGTAAAATATAAAATATATACAAGACATACAACTATACAATATATATATATAAAGAATACCATATTTGTAATTAAACGATAAACACAGTTATATATAGTATACAATATACATATATGTATATAAGATATACTATGTGTATCAGTATAAGATATATACAAGTTAAAGCATATAATAAATAATATATAAGCAATTATAACATGGCATAATAAGCACAAGTCCAATATATATATATAACTATAATATATAAATATGATATATGTACTATTATTACTTATTATATACACTAGTATATACTATATATATGAGTTTAATATATGCATATGTATAACATGCATAAGGTATATACAATAATGTGATATACATAATATAATATACACACAAGTATATATATATACACACATAATATATTCGCATACATATATATTGAAAATCTATCTCAAATATTACGTTCAGCTGCTCCCAATCTGGCCATTGTAGTTGCTGTTGCAATATTGTTGTTGCCACTGCATATGACACCGCTGCCACTGCCACATCCACTCTCCGCAGCCTGTTGTTCCAGGTTGCCACACTTGACGCTCGTCTTGCTGATGATGTCCGCCAGCAGATCCACAGGCACAGCGGCAGGTGAAGCAGTTGCCGCACAGATATTGCCGCTATTATTATACTTAAAATCAGAGCCAACGAGTCCAATGTGATTGACGCGTCCGCTGCAATTGCTGTTGTCGCGCTCGGAGGCAGCTGACGAGGTGGTGGCTGCCTCATGGCCACAACTGGTATTTATTCCTGGAAAAATAAGATATTTCATTTACTAATTCAGAGACAGGGATTAATGGTGATTTATAGATGGCGTGATTCTATTTGTAGCTACCCGTGACTGGTGACTGATCGCCGCTAATGCAGCCAATGCCCGCAGAACTGCCGCCACCGCCACCCAAGCTATTGGAGCCGCCTCCAGCTAATCCCCCGCTTCCTCCACCTCCACTGGAACTACTGGGTGGCCTGGGCAGCCGACGACGCAGCCAGGGATGTTTCAGTGCCTCCGATGGCGTTAAGCGCTTCTCCGTATCCCACTCCAGGCAGCCGCGTATAAAGTTGAGAAAGAGCGGATCCGTGCAGCCGTCCAGCGCCTTGGAGAGACTCTTCGAGCAGGGCGGACCACGTGGCTTGCCACGCCGCGACTGGCCGCCAATAAGGACGACCATGCCATCGGACATGGTGCGCACAGTGCAATACCGTGGATAACCCTTCGGGCTGAAGAAGGTTTTCGCTCGCTTCGAGCTGGCCAGCAGGGATTTACTGGGCATTCCAAGCACTTCGATGATGCACGCCAATTGATCGCTTTCGTTTTCGCCCGGGAACAGGGCGTGGCCGGACAGCAGCTCCGCCAGTATGCAGCCGAGGGACCACATATCAATTGCCCGCCCGTATTTGGCGCCCAATATTACTTCGGGCGCGCGATAGAATCGGGATTGTATATACGTGTAGACGCGCTGACTCTCGAAGCAAGATGAACCAAAGTCGATGACCTGAATGGGAAGACATATATATTTATTATATATATATATAAACTAAATGTCAAATATCGAAGTTAACTCACCTTAATGCCCGATCGACCTTGTTGCTTGAGGAGGACATTCTCCGGTTTCATATCACAGTGGATGATCTCGTTCTTATATAGTGCATCCAGACACTGTAAGAGTGAATGCGCAAACTTGCGCACCAGCTGCAAACTGAAACCGTTAAACCCGTTCTTCTTGATCAGCTCATAGAGATTAATGCTGAGCAGCTCGAAAGTGATGCAGGTGTGATTGCGAAATGTGAAATAATCATACATATGTATGATATTCATCGTATTGTATTTATCATGATGCCGCAAATGATGTAAGATACGTATTTCCTCCTGCGCCTGCCGATGAAATCGTTTCTCATTTCGCACAATTTTTAGGGCAACATGTTCATGGGTTTTATGATCATAGGCTTTGATCACCTGGCCAAAACTTCCTTTGCCAATTATTTTGAGCATTTCATAGCGATAGGCGACATGATCGTGGGGTATATGTATATAGGCACCCTGTTCATTATCATAATCGGAATTGTTGGGCCCATAAATGCCGGGTCGCTTCTTAGCATTGGCGCCTATAAAATAGATTTGGGGATATACCAAGATCTCGGTCCTCTCGTAGGGGGTTAGCTTGTGCATATAGAGTATCATCACTTGCTGGGGCGAGACAACCAAAGCTTTGGGTTTATCCTGCAGCGCACTCTTTTGCTGTCCCGACATTATTATCTGCTCGTGAAATGTAAAATGTTCCGATTTCGTTTGATGTTGCGAAACCAAAGCCAGCGAGTCGACAACAGCAGCATTTAATGAGAGCGAAGTGGGCGAAACTTCCAAGGTGACATTGGGCAGAGAACTCGCTGTCAATATAGGAGAACATATAGAAATCATTTTGATATATATAGTTAACAAGATGGTAGAAGGAACACTAATGTTACTTAACAGCTTTTGCATAACAGCACTGCAGCATAACAGCGCTGTAGCATAACAGCACTGCAGCATAACAGCACTGCAGCATAACAGCGCTGTAGCATAACAGCACTGTTTTCAGATCGCAAGAAATTGGAATGTTAAATTTGAATTGAATTTTTTAGTTTCTGTATTTTTTATACATGTATAAATCTTACCTTGAATAGTTCTGGAGATGCCGCAGCCATCTAAGCTGGACTCATGTTGCAGTTGCTGCTGTTGTTGCACAATGTTATTAACATTGGCATTGCCATAGCAGCTGTTAAGCTCCGCTGTTTGAGTTAACATTTTGTGGCGCTCCTGAAAAGCACCAGGACCGGGATTGAAACTGCTGCTAAAGAATGGGGACACAACGCCAGTCGAAAAATTTTCAACGCTTTTCGCGGGATTTTGAGTGGAAATTGATGTTGAGGAGGATAAAGTGGATGAAGTTGTGGTAAATTTGAGCTGTTCCGGCTGCAAATCGGCTCCCGTAAAAGTGCTTGCATCACGAATGGGATGCGTTGAATGCGCCTTGGGCTGCGAGGAGCCAACCATTATATTATTATTCAACTTGAGCTTATAATCGAAATGCGTCAGATTATTATTAAGGTGATTGTTATTTGAATTATGCCCCAGATTTATGGCTTTCAATTGCTCCTCGCGACTGGAGTTTGCCGAGGCTGTTGCCAGGGACATTCCTAATAAGCTCGGCGTCTCCTCGACTTTATTTAAATCTCCAATTTGATGCGACTCCAACTCCAGAGAGAAGTTATCGATTTTTGGCGCATAACGCTGGCAATTTTGGGCGCACAATTCACTCAATTTGAACTCAGCTTGTTTATTTCGCAGCTCTGCTAAATTCTCACCAGGATTCTCAGATTTGTCAGCATTTTGTTGTCGCCACCATTGCCGCGCTGCCTGTTTTTGCTCCAATTCGAGGCTCTCAATCAACAGTCTTGGTTTGGTTAAGCAAATTAAGTTTTGCTGCTTTTGCTGGGGATCATTTAAGGGCCAGATGCGTATGGGATTATCTAAAGAGCGTGTTTTTAATGAGGACAACTGTTGCTGCTGTACAGCTCTGGATTTATTGCGATCTTGTCTGTAGTAATCTCTGTCATCGCTGAGATAGAAGCGCGTCAGGCGTTGTTGTCTGTTTGGAGGGTGTTCCTGTTCCAGATGCAATTTTTCCAGCTGCTCCTGCTCTCCTTTTTGCTGCTCCTTCTGTTCCTCTTTTTGCTCTTTCTTCTGCTCTTTCTGCAGTCCTTTTTGTTGCTCTTTTTGCTTTCCTTTGTTCTCCTCTTTTTGATGCTCCTTTCCCTCCTCTGTTTGCAGTCCCTTTTGCTCTAAAAACAAGCTTAGATTTCTATAGTTATTGCTCTCGCACAGAAATTCACCCGGAGTTGGCGTTCCTCGTCGACATGTGGAGCCATCAGCGCCAATTGTGCTCTGATGGCGTCGCAATTGTGGATCGCAACGGAACAGATTATATTGCGATTTGAGCAGTGAAATCGAAGTGGAAAGGGAACCAAAACCTGTATTAGCAACTGTCGCCGAAGCTGCAACCAAAGCTGGTTCTATTTCCGAAGCTGAAGCCGTTTCTATAGCCCAAGCTGAAGTCGAATTCGAAGCTGAAACCGTTCCTCGAGTTGTTTCTGCTACTGTTTCTTTACCTATTCCTGTAGCTGTTGCCGTCCTGTAGTTTAAATAATTATTGTAGAAAGGAGTTGGTTGAAAGCAGCTCCGATTTCTGTTTCCCCCGCGAATGGCGAACACATCGAAAAGGTGCTGCTCTGAGTGGGTTCGATGAGAATTAGATGATTTAAACTGCTCCAGTTGCTCGTCCTGCTTTTGCTTTTGCTGCTCCTTATGCTTCCGCAGTTCCTTCTCCTTCTGCTTTTCCAGCTCTTGCTCCTGCTCCTTCTGCGTCTTTCGCTGCTCCTCCTTCAGCTGCTGCCCCTTCTTCTCCTGCACCTTTCGCTCCTCTTCCTCCTTCTCCTTCAGCCCCTTATCCTTCTCCTTCTGCTCGGCCCCTTGCTTCAACTTCAGCTCCTCCCACTTCCTTTCCCAATCCTCCTTCTGCTTCTCCTTCAACTCTGTCTCTGCTTGCTCCTTCAGCTGCTCCCTTTCCAGCTCCTGCGTATACTCTCGCTGCTCCTCGCTTTGCTCCTTCTCCTTGTTATTTTCCCTGCTCGTCGCTATTTGCCGACCACACAGCGCACTCAGCAAATTAAAGCTGAGCACATTTTTGAGTGCATTTCTTGTGTGTGTTTGTTGCTCCTTTTGCTCCCCTTTCTGCTGCTCCTCTTTTTCCCTTTTAGTTAAACATTCCTCAAAACTTTTGCTGCGCTTTGTTGTTGTTTGACTGCCACTTGGCTGCCACATCCAATAAAACGGCTGCTGCTACACCTATCGTATTTTAATTAAATTAAATTAATAATTATACAAAAAACTTCTATTGCAATGTGTATGTAAAAATATGGAAACACAAAATAAGCTAATCGTATTTGTTAATATCGATATATCGGCAAAAATCAATATCGATATATGTTGCATTAACAAATACGGCCACACTCTCTACACATGCATACATAAGTGTCCATTTGGCTCTGTGTGTATGTATGTCGGAATTGAACATATGTGTGTGTATGCAAATTGAGAACTTGGCCTGCTAACAATATTAACAATCACACACACTGTAGGAACTGGGCACGTTATTTGTTGTTTTTTTCTTGTATTTTTTATCTGCAGCACAATCGTATTAATTGTTTTGTGTTCAGCGTTAAACAGATTTTTATTAAAGAATTTTCATTTGGCAGAAACGCAGTGTGACCAATGTTCGTCTGAGTCGCTTGGCCACAGATGGTACCACTGCAGCGTTGCCACACTGTTGAAATATATATTTATTAGCGGTATCACTTCTGTGGTATGTACTCACATTTTTTATTTTTTATTTGGAATGTCAAAATACATTTACGTACACATTTTATGAAATGAATTTACATTGGGCGGAAACAGTGTGCTCATAGTTTGGCTTATGGTTGCACTGCAGCGCTGCCACATTGTGGGCAACATATGTATCATATATATATGTATTCTTGTTTATTATTTGGCATGTAAAATATTAATTTGTGCCTTAATTTATTTATTCTTATTATTAATGTAATAAATATATTTATTTTAGGCATAGCTGGCACATTTATTAGTTAAATATAATCAGCTGCACAGCAGCAACTCTCTTATCGAACGTATTAATCGGCGATGGCGAAACTTATCAGTACGTATTATCGGCTTACCACCACAAGCCACCTATCGAGAAAATGTAAAAACGTTGATAATCAGTAATTGTTAAAAGTAATTTATCGTCTCGATGTGCTAATAAAACAAATCACATAAATAATCTACTTAATTTAGTAAATAAATAGTTCTAAGTGTTAAAATGCTTAAATGAATTTTTTACATCATCCAACGAGCAAAAAAGTCACCCCAAAAAAAGGAAAACCCACATGGAAATCTGCATTCAAATCTGCTGGAACTATTTAATATATATAAACATTTAATGGATATCTAGAAGTTATATCAATAATAATTATGTGCAAATCGCAACAGCTGCAACTCAAAGTGTAAGTGTTAAAATGAAATAAAAGTAAATCAAATAAAGTGTTGGTTTTTTTTTTTGGGCTATTGGAATTTTGCTAAAACGGCACAAATATATGTATATATTTATATGTATGAATGTGTATATGCGTGTGTGTGTGTATTTGTATGTGGGCTTAAATTCTGTTACCACCGACTCTGCTGTTAATATATATACAATTATGCAGATATTTGCATAATGTTAATTTGTATGTATGTCTGTTTGTATATGCAACTAGCGCATAACCGTTATAATTGTACATATATTTTGACAGTAACTATTTTTATTTAACAGCCAACACTCTCCCTCTCTCGCTCAATCTCTTGCGTATGTGCTTTCCACCCTTATGCGTAACACATGCTTCGAACTGGTTCAAGGTGGGTTTGAGCGGGTGTGAGGAGTGTGATTGCGGGGTGTGGTGGTTTTTTTTTGGGTCCAAGTTGCCCGCATTTCAAATGGGCAAACATGGAAGAGCTTTAGCCCCCTCCCCCCACTTCTTATGTGTGTTTGTATTATTTAAGCAAAAGAAGAAGCCGAATAATAAATGGGAAATAAATAAAAATAAATGTAAATAAATATTAATTTGAATTTTATTATTTATTTACGCAGGACTCTTCGACAACTTTAAGCGTGAGAAAAAGCTTCGCCAGCATCGGCCATGATTGATCCCAGCTCGAGTGAGGAAGATGGCGACGATGATACCGTTGTCAATTTGCCGCACAAGGGGCGTATTGGTGCCGCGCACAAGGCGCCACCTAGCGGCACCGCAGCAGCAGCCGCCGCCTCTGCCGCACAATCATCCTCATCGATGTCGACGGCGGCGGCGGCGGGTCTTGCTACAACAGCCGTGCCAGCTTCCGCAACCGGTTCGCATATACAAAATGGTGAATATGCTGCGAATCAAAGGCAAACAATGGCAGCGCCTGCAAATAACCGTTTCGACGGCAGCAACGGCGGAGGAGGGGTCGGTGGCGGATCTGCAAAAAATGAGCAGAGCCAGCTGAGTGGCGAAGGCGGCAACCTTGAAGTGCCCAATAACGGTATTCCCAGGTTTGTGTGGACAATTTTTATATTTATAACATAATATTTGTAAAAAGTGCTGTTTTTTTGTTTGTTGGGTAAAATAAAGCAAGTTTTTGTGGCTAAATCATTCATTTATATATATATACATATATTTTCTAAACAAGTAAGATTGAGCCAGTCGGGAAGCCGTTCATTTATTGATCAGCTTTAATTTTATGCAACTGCTACCTTAATTTGTTGAATTTCATTTTATTAACACTTGTTAAATAATAAAAAATAAAAATAAATAATTAACTGCAGCCATTCAAAATAAAAGTAACATAATATATATTTTTCATTAATACATCAAAAAAAAAACCTAGCTGCAGGGTAATTCCTAGTCGACCACAGCATGGTTACTTGTTGTTAGATCGGTTTTGTCTGCTTACGAAACGGGCATGCGATGTTCGCCGCCAGCCAATCAAATTCACCAGATAGCCATCTCTCACTCTCGCTAACGAGCTTTCTTACTTGTTATTTTTTATTCGTTAAATTGAATATTGAACAATTTTTTTGATTTTCATTGTTGTCCACATTTAATTGAATTGCAAACTGAACTTTCAATATAAATATATATATCATTTTTTTCGGGTTTTCAACGTTCATCCAAATTATGCACAAAAAATATATACAAAAATTAAAAAAAAAAAAAAATAATAATAATGAAAATTGGCACAACGCAAAAAACAAAATTTAACTATTTAAACAACTAATAATAATAATAATAATAATAATTGCAACGCACAACAAACATATATATATGTATATATATATATATACATATATATATACATTCCTGCAACGATTTTTGAGTGTGGATGCTTTAAAATTGGCAAAAATAAATAAACTACAAAAATCGAAAAAAAAAAACAAACAAAAAAAAACATCCATATCGAACTATCGACTATCGAACATCGCACATCGAACTCATTAAAATATGATCACGAACATCTGACGGGGAACTGGTCTGATCGATGTTGCTTGGTTCCGCTAACGGTTGTGCTACTGGTTCTGCTACTGATTAAATTTGTATAGAACCAGATTAACTCACGGCAATAGTCGCATTATAATACAACAGTTATGCCCGCCAGCGTCGGCAGCAGCAGCTCATCATCATCTGCAAAAAAATTATGATTATCAGCAGCATTATCATCATTATAATCCAAATACAAATTATCAAAAATATCAAATTGATTCTGGTGTTGCGGGTGGGGGGGTTGGTTGTGGTGGTGCAGCTGCACTTCACCACATGCCCAGATTAAAAGCTCCACCGTCAACACATCTGTTAAGCACCAACAACAGCAACAACAACACTAACAGCAGCCACATTAACAGCATCAGCAGCAGCAGCTTTAATAGCAGCAGCAGCTTTAACAACAGCAGCAGCTGTAATAATAACAAAAAAACATTGTTGTTATCGTCATCTAGCGGCATTTCGCAAGAGACCCTTAACCAGAGCATTGGATCGTCGCGTGCGAACTCATTGCCACGCCCCTTGTCCCCATCGCCATCGGTTGCCAGCGATAAGCATGATGGCGGCGATCCACATGTGAGTACCGTTATAACTGTTATACTTGCGTGCAAAATAATAGTGTCACCTTGTAAAATTACTTGATAATAATATAATAATAATTTATTGTTTGTATTGTTATTATTATTTTGAGCGTAGCTATATATTTAATAAAAAAATTAATAAAATATAGTACCTGAACAGTTTTTAATATTTTGCAAGAGTGTTACTATTATTTTGAGCATTGCTGTACTCACACAAACATACATATTTAACTGTTAACTCATCCACCGTTTGTGTTTGTGTTTTTTCAAACAGGAGAAACACGAACGGGAAGAAGAAGAACGCAAGCGTCGCATTCAACTGTATGTGTTTATTTCCCGTTGCATTTCGTACCCATTCAATGCCAAGCAGCCAACGGACATGACCAAAAGGCAACCGAAGATAACCAAACAGCAGCTAGAGATAATCACTCAGCGATTTCAGGTGTGCAATAATAGCTAGAAAAAAAGTCAAAACAAAAATTATTTCAATAGTTTTTGTCATTATTATTAATAAATGAAGACATGTAAATCATTTATAATGTAAATCATTCATATTAATAATAACATTAATAGCTAAAACAGGCAGATCTAAAACAATTACTATGTTTTTATTATTATCAATTATTCTATGTATAACAAATTTCTTTCGCAGGCTTTTCTTAAGGGGGAAACTCAAATAATGGCCGATGAAGCTTTTCAGAATGCGGTGCAAAGCTATCATGATGTTTTTCTCAAATCGGAGCGTGTCACGAAAATGGTTCAATCCGGAGCATGTTCCCAGCACGATTTTCGTGAGGTTTTCCGCAACAACATTGAAAAACGTGTGCGGTAAATATTAAATATGATATAATTTATCCAAGTTTATATTTATTATATATGTATATATATATATATTTATAGTTCTCTGCCCGAGATCGATGGCTTGAGCAAGGAAACTGTTTTGACATCTTGGATGGCCAAATTCGATATAATTCTAAAGGGCAGCGGCGAAGAGGACACAAAGCGACCCTCGCGCATGCAACAATCCTTGAATAGCGAGTTAATCCTATCCAAGGAACAACTTTACGATATGTTTCAGCAGATTCTATCTGTGAAAAAGTTTGAACATCAAATTCTATTTAATGCGCTGATGGTAAACTTTAAATAAATCAAGTTTGTATATTTAAATTAATATTTATATTATTATTTTTCAGTTGGATTCGGCTGATGAACAGGCTGCGGCGATTAGACGCGAATTGGATGGTCGAATGCAGCGTGTTGGCGAAATGGAGAAGAATCGGAAGCTAATGCCAAAATTTGTGCTTAAGGAAATGGAATCACTTTACATCGAGGAATTGAAATCGTCCATTAATCTGCTGATGGCCAATCTGGAATCACTGCCCGTATCCAAGGGCAATATGGACAGCAAATATGGGCTGCAGAAATTGAAGCGCTATAATCACAGGTTATTTATTAATGATCTATTATATTTATATATATTTATATTTAATTAACTTGTCTGCTATCTCTGCTATCTCTATATCTTGCGCCTACTTCTGGATAATTTCGATGTCACAGTACACCATCATTTTTGTAAGTATTGAAATATACTTTTAATATTATAAGTTTAGTTATCACTTTCGATTTCCCATTACTAATAACTAGAAAAATGATTTTACGCTCGCATGGATCTCTGTCCAAGCTCGAAGGTGACTCCGAGGATGGCACCACCCAGTTAACTAAATTGGATGTGGTGCTGACCTTTCAATTGGAGGTGATTGTGATGGAGGTGAAGGGCCTCAAATCTCTGGCATCCAATCGCATTGTCTACTGTACCATGGAGGTGGAGAATGGTGAAAAGCTGCAAACCGATCAGGCTGAGGCCTCAAAGCCAATGTGAATGATATAAATCATATAGACTATATATATATATTTACATGTTATATATTTCTAATCCAGGTGGGATACTCAGGGTGATTTTACGACCACACATCCTTTGCCTGTGGTGAAAGTGAAGTTGTATACCGAAAATCCGGGCATGTTGGCGCTGGAGGACAAAGAGTTGGGCAAAGTGACCATTAAACCAACGCCACTCTCTTCCAAAGTGAGCGACGGCAAAAATAATTCATTCAAATTAGTAATAATTCATAATTAATGCTTTCTTGTAGTCCCCCGAATGGCATCGCATGATTGTGCCCAAAAATTTGCCCGATCAGGATGTAAGAATTAAGATCGCCTGTAGGTTAGATAAACCATTGAATATGAAGCATTGTGGGTAAGTGTGGAAGAGTACGGAGTACTTTAATTTAATTATTAATGTTTACTTATGTTATTGATCATATTTTGATAGGCATCTGTTCGCAATTGGTAAATCGGTGTGGAAGAAATGGAAACGTCGCTATTTTGTCTTGGTTCAAGTCTCGCAATACACATTTGCCATGTGTAGCTATAAGGAAAAAAAATCGGAACCATCCGAAATGATGCAGCTGGATGGTTATACCGTGGACTACATAGAAGCTGCTAGCGGTATTTACTATTTACAACTAATTATATATATATTTGATATCTTTATGATTATATTTGTAGCAAATTTGATGTTTGGCATCGATCTGAATGGCGGTCGATTTTTCTTCAATGCGGTTCGGGAAGGCGACAGCATTGCCTTTGCCTGTGACGATGAGAACGAGTGCAGTCTCTGGGTAATGGCCATGTACAGGGCAACGGGGCAGTCGCATAAGCCGACGCCGCCAATTACACAGGACAAGAATTCGGCCATGTCGAAAATTCAGGGTGGTAAGTTTGCCAGAGATCGTTTAAACCTGTCCAGCTACACCAGCACCACTACCAGGGACAACAGTTATGGCACTGGGATGTTTAGACCCATGTCCAAATAGTATTATTATTATTATTATTATGCTATATATATATATTAATGTATATTATTACATTATTTAATTTAGATGCCGATAAGGCGCGCAAGCATGGCATGGAGGATTACATAAGTGCCGATCCCTGCACCTTCGATCATGCCACACTATTTAAGACACTACAAAACTTGACGCTCGAGTATCGCTTAAGCGATCCCTATGCATCGCTGGTAAGCTGATAAATATATCTTAAATCTGAAGTACATTCAATATATTTACCTTATATTTGCAGGGTTGGTTTAGTCCGGGTCAGGTATTTGTTTTGGATGAGTATTGCGCGCGTTATGGTGTTAGGGGCTGTTATAGACACCTGTGCTATCTGTCCGATCTGTTGGATCGTGCTGAGAAACAGCATATGATCGATCCGACACTGATCCATTATTCGTTTGCATTCTGTGCGAGTCATGTGCATGGCAATAGGTAAAGAATTTATATTTATATATATAGTAGTTATATATATATAAATATTATTGATTATATGCATATTTTGTAGACCCGATGGCGTTGGCAGCATTACGCACGAGGAGAAGGAAAAGTTTTCCGAGATAAAAGAACGTTTGCGTCAGCTTCTAGAATTCCAAATAACCAATTTTCGTTACTGTTTTCCGTTTGGGCGTCCGGAGGGTGCTTTGAAGGCAACGCTGTCTCTACTCGAAAGGGTCCTCATGAAGGATATTGTGACGCCAGTGCCACCAGAGGAGGTGCGTCAAATGATTAAGAAGAGTCTGGAAACGGCGGCATTGGTGAATTACACACGACTCTCAGCCGAAGCGAAAATCGAAGGTGCTTTATATATCGGATTTTTACTGATTTGTATAATATATATTAATATATTTTTGATTTAATTATACATAATATATATGTATATATACATAATTTATGTTAATTTACTATAGTTACATATCGTATATATATTTATATTTATCATATATATATCATTATTCAAATATAACACTCACTCACAGAGGACCTGCGCGGTGAAGTTATAGTACCGCCGCCCAAAAAACTCGAGGATTTGATTCACTTGGCCGAGCTTTGCGTGGATCTGTTGCAGCAAAATGAGGAGCATTATGGCGAAGTAAGTTCTCGTTGTCGACACTGTAAAACACTCAAAAACAACATACAAGATACAATATACAATTATATACACAATACACAATAGACAATAAGTAAGTATTAATGCATATGTATGTGTGTACGATCTACTACTACTACTACTACTACTACTGCTACTACTACTACTACTACTACTGCTATCTACTCCATTCTATTATACATTTAACTCTTCCACTCACGGAGACTACCAAAATAGAAGTTGTTTAAATGTTTATGTAGGCAAATAATTAATAACTAAATGTTTGTGTGATTACATTAATTACCTCTCTCTTTCTCTCTGTGTATTTATGCATTGTGTTCAACTAAAAAACTAATTATTTACTATTTTTTACAAATTAATCCAACTTTTAACTTCAAATGTTTTCATTTTCCCTTTTTTTTTCTGTTTAAGTATAATATTTCATTATTATAAATATATATATGTGTGTGTGTGTGTTGTGGTTTCTATTCTTCGGCACCTGCTGACTATAATTCGCATCTCGATTATATAAATATATATGTATCTTTAACTGACACAACAGACACATGAAAATTTTTGGAATATCTTCCGACCTGAAAAAGTTTGCTTGAAAAATGATCTGCTTATCTGGAAATATTGTACATTGGCAACTCCTTGAAAAAGCTCAATTATATTAATAGCACCATTTTTGAATTGGCAATTCCTTAAAAAAGTATTCAATTTTGTTAGTAGCAGCTTTTGTTTCTTTATCTTTTTATTTGATATAAATTGGCAAATACTTGATGAAGTTCTTCTTGTTTTTAACTCTGTCAATAAATAGTTGAAAGCTTTCTTGCTTTCGATTGGCAACTCCGTGAAAAAATGAGCTGACATTTAATACACAACCTATTCTATATGAAGGAGCTTAACTCGTATATAGTTAACTACATATCATATATATACATATATAAGTATATGTGTATATATATATATATATATAATAAATGTAAAAATAGCTGCGCAGCAAACACGACAACAAAAAGGAAAAGCTTAAGACAATAAAGGAGAAGAGCGAACAAGGAGAAACAGAAGCTAGCTGCAGCGACTCGCCTGCCTCTACTCAACCAGTGGCTGCTGCTGCTGCTGGTCAGTCACAGCAGGGCGCTACAAGCAGCCTGGATCAATTAACAACGTCGAAGCTGACAATGGATGGCGCTGCTGCTGTTGCTAGTAATGGAGCGCCACCTTTTCGTTATTGTATGCCAACACATGCGGTATACACATCGCCAGTACCAACGGCACGTACTCTCTTCTCTTTCTCACACTCACTCGAAAGCTCTCTTTTATTAGATAAACATTGCATTTCTAACATTCACACATACATACATACATGAAGCTAAACACACACACACGTACAGGCAAAAAAGGTACAATCAAATGGCTATTAAATTAAAATATTTAAGTCGCGTTTGCGTATAAATTAAACAATTAAAATGAATTGCAGGCAGCGCCACACACTGTAATTAGTTATTACTGTAAATATGACGTACGTTTATAGGCTCACTTAAATTCCTGATTTCCCTCCCCCTCTCCAATTGTAAAACTTGTGTGTATATTGTGTAAAAGCTTGTCGTGATCGATTTAACATTATGTGTGCATGCTTAACGGTGCTGTTAGACAACAGAAACAGGGCATGAGCATGTCAAGCAAATACCTCTTCCTCCTCTTCTTATATTTCATGTGCCTGTATGTGTATGTGTGTAGGTGTTGATCGTATGTAAAAAGTATTTATTTTCTATTGCTCTCCCTCTGTTACTTCTCTGTTCATTTGCTTTTACAGAGCAGCTACGTACATACATATCTATACATACGCCTAAAAGCTTTCAGCTGGTTGGTTAGAAAATGTTAGTAATGGGAGGCATATTTCCATTTCCCCCACTATATATATTTGATGTCTTAAATGTGTTAAATGCATGTGTGTGTGTGTGTGTGTGTGTGTTGTACTTAGGCTCATCTCTTTCTGTCTTCCTCTAACACGCAATTAATGAATATATCTATTGAAAATGTACCAGCAATCAGTTCCACATAATACATACAATCAACTAAAATTAACATTAACACACACATATATAAATACTTACATATACATTCAGACAATCATACATAGTGCACGCCTCTCATAACTCACAATCAGCACGTAATATGTATTTATTACATTTCGTTAATTAACAAAAAAAATGCTCATATATATGTTTTGATCGTATATTGGAATATATTTTGAATACTCACAGTGTTTCCTTCATCATATATAACGTTTCTTTATCTTTTTTCCTTGATCTTTTCTTAATTGTGTTGTTGTTTTCTTATGTAGGCATTTGCCTGGTTCAGCGATCTACTGGTTGAACATGCGGAAATCTTTTGGTCTCTATTCGCAGTTGATATGGACAGAGTTCTGTCCGAACAAGCACCAGACACCTGGGACTCATTTCCCCTATTCCAAATACTTAACGATTACCTAAGATCGGATGGTAAGTGAAAGAAAATCACAATTATAAAGTTTTCGTCTTGCAATTCATTCAAATGTTCCTCTACAATATATTATATATATATTTTTATATATCTGTTTTAGATAACTTACGAAATGGAAGATTTCACCAGCATTTGCGTGATACTTTCGCCCCGTTGGTCGTTCGTTATGTGGATCTGATGGAATCATCGATAGCCCAATCCATACACAAGGGTTTCGAGAAGGAACGCTGGGAAAGCAAGGGGTACGTCTAAGTCTATATTATCGGCATATATTTAGAGTATCGTATTGATTTGACTGCATGTACATAAATACATTTCACATCCATGAATATAATTTATAAAACAGCTATAAATATAAATTCAAAACAAAAAATTAATTCTTAAGTGACCAGGCATAATCTATAAATGGAAGTTGCAAATACTAATATATACATATATATACACTCCAATAAATTCGATTAAAGGCACTCATGTTTATGGTGCCTAAAACTGTACTGTACCATGCCCATCGGGATCGTGATTATGTTTTTTTATAACGTTGCTTCTTCTTACTTTACTGTTATGATGCATTGGTATGCGTTGGAGCGAAGTTTCCCCGCGTCACGGAATGCCGTTGTGTAGTCAAGCAAAGTTGATTCGGGACTAACTTCAGATGCTTAACATAATTCTGTTGCTTAACCTAATTCTGTTTCTTAACATAATTCTGTTGCTTAACATAATTCAGAGAGAACTTTGTGGAGCATCAACCAGACCGAAATGCCTTATTCCAACAGGATAAGGATTTGAAGCTTTTAGAGTAGCCAGCAAGGTCACCCGAGCTGAGAACATGTGGGGACATCAGGGGGACAGCTGGAGACACACTATTTGGGTTCATAAAGGTTGTCGAATCGATTAGTTATTTTATATTATAATATGATCAAGTGCCTTTAATCGAATTTCCTTTTATTCGCAGAAGCAAAAATCGTCGCAGTGGTGCTATTATTTTTCCCGCAACTGTATATGTTGTGTGTGAATATTAGTATTCATGTGTTCTCTATTGGTGTACAAGTATTAGTGTTGAGCAGTTGGGCTTACGAAACGAAACACACACATACACATACACAAACACATGCATATGCACGAGAGGCAAAAACAAGTCTCTCTGCCATTCTCCCATTCTCCCATTATCTCGCTCGTTTGCTCTCTCGACTCCATTTTCATTTTTGAAATTCTGCCAGTATGTATATGATTTTTTTGATGATATTTAACAAATATTTTTGTGTGCGCACTATAAATATATATGTATATATATATATATTTAAGGATAAACGCCGCCTTGAATCCGGCCGCATTAAATAATGCAGCGCAGGCGCTAAACACAGCAGCCCTCAACCCAGCCGCTCTGCTCAGCGGCAAGAAAGATCAAGTCAATTTCTATGTGCCGAAGTTGCCAAGGCGAACAGCGGCTGCTGCGGCTGCCGATGAAATGAGGTTTTTTTTTTATCTACATAGCGTTCTCTTTCTCTATCTCTATTTGCATTATGTTGTTGATTTTGCTCCGTATAATATTTATCCTAGAGCTTTTTTTTAGCGCCATAGCTTAACATTCACTGTTGTTGTTCACATGCAAATGTTAATTAACTGTTTTTAAATATAAGATTACATATGCCTATGACAAGTAGTAATTGAAATAACTAGTAAATATCAAATTAAATTTATAATTTTAAATATCACAAATAAATAAATTTCTGATCTTCACATACATATACATCATATATGTATAACATGCATATCTAATTTTTGCTTTTCCTTGTTTTTCGTTATGGCTTGGCTGTAATTTCACCTTAAACATTGAGCTGAGAACAATCGACCGTTATGTTAACACACTCACCATAGCTTACGTTATTGCGTTACGTAACATTAGCATTAGCGGCAGCTTAACATTGCGCTTGGGTTTTAATTATATCAATATCGACATCAAGTTAACTTAATTCCATACCTAACTAGCTTTAAAGTCACATTTAAGTGTACTTCAATTATTCCTATTAATATGAACTTAGCTTTATTGCCTGCAACGAATGCAAGAGTTTTTGTTTACCACTAGTGTTAACAGCGCTTACGTAGGAAGATTGCGTAGTTGAGTCTTGAGTATGTAAATAAATAAATAAATAAATAAATAAATATATAATTGTGTAAATATGAAAAGAAAGAAATGCATAAATACATAAATATGCAAATATATACATAAATAAATATCAAAGTAATTAAATATTTCTGAATAGGTTGAAAAGAATTGCTTTTAGTATAACAAATCGAGCTCTAGAAAATAAGTGCATTGAATGAAATCGAAATGAAATAATTATATACTTACTTAATAATTGTTTCCCGTATTTTGCATTATTTAGAAACGGTTGTGCGACTTCGGAGGATCTATTTTGGAAATTGGACGCATTACAGTCGTTCATACGCGATTTACACTGGCCGGATGCGGAATTCCGGCAGCACTTGGAGCAACGGCTGAAAATGATGGCCGTGGATATGATTGAGCAGTGTATACAGCGAACAGATGCATCGTTTCAATCGTGGTTGAAGAAAAATGTTGCCTTCATATCGACCGATTATATAATACCGTCAGAGATGTGCGCCATGGTAAATGTGATATTAGATGCTAAAAATCAAAGCTTTAAATTAACTACCATCGATGGTATTGATCTGGTAAGTGCAGCGATTGATGATTGATGGCCGATTGATGGCTGATTGATGAATTATTTGTTGCAGTACAAATTTCATGCGAAAATTGACGATCAAATTGACAAAGCGAATGTGGCGATGACACAAGGCCTCAGTGGCAAACTTATGTCAGTGCTGGAGTCGACTTTGTCAAAATTGGCCCGTTACGATGAGGGCAGCCTAATTGGCTCAATTCTTAGCTTCACGAATGTGTCCAGTTCGGGCAAGGATCTCGGCCAGGGCTATGTGAATTTCTTTCGCAATAACATGGATCAGATTCGCGGCAAGATCGGCGATGATCTCTGGACCCTCAACTTCTTCGAGCAATGGTATTGCCAGCAAATCGCCACGCTCTCCACGTGGCTGTCGGAGCGCATGGATCATGCCCTACACTACGCCCAGGTCACCTCCATCTCTCACATCATCAAGGTAAACAAGAAGTAACGAAAAAGGAAATGAGCTCAAAAATCAAGTTCAGAATATATATATAACATATAAGTAATAATTTATATATATATTGTTGAAAAATAAGCAGTGGCGGCCAGCTTTGACACTGGTCCAATTAAGCTGGCCGCCACTGTACACAAAAGCTTTATTGGACCAGTGTCAAAGGCAGGCAGTTACTTTTTGCTGGCCGCCACTGTAGATTAATTATTATATCAATATTGGCGCATCGCAGGCAGTTATCGATTTGTCTTCCGATATACAGAAAATCTATTCGGACTTTGAGCTGCAGGGTGTGCTGGAGGACAAACTGAATTCGAAATCATATCAGACAGTTATACAGCGAATGACTGCTGAGGAGGCGACTTGTGCCCTGACAATGCCCGACGTGGCCGACGGCGACGAGTGAATATAATGATATAATTATCAGTTTATTCGGTTAATTGAATAATCTCTTGCAGAAACGGGGACGAGGTGCGCAATGGGGATGAGGAGGATGCGGGAGATGAGGCTGCTGGCGCTGGTGGCTCCTCATCGCGTGGCGGCATGCCAAAGGCCAAAATGGGTGCCTCGCAGGCAGCAGCTGTTACCAATGTGGTGGCTGGGCGTGTGGGCAATTTACTTGGCAAGGGCATTGGTGGACTTAGCTCGAAGCTGGGAAGCGGCGGTTGGTTCTAAACTGAAGTTGAAGTCCCGCTTTATTTTCCCTTTTCACTTCCCAGCTTACACTGAGCCAAAACACCAACAAGAAGACACAAAAATACACAAGAATACATGTGAAGAGCATTACTATACATATATATATATATCTATTTGTATACTCAATTTACTATGGCTAGCAGTCTTAGCATATATAATATATATTTTTGAATGTCTTATAATACCGACTTACGTTCACGTTAAGCAGGAACAGTTCTTTCTGGTAGCAAATACTGAAAATTCATTTGAAATACACTCGAACAAAAAGATGCAGCAAACAAATAGCAAACATTATTACCTCTTAAATATATTATACGATTATCAAATTAACAATTTATAAATGAATTAATTATTGGAAAACTTACTGAATTGTACTACATGCGTATTTCTTCATCATTATCATTATCATTATCATTATCATTATTATTTTTGTTTGTTGTTATTTAATACGAAATTTATCAAAATAATCTTCCAACTTAAGCAATTGCTAAAAACTGAGAAACAAACTTAAATTATGTAAAATAAGAACAATTGCGAGAAATTTCATTTTAATTATAATTATATCTACCCACATAATGTATAAACGTTTACGGTTAACAAATAATATCCAACTTCATAATATTTATATATATATCTGGCCTTTACCACAATATAATAAATGACACAAAACAATTAGCAGCTGGCAGCAAAAAATACATAAATAATTTTTATTAAACGCCAACTCTTCACTTTAAGCAATTATACCTATCTATATATGTATATATATATATGTATATGTATGTGTATATGTATACACTTATATTGTGCTTACATTTAAACGATTGCAAATAAACAAATGTAATCAGTATTTAGCGTTCACTTTAGTTATTTATTAAAAACCAACCTTAAGTGTGTATGTATGTATTTATGTTAATATATAAGAACAAATATATATGAATAGATGAATTTATATATTCCAATATATATATATATATATATTCCAATTATACAGCAGATATTTGTTATTTTTACTTGCCAATGAAACTCACCTCACAAATAATTACTGTGCTGGAATTTGCTGCTGGGGAAATTCTAACAAAAAGCACAAAGCTGTCGTCCCCGTCCTCAGGTCTCAGGTATCATAGATGAATTTATATATTCCAATATATATATATATATATATATTCCAATATATATATATATATATATATATATATATTCCAATATATATATATATATATATATATATTCCAATTATACAGCAGAAGATATTTGTTATTTTCTACTTGCCAATGAAACTCACCTCACAAATAATTACTGTGCTGGAATTTACTGCTGGGGAAATTCTAAAAAAAAGCACAAAGCTGTCGTCCCCGTCCTCAGGTCTCAGGTATCATAGATGAATTTATATATTCCAATATATATATATATATATATATATATATATTCCAATATATATATATATATATATTCCAATATATATATATACATATATATTCCAATTATACAGCAGATATTTGTTATTTTCTACTTGCCAATGAAACTCACCTCACAAATAATTACTGTGGCGGAATTAGCTGCTGGGGAAATTCTAAAAAAAGCACAAAGCTTTCGTCACCGTTCTCAGGTCTCAGGTATCATAGATGAATTTATATATTCCAATATATATAAATATATACATTCCAATATATATATATATATATATATTCCAATATATATATATATATATATATTCCAATATATATATATATATATATATTCCAATTATACAGCAGATATTTGTTATGTTTTACTTGCCAATGAAACTCACCTCACAAATGATTACTGTGGCGGAATTAGCTGCTGGGGAAATTCTAAAAGAAAGCACAAAGCTTTCGTCACCGTCCTCAGGTCTCAGGTATCATAGATGAATTTATATATTCCAATATATATAAATATATACATTCCAATATATATATATATATATATATTCCAATATATATATATATATATATATATTCCAATTATACAGCAGATATTTGTTATTTTCTACTTGCCAATGAAACTCACCTCACAAATAATTACTGTGCTGGAATTTGCTGCTGGGGAAATTCTAACAAAAAGCACAAAGCTGTCGTCCCCGTCCTCAGGTATCATAGATGAATTTATATATTCCAATATATATATATATATATATATATATATATATATATTCCAATATATATATATATATATATTCCAATTATACAGCAGATATTTGTTATTTTCTACTTGCCAATGAAACTCACCTCACAAATAATTACTGTGCTGGAATTTGCTGCTGGGGAAATTCTAACAAAAAGCACAAAGCTGTCGTCCCCGTCCTCAGGTCTCAGGTATCATAGATGAATTTATATATTCCAATATATATATATATATATATATATATATACATTCCAATATATATATATATATATATTCCAATATATATATACATATATATTCCAATTATACAGCAGATATTTGTTATTTTCTACTTGCCAATGAAACTCACCTCACAAATAATTACTGTGGCGGAATTAGCTGCTGGGGAAATTCTAAAAAAAGCACAAAGCTGTCGTCCCCGTCCTCAGGTCTCAGGTATCATAGATGAATTTATATATTCCAATATATATGTATATATATATATATATATATATATATTCCAATATGTATATATATATATATATATTCCAATATATGTATATATATATATATATATTCCAATTATACAGCAGATATTTGTTATTTTCTACTTGCCAATGAAACTCACCTCACAAATAATTACTGTGGCGGAATTAGCTGCTGGGGAAATTCTAAAAAAAAGCACAAAGCTTTCGTCACCGTTCTCAGGTATCAAATTTGAGCTGTTGTTTTTTCTTTTGTCAACATATTTTTTTTATTTGTTTGTTGTTTTTATTAAACCGTATTTGCTTTGATATTTTCATTTAAATATCGTACATTTATTTTTTGTATTTACCAATTTAATGTTTGTGTTATTTTCTTATGTGAATGCTTGATTTTTCTTGTTGTTTTTATGCATATAATATAACTATTATCTGTATAATAAGTATGGGTGTATATAACATTTAATATTTAGTATTTATTATGTATGTATTTATACATATATATATATATATTTATATATATATATATATAATATAGAATACTTTGTAAATCTAGATATGTGTGTATATATTACTAATTACTATTGCCTACTTACAGTTAGAGAGCTTTTAAAAAATAAACGGAACAATTAACCAATCAGTGTAACTTATTGACTTAGCTTATTTTTTATTCTTATTGTTGTAATGCAAAAACCAGCGTAAATCGTAATTAGCTCTGCTTCTTTTTCGTCTTGCATTTGATATACACATGCACACACACAAGCGCACACGACCAGAGAGGGGGGTAACTCGTGCAGGACCGAAAATACTGAGCCATTATGAGCCGCACAGCGTGACTCACAGCTCAAGCAATAGCGAACGTCTGCACAAGTCAGGCGCAAAGACACAGAAAAAGACAGGGCGACTCGAGGCTATGCATATCAGCTGCGTATGTATAATTGCCGGTATGTGTGTATGTACAGGTATAGGCAAAATATGATCTAACATTTTACATTTAACTGGCATTGTAAACATACATTTTACATTTGACATTTACATTTATCTATAGCTGCTCACATTGATCTACTTTTACATGTTTACATAAGTATGTGTGTGTTCATTAAATTTGATGCTTGGCAAATAATTAATTGGCAACATTTACGCTTAACTGACTTGAGTTTAGTTGAGTGTTAAGAATAGCAGATGATTCTGTGTGTGTGTGTGTGTGTGTGTGTGTGTATGTATAAAGGCATTTGCGGAGCTTTTGTTTGTTAACAGCATAGCATGTATGTATGTATGTATGTATGTAGGTACATAAATGAGAAAAGTAGAATTATTAAAACTTAAGCGTTAGAGGTAAATAAATAAATAAAAGTGTAAATATATTGCAAAACGGTTCCACATATGCACTAATTACTAACGTACAAAAATTCAAATAAAAAAACACAGAAAATTGGAAGCATTGTTCAACTTAAATATAAATCTTATTTTTCTCTTTTACTAAAGCTAAATATACATACACATGTGTTGGATATACATATGTACATATACATGTATATATGTATAGGTGTGTGTGTGTTTGCTTACATTTGACAACTCACCACAGCTCAGCTCAGCTCAGCTCAGTTCAGTTCACCTCATCCGTCGTCAATCGTATTTGGCTTTTGTGATTGTGATTCGTTACGCATGCATACATACATATATGTGTGTCTGTGTGCGTGCGTGTGTCTGTGTGTGTATGTATGTAAGTAATTCGTGCCGTGCTGCATTTAACAGACTTAACAGACGCATGCATGTTATGTGTATGCTATATATGTACACGTGTAATTTTAATTTAAATATGTTATTTAACAGTCTTTTTATAATTGGCAATGGCTTAACACACATTGTTGTGCTTACATATGCACATGTATACGTGTGTAAGTAATATTTACATACACTGTTACTGTTACTGTTAATATCGCATTAATTAAATTCACTTTTACATTTATATATTTATATTTATACTTGTTTTCTGCATTGAATGTTTGGCTTTTAGTTTTTTACATACGCATTTAATAGAAATTCACAACTTTAAATGTTAAACGCTTACTCTAAATGTTAACATATATATGTGAGCACGTGTGTGTACGTGTGTGTACGTGTGTGTATTCCAGTATAAGCTATGTTTCTTTCTTCTCATGATTCATTCTCCAATTGGTTTACACCTAAATAACTAAGCTACATGCATACACTTGACCAAAAGTAGCAGTGACTTCTAAGAAATAATAAAATAAGTAAAAACAAAATGTAGAAAAATAAAAATAAAACAAAATAAAATAAAAAGTATTTTGTTTTCTTTTGCAAACGAATTTGTTAAGAATGTTACATATATATACTCATGAACATATATACATACATATAGACAGACACACGGATACTTAATCTGCTATAGCAGCTAAATCAGGTCCAGATTTGTCAATAAATTCGTACGTTGTTCTCTTTTTTTGTACACATATATATACACACACACACACATAAATACATACATACATATATACATATACATTTTTGATATAAATTATAAATAATACTTTTGGTTTTAAGAACAATTTTTATTCAATTTGATTTTATATTTTATTTTTTCGAGTGTATGCAAGTAAACATGCTTTTGATTTGTATATATATGTGTGTAGATATGTATATATATTTATACATACATATATATTTATTGCAGCAGTGTAAAAGCTTCGTTTTTAAAGTTTTCAAATTAAAGCTTTCGTAAGTTTAACAAAACTAAGCTTTTCTACTCTAACATTAATGGAAATGTGTACACATATTGGAAGCCTTGGAAGCAATTGGAAATACATTTTGCTGTTCTTGATGCAAATAACCAAAGAGAAAAAAAAAACGATAGCACTTTCAATTTGCTTAATTTCCAAAAAAAAATTGTTAATTAAATGCACAGCATTCAGTGGCAAATTGCTAGATAATAAAGTTTTTTCTTGCGTGTTATGTATGCATGTTTAAATCTCTTTTCTTTACATGGTTATAGTTTGGATATGCATATATATATATAAATATATATGTACATAAGTATTTTAATTGATAAACGTTTGTTTTGTATTCAGAGCTCTAGCTATTTTTTTTTTTAGGTGTATACATGTGTGTGTGTGTGTGTGTGTGCGTATAGCAGGACTAGTTCACACTGGAATTATGCTTTTTTTGTTTTTCGTTTGTTTTGCTTACTAAATTCGTTTGCTGGCCTTTAAATGTACACACAGGGTGTACCGGGTACATACATACATACATACAGGGTGTACATGTAGCTTTTGGCACTTTTCCAATTAACATTAATGGCCACATGTTACACGTTATGACGATGGCTTTGACAGACAGAGAGAGAGATTGAGAGAGTGTGGTAGAGAATGTTGTACTTATTGCACGTTGATATTATTCTTATGCATGTTTCAGCCTGCTATGAAACGCTTATGGCGCCTGTTTCAGCTGCATTGCCATTGGTTGTCGCCGCCGGCGGATCGTTTGTGTTGCGACGCTTTATATTTGTCAAAGACGTCGGCGCATCGATCACTGGCACAACAGAGCTGTTAACAGAGCTGACGACGCCGCTGCTGCTGTTAACGTTACTGCTGTTGTTGGAGGCAGCTAACAGCTGTTGCTGAAAATGTTGACTCAGACTACTGCTGAACAGCGAGTGATGAGCATGGGCGAGCGTATGTTGGTGTGGAAGCTGATGTGGAAGTTGATGTGGAAGCTGATGTAGATGTTGTTGTGCATGTGTATGCTGGTGTGCATGCTGTTGATGATGCGCATAGGGATTATGTCGCAATATTGACTGCTGTTGTTGTTGTGCCTCAGCGATTAATACAATATTGTTGTGGTCTTCGCGCCGCTTGGTCAGCTGATTAATGCTCAGCGGATTGTTTATGTCCCGCGGATTCGCACCAATCGGATTGCGATGCAAACTGCCGGCAGCGGCGAGCGGCAGTGAAGTCGCTGCTGTTGGTGCGGTTACTTTTAAGCAGGTGTAGCCACTAAATCCATTCGTAGCTGGCAGGCTGCTGTTATTGCGGCTGGCGCTGCTACTGCTGCTGCTATTAACAGCTGGAAACAGCTGCTGCTGCTGCTGCTGCTGCTCTGCTGCCTGTAGGCTGAGGCCCATGCCCAAATGGCTGAAGCGTGTGCCAAGCATCATGGCACGGTCAGACGCTGACGTTGACGGAGTTGGAGACGCTGTGCTTGCTGCTGCTGTTGTTGTTGTTGAGGTATTCGGTGTATTGCTGCTGCTGTTAAGGCTACTACTGCTCGAAGAACCGCCGCTGTTGGAAGCCGGCCCCGCCGTTGCTGTTAACCTTGACGGCTGTTGACTACTGCTGCTGCTGGTGTTATTGTTGCTCTCAGCCACTGCAAGTGAGAGCGAGAGGGAGAGCATATTGTTATTGCTGCTGTTGCTGCTGCTTGCGACGGCTGGCGTCGCTGGACTAGTTAACATGTTCATGTTAAGTGGACTGGCCAAACTGGCCGTTGTCGAGGGACTCTGCATACTGGAAAGGCCGCTCAAACAGCCCGGACTGGAAAGCGATTGACTCATTGACTCATTGTCCTCGTTATCGGCCGGCATTTTATTCGTCGTCGTCGCCATCGCCATCGTTGTTGTTGTCGTTTCGGTTTCGTCACCGCTGCCGCAGCTGACGTCGGCGGCGCCTCCCATCAAATCATCATCGTCCTCGTCATCGTCGCTCATCTGACTCAGATTTCCAGTGTCATCCATGCCGCTGCCATCCTCGTGGCTGCCGCCGCCGTTTCCATTCAGCGCTTCCATATAACGAATGCATTTCTTTTTGCGTCTGGTCAACAAAAATGGAAATAAAATATGTAGAAAGAGAGAGAGAGAGAGAGAGAGAGAGAGATAGAGAAATGTTTGATTAGTTGAATTCAGTGTGTAAAATTGATTGTTTAAATGGTGCTCTATGCAAATACATATATATGTATATATTTAAGGCATTCCACACAACAAATGCACAAAATGACCATTGAGATTTAATCGATAAATAAATGCATGCTTTCAAAAACTCAATTTTTCAATCGTGCAAAACAAAAAACGCTATGCTAAAAAATCAAATCAACGGCGAGCAGTTTTTCAGACTCCTTTTCTAAAACTTATATGGATCCAGATCCAGATCTAAAGATCTGCACTGACTGTCTGAATATATATTTATATACATCATTTGGCGACTTCTCCCGTGTTTGAATGTCAAATAATAAAATATATATCAAATAAAATATAAAAACTATTTTTTGATCAATTAATTGGGCCCTCTCTCTATATATATATATATATTTCCTATATTTCATGCAGGAATCTCACATAAAAAACACAACAAAAAAACGCTCAAAAAATGAAATGAATAATTATTAGAAAAATTAGTTGAGAAACAGATCATAAATAAACCGGATTGCACTATTCTCATCATTACTATATAAGAATTAATTTTGTGTATCAATTATTTTGAAATATATATTCGAAAATAATGAAAAATGATTTAAGCATTGAAATCCGGCTTCAAACTTGAATTAGTTGTTTATTAATAAAAAATG
The DNA here is from genome assembly GCA_035044305.1 of Drosophila nigritarsus. Lineage (NCBI taxonomy): Eukaryota > Metazoa > Arthropoda > Insecta > Diptera > Drosophilidae > Drosophila > Drosophila nigritarsus. The sequence continues at coordinate 788,611 of JAWNMF010000901.1, forward strand.
CAACTAAGTCGGGCACTTGAGGTCTGAGGTCGCCAAAAATTCCAATTCGAAAAGTATCAGAATCATTTTGTAGACAACATAACACAGGAAAACAAATATATATATTATATATATGTGTGTATATATATCGAGTTAGTTAGGGGCATAAGCAAACCGTAAATTAAAAAATATTCAACTCGCTCGGAGGAATTGAATATGGAATTAGCATTAGAATAGATCGTTGATGAGAATCAGCAATATATATAAATACAACTTCTTCGTTTAAGAAACAAAATTCAAAGAAACAAAAACAAAAGGCAAACAACTGCAACAACAACAACAGCAACAACGACAACAACAGTATCAAACAGCTCTAGCAAAAATGTAAATTAAAGTTCGATGTAAGTAGAATTAATTAATTCATTTCATTTAATTCAAATTAATTAACTTCATTAAATTCAAATTAATTAATTTAATTAAAGTTAATTAATTTAATTAAAGTTAATTAATTTAATTAAAGTTAATTAATTTAATTAAACTTAATTAATTTAATTAAAGTTAATTAATTTAATTTAATTCAAGTTAATTAATTTAATTTAATTAAAATTAATTAATTTAATTTAATTAAAATTAATTAATTAAATTTAATTCAAATTAATTAATTAAATTTAATTAAAATTCTTTAATTTAATTCAAATTAATTAAATTAATTAGTTACCAAATTAAATGTAATTAATTATCAACGATGGTTGTGTCTGTGTATATAAATATATAATCAAATGTATCAATAATTAAATTAATGCCTTAATTACACATAATTAAATAAATATGCATATATTCCTCAAATAAATTACATATATTTATAGGCCTCCATTAATTATATATATATATATGCAAATACACCAATACAACAACAGCAAATACAATTTTTATGTACATCGAAGTAATTAGCGATCAGTCGATCAGTTGGATATATATATACGATATGTATATAAAAGTCATCTCTAACTGCCGCATTAGCACATGTTAATCACTCTAATTTAATTTAATTTAATTTAATTACAATATTTTCTTCTTCTTTTCTTTATTTTAACTCTAACAAAAAAAAAAAATTAAAAAAAAAAAATTTAATTAAAAAAAAATTAAAAATATAATTTAAAAAAAATAAAAAATTTAATAAAAAAAAAAATTTAATTAAAAAAAAAAATTTGACTAAAAAAAAAAAAAATTTTAAAAAAAAAATTAATTTAATTAAAAAAAATATATTAATTTAATTGAAATTATTTTTGAAGATGCTGATTAAATGCGCTCAAGTGAAATTTGTGTTTAAATAATAAATTAAATTTAATTAAATAAAATTAAAGCTTTTCTTTGAGTTCGGAGTGTGTGCTCTTGCTACAAATTATATTAAATGAATATTAATTAATTAATAAAATAATTAATAAACAAATAATTGTTGCTAATGCGGCTGGGTTATTTTTGATTGGCAGAAAACATAACAATTTGTTTATATATGCAATTACAACAACAATTTAATTGTAGAATTAATTATAATTAATTATTAATTATTAATTATTTATTTACTGGCTTTTTAAATGCTGACTGAGATGCGATTGACTCTCTTCGAGCTGATTTTGAACTGGGTATGCAATTTGGCAAAATGGCATGTTGTCCGTCCACTTGCCGGGGGGGCGGGGCAGGGGGCAGGAGGGGGGAGGAGATGATGTCGCTCTCATTATGATTTTCTTCTCTTCTTTTATCTTTTATCTTTTATCTCTTATATTTCTTTTTTACAAATTTACATAAGTTGGCGGCGCTTGGGGCGAGAGCTGTTGATTGCTGGCAGATACGCCACTTCCTCCACCTCCACCTCCCCCTCCACCACCACCACCTCCTCCTCCTACGCCCCCATTTAAAGGTGCTGCTGATCCATTGCCAGTACTGCCCATCATTTGGAGGTGCGTCGTATGCGAAGACGATGTCGATGAGGATGAGGAACTCGACGACGAATTGGGCAACATGACCGTCGTCGTTTGCGTCGTTGGCGCCGTCGTCGGATTGAGCATGCCTATGCTACTTATGCTATTCATCACATTGACACCGATACCGATACCGATGCCACCAACACCCACCATGCCACCGGTTGGGGCAGTGAGTATGCCGCCAATGTTGCTGTTGCTGTTGCTGCCCGTTGCAAGGACGCCCAAGCCAACACTGGGACTGAGAGTGGAGAGTTTATAATTGGTTCCCAGTTGATAGTTGTAGAGTTGCCAAGTTGAGATTTGGAGAGTCGATAGTTGGAGATTTGCCAGTTTATAATTGAGGAGTTGGTAATTGGACAGTTTCCAGTTGTAATTTGATAATTGGAGAGGTCGCAATTAAGATTTGGAAAGTTGATAATGAGAGAGTTGAGATTTGGAGAGTTCCCAGTTCAGATTTGGAGAGTTGACAGTTGACAGTTGTACAGTTGATAATTGCAGAGTTGAGAGTTGATAATTGCAGAGTTGAGAGTTGATAATTGGAGAGTTGAGAGTTGATAATTGGAGAGTTTGAGAGTTAAGAGAGCAATTTTTAAGTTGGTTCAGAGAGTTGCTTAACAATTGAGTGGTTAAAGGATTTAGTTTATAACAAAAGAGCGCTCAAAATATTCTGTTTTTGGTTTCAGTGTAGCTGTGTGTGAGTGTGTTGTGAGTGTGTGTTGTGTGTTGTGTGTGTGTTGTGTATGTGTTTTATTAAGGATCGTTTTAATGCATTTGAAATTGGGCAACTTATTTTCAACAATTCATTCAATAGTTAGTCATTCGAAATTATTTGGAAAATTCTGTTCACACTTTATGCGGAAGAAGAAGAACAATCAAATTTATTGGTTTAAGCAGATAAACTGCATATATATGCTATATGATATAGTCAACAGAACTTGGCTCTCAGATCTCGAGAGTTTTGGCACAGAAATCTAAAGAAAACTAAAAAGTTCCTCAGCCAAGAAATCATCGATTGAGCGGAATATCTAGCAAAGCTATTACTACTAAGCAGACAATACATGTATCTGTATATATATATATAGTATATAGAAATCAAACTGTAGAGACAGAACTCTGCAAAATGTAGCTGGCCTGGAAACTCTGCAAATTATACAAAACTCTGATCATTAATCAATAACAGCTCTATATATATATATATATATAATACATATTATGCAAGTTTCAAAACTGGCAGACTTGGCTAGCATAGCTGATCAATAATCTATATACTCTAAGGGATCTAACACGGATTTACAGGATTTTTCAAATTATTTCAATATTTTTTTTTCCTTCCCATTGAATAAATTATAAAATTGGTAAAAAAAAAACCTTATCGGTAAACGATTCTATAATCACTTAAGGGTTCACCCTTCAGATATCCAAACTATATATATGTATATTAAACTAATTATAATTAGATCTTTGGTCCTGTGCAGGGGCAGGGAGGAGAGAGCAGGCACCTTTTTTAGTTCTTAATTTGTTTGCATGCAAAATGTTTATACATATATATATATATATATATATATATATATATATGTGTGTGTGTGTGTTGTGTGTATGTGTACTTGTGGTACGGTTTAAAAAGGTATGTGGTGTAGATAATGGAGTGTGGAATACGCTGTGTGATATATATATTTGAATGGTGTGTGTTTTGGTCTACTAAATTGAGGGGATTACCTCCATATATATAATATATATATATATATATATATGAGATAAACACTTATATTAGAGTTGCATCAGAATCGAATATAGTCGAAGACTATGAGTAATTAATTACTGAGTCAGAATTCGCATATTGCCAATATTCGCATATTGATTTGATTTATTTGAACTTGTATTCAGATCGGAATGATGAACAAACTGTTAGTCTTCTTCTTCTTCTTCTTTTTGAATATTATTTCAAATAATTCAGTTCTTAAATAACATATTGCCCATGTTGATAATGGTAAGTTCAAATGGATTATATTTATTTTGCGCCAACGCAACTGACAAATCGAACACACACAATACAGTGTGACCATAGCAATCGATGACCATATTAATCGATGTAGCGATATTAATCGTTGCCGTTCAAATTCAAACGTATTTCAACAGCCTACAAGATATACAGTGAGAGACAGCGCAAGTCGACCAGCGTCATAGTTAATATACAGTGGCGGGCAGCTTAATTGGACCAGTGTCAAAGGCAGGCAATTACGTTTTTTACTTGACACTGGTCGACCTGCGCTGTCCCTCACTGTAATAGTTAATATACACTGGCGGGCAGCTTGACTGGACCAGTGCCAAAGACAGGTAATTACGTGTTTTACTTGACACTGGTCGACCTGCGCTGTCCGTCACTGTAATAGTTAATATACAGTGGCGGGCAGCTTAATTGGACCAGTGTCAGAGACAGGCAATTACGTTTTTACTTGACACTGGTCGACCTGCGCTGTCCCTCACTGTAATAGTTAATATACAGTGGCGGGCAGCTTAGTTGGACCAGTGTCAAAGACAGGTAATTACGTGTTTTACTTGACACTGGTCGACCTGCGCTGTCCGTCACTGTAATAGTTAATATACAGTGGCGGGCAGCTTAATTGGACCAGTGTCAGAGACAGGCAATTACGTTTTTACTTGACACTGGTCGACCTGCGCTGTCCCTCACTGTAATAATTAATATACAGTGGCGGGCAGCTTGATTGGACCAGTGTCAAAGACAGGCAATTACGTTTTTACTTGACTCTGGTCGACCTGCGCTGTCCCTCACTGTAATAATCAATATACACTGGCGGGCAGCTTGATTGGACCAGTGTCAAAGACAGGCAATTACGTGTTTTACTTGACACTGGTCGACTTGCGCTGTCCCTCACTGTATATATTTCAAAATGCTTTCAAGAGGGAAATATTCTGCATCAGTAATTAATTGAGCATAATCTGGGCAATTGGGTGACTTGAGCGATATAGGTATATATCATATATATATACTTATATAAGAATTAAATTGCTAGCATTCGCAGAGAGAGTCGATTTTGGTTTATCCGCACATTTAATTATGCATTTTTAGTAGTAAATTTGTAACTGTGATTTTCTAACTGTAAATTTAGATTTTCCACGCACAACTCTAATATAGATGCACGTTTACCGTTGCTTTCATCATATGTACATAGAGGATGGATTTCTTACTGCGCTTATGATTGTGGATGATTGAGGAATTGACTGCACAACGAAAAGCTGCTTTAATTAAGTTAATTAATACTGATTAACACATAAGCGCAGTAAATGCAGTAAATATAACAGTAAAATTAATTACTTAAATAGAGAATTTACCTGCAGGGTTTGCACCACTGATTCTGCTGGTCCAAACCGAAGCGCGCTCGACACTTTTTCATATTGTTGCCTGGGAGAGTACATAATGCATATAGATATATATAAATACGATGTAATATTCAGTTGATATATATATATATACAATAATAGTTGGTTAATGAACATAATATGGTAGTTGGTAGTTGGTAGTTGTTTTGTTAGTTGTTAGTTGTTGGGGGCAGCAGGACATTTACTCGCAGAGAGAGAGAAGCATTCACTACAGTCGCTGACTAAGTTTAATTAAAAGCACACGCATACACAGTGAGAAAAGGAGAGTGAGAGAAGATATGCACTACAAGAAATGGGGACAGAAAAACAATTAATCAATGTAAACATTATATTAGTAATCAATTGATGGCTGCAGCATCCATTTTACACACAACTTCACAAATTAATTAATACATTTTCATTACGGCAATTAATTATTATTAATTATTGTTAATTATTTTCATTAGCTAGCTTCCACGTGACAAATAAACAAGAGACTAAAAGTATTTATGCATTATAATTAATTAATTTTAATTTATCAGTGGAATTGAGCTAATTTCATTAATTTCACTATTTGCACCACCTAATTACCATTCGTCGACTGTTAATTAGTTGATTAATTTTCGCGTATACATACATGCACTACATGATGTACTTAATTACATACATATACATATACATATACATATACATATATATGCTGTGCAGGACAATGCTTGATGAATGATTCAATGATTCAATGATTGACTGATTGAACGATTGACTGATTGAATGATTGACTGATTGAACGATTGATTGCTTGATTGATGTATAATGTACACTATTCTTTTCGACTGGTGCCGAAACCCAAAAACTGCCCTCACGCACTCATTTGTATATAGGCAAAAGTCGGCTACCAACATCGGTCCTATATCATCTATATGTTTCCATAATTATTAATTACAAATTTTGCTGATCGTTTCTCGATTCCAATTGGTACTAATTATATTAATTATTTCGCATTTATGTACATCATTTCATTTTCATACATATATATATATAGGATGATATTTGTTGAATCAGATTTCGATTTCGATTTCGATTTCGATTTATATATATTTATATTTTTGTCGTTCAGAGAGAATGTGATGTTATAGAGAGAGAGAGAGAGAGAGAATATATATGTATATATAGAGGGAAATCTAACCTCCGCCGCCGCCTTCGCTGTTGTTGCTGCTGTTTGCGTCTTGCTTCCGTTTCCGCTTCTTGCCACGTGTGGCATTTGTGCGCGAACTCCAATCGGGATACATTTGCATGTGCAGCTGGCGCTCCCTTCTAGCCAGCTCATAATATTTCGCCTGCTCCTCGCGGCCCAGCGCATGCCACTGCATGGGCGGGGTTTTGAGGCGGGTTGGTTGGTCGGTGACGGGTGTCGGTGACGGTGTCGGTGACGGGGGGGAGTTACGCGACAAATATTTTTCGATTTTTCATTATTTTTTTTCGAGGTTTTTTGTTTGGTTTTTGCGTTAAGCGCATTTGGAAAATGTTGAAAAAATAAAGATAGACATAAAAATTAATCAAACGTTCGCTCAGTGTATTTTTCTGCTATTTCTTTTACATGCTAATTGGATATAGTTCAGTTGGTCTGACGACTATTTGTATCTGGTAACGGAAAGCAACGGTTCTTAAACGTTTGTACACTGCGCAAAATATAGTAGTAGTTATTATTGCTGTTGTTGTTGTTGTTGAAAAGCTTTGACGGATCGATCTGGTAGACGGTTTCGGGTATGCATGCATTCGCCAATTGAAAGTCCACACAGAGAATATACATTCAGTTTCAATATATATATATATACACATATATATATATATATCTGATTTCTATTCCTATGGAAATGAAAGCATTAAATAAAACGAAGTTTTTGCGTTTTCTATCTTTTCCCGGACTTTGCTTTTGCCAATTGAGTAAATACAATAATCGTATATATATTTTTGGTGTATATATCTTTTTGTGTGTGAGCGTGAGAGTGTATTCGATATTATTATTATTATTATTATTAATACTATTATTATTATTCTAGTTGCCAATTGAAACCCCTTAGAGTTATGTAGATGTATGTAGCCCTAACTGTATATATATATGCTAGCTGCTCTCTCGAAGGCTTCAGCCAGAGTAGATCGAAGTTGGAGAGTGGAATTTCTTATACGATGCTTACTGCTTACAGATATATATATATATATATATGCCAGATGAGAAAATGTTCAACTAGTAATCGAAAGGGAAATCATAAGTTCTACACCTTAAGCCCTGAGCTGCATATATATAGCTGATGTACCAAAACCAAATACAAAGAAATACTTCCATATCAAAGGTATATATATATAGTACTGATGATAACCAAGTCTGGAAACGAAAAACCACAACAACAACCAAAATGAAAGCGAGCTTTATGCCAAATCTAAAAAGATATATACGTAGTAGCAGCTAAATATATATATCAACTATATATAGTCTGTGTCTAGTCTAAGTCTAGTCTAGTTTTAATTTTGTTGTTTTTTCGAGGGTTTTTTTGTTTTTGGGGTTTTTTACAAGCGTTAAATTTATGCTAATTATTTACACAAATTACAATAATTAATTAATTACATTTTGAAATTTCGCAATTTTAATTTTAATTTGTTAGTTGTACTAAATTGTTGTGTGTTGTTACTTTTGTTGTATGTTGCATGTGGCATGTAGTTTTAATGGAAATCGAAACACAAATCGAAAAACATAAAATTTGAATGCAGTTAGACAGAGAGAGAGATAGATAGAGAGATAGAGAGAGAGAGAGCAATAGCATAATAATAATAGAATAAAGAAAATAGTGTTACAAAATTTGAGCATAATTTTTGGTGTTTTTTTTTTTTTTTTGTTTTTTTTAGTGCAATACCTCCCGAATCCGCTGTCGATCTGTCTTTTTTACGCTTTTTCTTTTTCGAGACGTAACCGTAGTTATCTCGTGCGCTCCACCCCGGATACAACTCCATATGCAATTGGCGCTCTTGTCGCGCCTTTTCGTAATATTTGCTTTGTTCTTCGCGGGATAGTTCGTGCCACTACAAAATTAATCATCATCATTATCATTAATTTTCCATTATCAAAACAAAACCAAAAAAAACAACTTAAAAACTGAATTTCAATTTGAATTTGAATTTGAATTATTTTAGAAAAGGTTTTTTGTTTTGCAAATGCTTCGTTTCTCTTCCCTCTAGACTATAGTTACGCTTGCAAGTCCTTCAGTTAGTTCAGTCGTTATACTAATCAAAATTGAGTGAGTTCATCACTGAAACAACTGAGAAACACATTCGCAGAGCTTTGGAAAACTGTTTCCCCCCTCCAAAAACTATATATGTTTACAAGAGCTTCATTTCATTATGTGATTATCTATGGGCCGATCCGGTCGGCTTCAGCTTACCCGTCGCCCCAGTATCTGGTTGATCGCTGCCGACTCTTTGAGGGTGCACTCGGCGACGACCTTGGCACGCATCTCCTTCATGTAGAGCATAAATGCATTCAGCGGCTTCTTGATGTGCGGCTTCTTCTTGTCGCTGGAACTGTCCTTGCAATCGTTGCCGTTTCCCTGCGAATTCGATGAGCTTTTCATATCCAAGTTTCTGCAATGACAACGAGCATATCAGTTATATATATATCTTTAGTATTGGTATATATCTATTTGGTTCTATGAATATTATTTATATATCTATATATATGCAGTACATTATGCATGTTTCTATGAAAATTTACATTTTTTTAAGCCTGGTGCCAATACTCAGATCGTAGGGTGCATCCGAGGACAGCGACGACAGGGAGGACATGCCGTCAACACAGCTGTCCGCCGGATTGGCCTGATGAAGGACACTTGCTGCTGGAGGACACGCGGCGCCAATGCCCGCTGCTGCAGTTAGCGCATTAAACTGTGCCTTAAACATGTCCGAAATGGCGCGTTCCTGGAGAGCAGCCACTGTCGAGGAGCTGGAGGAGGCGGCGATATCCCTAAAGACAGGCGGTGCCGTTGTGGACGAGCAGGAGGAGGAGGAGGCAGCAAGACTGCTTGGCAAAATAGCGAGCACCTTGTAGCCGGCAGTGCCCGCATTCATCTCCTGATTCGCTGCCAGAGCTGAGTTTGTGGCATTTGCACTATTCGTGTCGATGCGTCGAGCATATTTTGACTTTCGACGATGGTGGTACTTGTGCGAGGCACTCGTTGCCGGTACGGCGGCAGTAACAGTGGAGCAGCTGCTGTTGCTGCTGGTCGGGGGCGTTGAGGGGGTTGGCGGGAATTGTATCTCGGTTAAATAAACAGAGTCATTGGTGGCAATGTGGCAACGATTTGTGGCGGGTGAGGCTCTGTTTAAAATGCCAGTATTCTCTGCTATTTTGCTAGAGTTGCCAGATGCAGTGCCCGTGGTGTCCTGCAGCTGTGCTAGGGTTGCATACTCAAGTAGAATTTCAGCGGCGGTATTCATATTTTCTGGCTTGATTTCGGCGGGATTTTTATTGTATTTACTATGCCAAATGCAGGGCGGAGTTGAGGGGGAAGACTGCTCCAGCTCCAGCTCCAGCTGCTCCTCTCCCTCCGCCTGCTCCTTCTGCAGATGCTCCTGGTCCCCCTGCTCCTCTCCCTCCTCTGTTGGATTGGAGTCACTGCTGGCTATGCTCTCACTATAACCATTCCTCACCACCGCTGCTGCTGCTTGCTGCAATATTAAATTCTCAATGTCCTGCAAGCTGCGTGGGTTTTGGTCCTGCTGCTCCTGATCCTGCAGCTCCAGCACATCCTCAGCTGTGCTCTCCGCGGATAAGGCAATTGCCGCCAGTGCCATAACATCATGTGTGGCTGTGTACTGCTGACTGCTCCTAGTCGTAATCGGATTTAAGCCTAATCTCTGCAGACTGCGCAAATAGTAAAGTTCCGCGCTGCTCCACTGCTGATAGAGGCGACGCACTTGCAACAGCATCGCCTCGATCTTGCAACGGTTTGTGGCCAGCTGACGTTGCACAGTCAGTTCCAAGTTGGAACTGGCGCTCGACGAATTGTCCTGCTCCAATCCTGCGCTCAAATTCAGCTGAAATTGTGTGGAGAGCATTGTCAATTGCTCCAATCCCTTCTTAATATCGAAGAGCACTTTTTTTTGCGCTTGAAAAAAGTAGCATTTTGAAGCTTTTGTTGCTGTTTGAATATCCTTTTTCGATTTGCTACTTGTTGGCTTGATTTTGGATTTGGAACTTGTTTGCCAGTTGGCATTTAAGGATACTATATCCTGATTGGAACGATTCTGATTCTGATTCTGATTTGGAGTCTGATTTTTGCTCTCCTTTAAATTTCGATTATTATTATTATTATCTTGTTGGTAGGATGAGACTGTAGCTACTCCTCCTCCTGCACCGGCTCCTCCCCCTGCTCCTGCTCCTGCTCCATATGCAGACTTGCGCAAGTCGGAGAATTCCAAAATATGAACTCTTCTTTCCCGCTCCTGTTCCAGGTTTAATTGAGGCGCATGCAGAAATTGTGCATACAACATTTGTGTGGCCAAAAGTTGTTGTTGTTGTTGTTGTTGTTGCTGTTGTTGCTTCTCCAATTCCCAGTTGCGTTGTGGTTCCTCCATTTTAGACCATTGTTGAAGCAAATCCTGTTGTTGTCTTAAGAGCAACTCGGACATTAAACTTGAACTCGCAGTTTGCGGAGTGTGGAAAATGTGATCCTCCATTCTGGCATCCAAACTACTACTATTATTATTACTACTACTATTATTATATAAATTACTTCTATTATTTGTATTTATATTATTATTATTGCTTTTATTATTATTAGCCTCTTCGATTAGTTGGCCAATCGGCTTGGAAAAGTCCTTTGGCTGCTGTTCTTCTTGTTCCTTGCTATTTTCAATCGTTGATTTTTCATTATTATCTGTGAAGATCTTTCCGTAATCTAAGGATCCTCTCCTTAAGTTGAGAGAAGTTTCTGTATTATTCTCTACACTCGCTGTCTCCATAACAGCGCTACAGTTGAGCTAATTAGCTTTTTAATAATTGCGCACTTTTTTTTTAATTTTTGTTGTTGTCTTTTCACAATTGCATTATTTTTTTCTTTTCTTTCATGACCTACACCATTCACATTAAGAGCGTGCAGTCCCTTAAAGAGTAGCTGCCAATTTGCAATGCCCTCTTAAGCTTGCGCTCTCCTTAAAAAAAATAAATAATAATTCTTTCGCACACACAAACATTACATTTTGCCTCTACGCTCATTCTTGCTCAAGCTGAGACTATTTTTATATTAAAAGCAAGCAGTCCAGCTAATTAATGTGCATGCCTCTCTTTATGCTTTCGCTCTCTTTAAAAATATACTCTATCTCTCTATATTGCCTTTATGCTTATTCTTCATTTTCACATATACACTGCGGCATTTTTAGGTTAAGAGCAAGCAGTCCTGCAAAGAGTTACTGCTGCTTATAAATTTGCATGCCTCTCTTTATGCTTGCTTACGCTCTCTTTCAAAAAGCTGTCTCGCACACGCATTATATTTTGCCCTTATTCTTGCGTGTTTAATTGTGAGAGAGAGAGAGCGACAGGCGCAGTAGCCTTACCAATATAACCCTGTTGCCTGCCTGTTGCGGATTTCAAGCATATTTTTGAGAGCATGCCTACACACACATGCATTCACCAATGCACACACACACACACACATGCCTTCAGCGTGCATACATACAAATAGTTAAACAGTGTATACAATGCATGTAAATAAAATGAAAAGTGTTTGCCTAATTGCTGTATTTTGCGGCTAATTCACATTTATTTATTTAAATAAAAATAAAAAAGATTAAAAAAACTGTAACTCCAATTCCACATTCCAGTTTACAGACAGCATTCAGCTGTTGTGATTGTATTACAATAATGTTCTCTTTGCCGCTGACGGCTAACTGTAAAACGTGTGCTTGTGTTTGTCAGTTGGTTAGGTACCCTGTTGTCTATGCATGTATGTGTGTGTGAGCTGATTTATGGCTGACGCTTTAAACACAATTAATATGTGTATATGTATGTGTGTGTTAATTTAATGTAGATACATTTTCTCTAATTACAGCAGACAAGTCGTATTTTTTTATTGGACAACATTAAAGGCATTTTTGTATAAATTTCACAGTTATGCAATTTACAATTAAATAAATTATTTCACAGTATTGCACACACACGCACACACATAGGCGCACACACACACACACACACATGTGCATCGAATGCATTCACAACCGAATTTCGTTTTGCTTTCGTTTAGCTTTGCTTTGATTTTCAGCATATGTTGAGAATATTTGCAGCCTTGCAACGTTTTACGATTTCAATAGATTTATTATAATCAGAAACTGTTGTCTTTTTGTTGCACACAGCTTATATTTTTATTTGTATTTATATATTTTTTTGGGTATTTTCGCTAACGAGTATAAAACTGTCTGCCCATCAATTTGACGAATTACTTCCGACTTTGGGGGCTTTTAAAGCTAACAATTTGCACTGCTATTCAAGACTCTATTCGCCTGGAACTCTTTCTGTCCTTCTCTCACTCGCTAACGCTCTCTTGCTGAGAGAGAGAGGCCGGCGTGCGCTAGTGCAGCAAAGGTTTGCGCCGTGAGAGAGCGAGAGAGAAAGCGTGCGTGTAAGAGCGCCTAAGAATTAGAGCAGGGGCTGGTGGCGCCATCTGTGAGGGGGAGTGCAATGTCAAATTTATTTGTGTTCAGCAAGCCTCTAGCGATAGCTGAGAGAGCTGGTAAAGGAAGACAGCAGGACGGCAGACAAAGATGTATTTAAAACTGTAAATAATAACAGATCTCGTCCATAACGAAAAGAAGCTTAAATATTAGCTGTTAATTTAAATTATAGCGTGCTGTGCAAGATATTATATGCATTAATAAATATATATATATATATAATATATATATTAAATAAATACAGATGTTTATTTATTTATTTACAACTACTAACTATAAACTAACAATATTTTACAAACTTCCCGGATCAGGGAATGGAGTACTGATAAATTGCCGTTCGTTAATGCAAACAGTTGTGGAACTGTTACTAGTAATGCACAGGCGGCGCCATCTATTGCACGAATTTGTTCCAGTCTGCATTAAGGGAAAAGCGATTGGAAATTTCCCTTTTTATGTTATTAACGTGTGTGCTAGTGTGTGTGTGTTGTTTTTACCGAAGGAAAAAGCAGATAAGATACAATCTTAATTTCTGCTTTCAGCTTTGATAACAGAGCCAAACATTTTATACAAGCGCAGCAAATATTGCTAGAGATAAATTAATTAATTGTGTTTCGATATGAAATAAATGGAAATAAAATACATATTCAAATCTAAATAAACTAAGAACTTAATTTCGATTTCATATATATATATAACATAAGTTTTAAAATAAGTACAACAAATACTTTGGGTTTTCTTCTATTTTTTTCTTTTTGTATGCGTAAATTCCATCTTGCAATATATTTAATGGGAATGTTTCCTTTTTAAGGGTTGGAAGCTTTGAATTTTTAAAGGCGCAGACGCAAACCAATTGACAATTGGCCAATGGAAAACTTGATATTTCTGTAAGTGTGTGCATAACACATACATAAATACACATATACATACATACAATCGTATGTTTGAGAGAGTGTGAAGCGGGGTTAAAATTAAATATGGCGTCTGTACGCAGAATGCACCCACACATTAAAATGTTGACAAGTGTATGTGCGTGTGTGTGAGTGTATGTGTGTGTACATGCATGCGCATGTTTGTGTCGGTGTTTTAATGAGTGTGAAACTAACTGACTGCGGATCCGAAAAAACAACAACAGAAAACAGAAAACAAAAAACAAAACAAAACAAAACAATAATAAATAAGTAAAAAAGCCAGAAATGTACGACTCAGAGATACCCTTTAATATGCAGCAACAGCCTTAGCTTAAATTTGCATTTCATTTAATGTCATTTTATAGGCTAGGAATTATTTATATATATTCTTTGATGTAAATGAATTAATTAATAGTTTACGTATTTTATTGAAGTGTATTTATGTGGAGATCTCACCTTGAATATCGATTGTTCGTTGTGTTATCCTGTACGCCGCAATCCTGTTTGGAACTGGACGCCACAATTGCTGGATGAGAACTTAAAACATGATGCGGTGTGGCATGCACCGAAGGCAACAAACTCGGTGAGAATCGAAATGGGAAATCGCTGGAAATTTCAATTTTCAATTTAAATGTATAACAAATGTGTGCATATATAAGACATATATATAGTCACCTGGGCAACGTTGTATTTATCGGTAATGAGGAGGGATAAGGTGTTCTAAAACTAGATGCTGAGTAAACCGACGGTGTGTGCCTGAAATGAATTAATGAATTAATGTTCATGTTAATATTCAAATTGATTCATTTGATATCGAATATTGTTAAAGTCTGTTCATATTTCATATATATTTAATTGAATAAATATTAATCTGTGCATTGCCTATTGCTTAGGTTGGTTGTATTAAGCCAGGCTTGATCAGCTGTTGCCTACGATCCACCTACGATCCACCTCTCTCTTTGCAATGCAACCTGCTCTCAGCGCACTCAGCGCTGCTATTAGCAACATTTATGTTAAAATGTTAACTTTAAATTGATCTTACTGTAACCGGAAAACTACCAAGAAGTGGAAAATATTCATGTGAAATAATAATAGTTAAAGTCAGTTAATATTAAACATATTTTTCACTTTTTTATTGCTTGAGTTGGTTGTATTAAGCCAGGCTTGATCAGCTGTTGCCTACGATCCACCTACGATCCACACCCTCTCTCTTTGCAATGCAACCTGCTCTCAGCGCACTCTGCGCTGTTATTAGTAACATTTATGTTAAAATGTTAACTTTAAATTGATCTTACTGTAACCGCAAAACTACCAAGAAGTGGAAAATATTCATGTGAAATAAATATAAAAGAAACAACCAAAAATCATCAATTGGAAGAACACCCCCCTACATTTTCACCTGTTCATTTATTTAACTTCGTGAATATTAATCTTTACTTAACCATTTTTAATTTTATAAGTATTAAACTGCACATTTACATAAAGTTAAAGTCAGTTAATATTAAATATATATTTCACTTTATTATTGCTTAGGTTGGTGTCTACGATCCACCTACGATCCACATCCTCTCTCTTTGTAGTGCAACCTGCTCTCAGCGCACTCAGCGCTGTTATTAGTAACATTTATGTTAAAATGTTAACTTTAAATTGATCTTACTGTAACCGCAAAACTACCAAGAAGTGGAAATAAATGCACATTTACATAAAGTTAAAGTCAGTTAATATTAAATATATATTTCACTTAATTGTTATTCATCTGTTTTCATTGTAAACTCACCAGGATGCTACTTGAGACATGTCGGGACTTAGCATCGGATAGGGGTATTGACTGGCAGCAAATGGATACAAAGCTGGACGTGTAAGACCTGGAAACAGAAAAGCAAAAATAATTATTCAATTTTAGTTAATTAATTAATTTAATTACATTAATAAATAGTTTTCATATTGAATAAAACAAGCAATTAAAATCGATCAGCTGGACTTGAGCGCTCTCGACTGGAATACACAGCAAATAATTTTTGTGAACATTTGTTTATCTATAGGACAAATCAGTTGGTCCGCTTACAAAGAGAGCGAGAGAGAGAGAGGGAGAGGGAGAACAACTGCAATATGCAGATAATTCTGATAAGAACCAAAGGGGAGGAAATCTGGCCCGCTTTATTGTTGAGCTTAAAGTAGTCGTATAAATATCGGATTATTTAGCGATTTGTACTTTCACCGTTCTCCATACTCTGTTCTCTCCACACATACATAGTCCATTCTCCGCGTGTCCTTTTCATTTTAATTGAAAAATTGTTGTCGCATCTTTCGCTCCCCCTTTTGTCATCATTTGTTGTCATTTTCAAGTTTTATTGTACCAAACCAAAGTTGGTTG
The DNA here is from genome assembly GCA_035044305.1 of Drosophila nigritarsus. Lineage (NCBI taxonomy): Eukaryota > Metazoa > Arthropoda > Insecta > Diptera > Drosophilidae > Drosophila > Drosophila nigritarsus. The sequence continues at coordinate 804,948 of JAWNMF010000901.1, forward strand.
TGTAACAAAAAAAATGAAAAAAGCGGTTGTCACAAGGAAAAGGACGAAAGGATGGGCTGGGATGGGAAAGGGGTGTAGAAAACGCTCTAGGGTTCTGGTTCTATTCGGGTTTGGGAAAGGGCGACTATTCCCAGCAATCAGCCGCGGGCGAAGTGCGTGTGCCGCCTCAGCAGGGGTGAGGGTGTAGGGATCGGGCTCGGGGTAGGGGGTTACGGGGTTACAATTCGAGTGACGACAAAAAGGATGTCATCATCATTATTATGTGGTTGTGTGCAACATGTTTTTTATTCATTAGGCTATTTTTCCGTATGCATTTTGTTTTTTTTTCTCTCTCTTGTATTTTAGATTTCAAGTTGAATGAGTCGCGATGTGTCAGTGATACTGATATACCGATGTATTTGCAGGGGAATACCCTTACTGCCGTCGGACAACCCTCAACTGTGTTGCCACATGTAGTCTGCTCTGCTCAAGAAATGATTTCTCCAGATCTGCTGTTCTACATGATTTTTATATATTTATGCTATATATTGTTATATACAAATATTTGTTCTATATTCACAAAGTCTGAAAGAGTATCATTTAGTCGACTCTGCCTCAATCCACAATCCACAATTCACATAGCAATTTGCCAGCTTTAAATTGTCAACCCCTCACTGAAAAATGTCATTTTAAGGCTTATTACTTTAAAATGGGCAGAGTCCGTTCCAGATACCAAACCCAAACCCAATCTCAATCCCAATCCCAAACCCAGGCAATACTTGGGCAATATTTAAGCTAAGCTGCGCATATCATTACCATGGCATCTCTTTGCTAAAAAGAGGCATGTGCCGATGACGATGCCGATTGGGATTGCGACTACGATCCTGAGGAACCAGAGAGAGCTCAGTATTCAGGGTCACGAGGGTTGATTACACACACACAACACACACCACACGAAGTCCTTTGCTGGAGTGGCGTGCAACAGACAAAAGGGAAAATCGAAGGGGCGTGGGCAGCTGAAAAAACGCCCCCTTTTCAGCACTACTAATAGTCCAGCAATTAGGCGTTTAATCATAATGTAGCGCTAATAGATTTTGTCAAAATACACTACTTAAATACCTGTCTTCTTCCTGAGTGCAGTTATTATAATAATTATTACATAAATATAAAAAAAACAACATAAAAACATAAATAAATAAAAGCATGCACATCCCACACACTTGCAGTTATCGATAACAGTTAAAAAAGCTAGACTGTTAATGCTTTGCAGTAATCGATAACAGTTAAACAAGCTAGACTGTTAATGGTAACAGTTACTCAATTTAAACACTTGCAGTAATCGATAACAGTTAAACAAGCTAGACTGTTAATGGTAACAGTTACTCAATTTAAACACTTGCAGTAATCGATAACAGTTAAACAAGCTAGACTGTTACTGCTTGCAGTAATCGATAACAGTTAAACAAGCTAGACTGTTAATGGTAACAGTTACTCAATTTAAACACTTGCAGTTATCGATAACAGCTAGACTGTTACTTATATTTCAAGATGATGTTCAAGCTGATCAGGAATAGATAGATAATTGATTGCTTTTGCTAGCTTGCCACAATTAGTTGCACAACCAGCAATGGCAACTTGGACAACAATCAAACTCTAAAAAATAGTCCCTTTTTTAGCTACGCATAATCATTAAAGTAAACATGGGAAATTACACGCCACTCATATAATATACATAATTATATATCAAATCCCACCACAAACATATGAATAAGTGCATGCATTATTATTTGGCATTATTTGATTCCCCCCTCGATCAGGGGGGAATCTGGCTGAGATTTTATTGTGTTATTCAATTATTAGTATGGCAGTTTGGCATTGTTAAGGATCATAATGCCGTGTAATCCGCCAGGCAGGCTCTTAAGTGCATGCCTTTTATTTACGCCGTTGGTACTCATTAGATCCGACCAGACGGACGCACGGCCAGGCAGACGGACGGACCATTAACAGGGCCCTTAAGCGGCCAACCACCAAAAAAAACCCCATGAAAGATTTTTGAGGCGAGGGAAATTTGGCAGAATGAATGCCGTATTGAATGCCGTATGAATTTATACGCCGTAATCGAGCATAGTAGGAAAAATCGCATCATGTGCAATTATTATTTCATAATTTGTTTGAATACGTATTTAGAGAGAGAGAGAGAGGTGGAGGAGGCTGAAGAGGTGAAGGGTGATAAAGTCAATAGCTTTGCGGTTGGGTTACTTTTTATTGCAGTTGGGTTTGTTCGGTTTGTTAGGTAGTTCTTGTTACCCTATATATATGTATATAGAACTGAGATCGTCAACTTGTTAATTGCCTGTTGCGAGTGCTGCTTCAAGTGTGCTTAGCGTGCGCGCCATTATTATTCAAATTAAACGTACATCGTTCATATATTTATATATTCAATTATATTTCTAGATATATACATATATATACATTCCTAAAAACTAGATATGATGTGGGCAACGTTTAGTATTTGGTTGCATATAGCGATGCTGCACAGGATTGACCAAATGTTGGCCTATTTCTAGAGACATCGTTGACCAAGAGGCCAATTTCCCAGCTTCTTAGCTTCTTCCACATTTACATCAGATGCCCCAGATATATATATTAAATATATGTACATTCTACTTTGAAGTGAGTACTTGAAACAATGATTGCAATTTTCCACACAATTGCCAAATAATTATCATATTCATGTCATTTTCCGCTGAGTCGAACGAAATCGAGCTGGAATAAAATTTGCATTTTAATATCGGCAGGAATAAAGTCAGCGTAGAAAAAGCATTCCGATTTTGATTAGCCTTCAAATTCTGCTCCGTAATTGTATTTGCCAGATTACAAATGTATTTAAATATAATGTATATATATATATATATATATTAAGATGATAAACTAAGGCCTGTCTGAGATCTACTGACTTTTATGTAATTATATTTATTATTATTATTATTATTATATTTAAATTTAACTTTTCGTATGACTTAGTTTCGATGATTTCATTTGCTTACCAATTGCTTTGGGATCCAGCTGATAGGGAGGTATTCCACAGTGGGCGGGCGGTGGTGTTGTTAACGGATCTCCATTGTGGCAAAAGAAAGGTGGCAGCCCAATTTTATTTGCCTGCAAAAAGGAAATCAAAAAATACATTTAAAGTAGAATATAACAATTCGATAACAAAAACGAGATCAACAGACTACATTTCGATAACATGTTAAGCGATAGCGAAACTGTGCTCGATAGCTTACTCGATTAAAGCTTTGCAAACATCTTTGAGAGTGTTTGTAAATTAAGGAAACATTGCAAATTTGAAATAGTTCGAGTTCGAGTCAGAGTCAGAGTTCATTGGACTTTGGTTGACCTCTAGCGGTGACTTCGCTTAACCTGGCAGCGACTGCAGCCAAAGCAGGCAATGCAGAAATGCGCAAAGATAAACAACGGGTGAAAAGCAGTGGGAGAAGGAAAGAGAGAGAGAGTGGGCTGAGAGAGGTTAAAAGGAGAGCGGACAATTGGTAAACAGAACGCAGAACGCAGTATGCAGTATGCTTCTCCTCCCCCCTCTTATGCAAGCATCTTCTCTATCCCTTTCTCCCCCCCCCCCCCCCATGACACGGCTCATTGCGCTGGCATTGTTCACAAAGTGCACATTATCAATTTAAAGACAGGCAGTCCACATTAATGCACTATTTTATTGGGACTGTGAATATAATCGAAAATTTGTTTATTTAATGGATACAAATGGCAAAAACTGCCTTTCTCGCTCTCGCGGCTAAAGCTCTCACTCTCACTTCCTTTAAATTTCAGCTTTACATATTTACAGCTTTCTATATAATTTAGTTTAAGTTCTGCATGGACAACATTGGTAAAAGCTCTTTCTTGATTAGAGCTCTCTGCCTCTCTCTATTATTTATTCCGTTAATTTGTACAGCTTTCGGCATGGATACAAATGGCCGAAACTCTCTCTATTTAATTGAATTAGTTATTTGAATTTAATTCGTTATTGTATAATTCATTATTGATAAATTGTTTCGTGCGTTCTTCTGACAGTTTTCAATTTAAACATTTTAAACTGTATGTTTAGCGAATGAATAAAAATAATTTAAAAAAAAGGTAAAGCTCTCTTTCCCGTTGAATAGAGCTCTCTGCCTTTGTCTCTATTCCTCTCTCGCTCTCTCGCTCTCTCTACTCCATACATTTCGGCTTTGCATTTGCCGCCTTCTAGATCATTTAGTTTGAGCTCTGCATAAATGGAAATGGTAAAGGCTTTCTCTTGCTTTGGGCTTGCTGCCTTTTTCTATTCTTTTAAGTGCAACCGAAATTATCTGCGTTAAATCTCTGCTGCTTTCCAGATCAGTTTGAGCATTGATACATATGTTAAAAGCGGTCTCTCGTCTAGAATTCTCTGCCTATATCTAATCCTTTAAATGTACAGCTTAGACATGGCTAAAAATGTTCAAAGCGCGCTCTCAATTAGCAGTCTCCTCCTCCCTAAATCTCTCTATTTTCTATTGCTTTGTATTACACTTTAGAACAGCTCTCTCCTATTTTCTATTGCTTTTGGTGCTTTATCCCCCCCACCCCTCTCTCTCTACTCATAGATCATTTGGCTTGAGCATCCTCTTTCTATGCTTCTGTCTGGACATCGGAGTATAAGGAACAGTTGCCTGGCTACTGCGGACTCAGTTTCCGAGTTGTTGTTGTCAACTTTTTATGTTCAATGTAATAATAACACATATACATGTATATACACATATGCATATACACAAATATGCAGCTAGATAATGCTATGTGTGTGTGTGTGTTTGTATGCATATTTGTAAGTTTGTTGCGTATTATCATCAATGTTGTTGTTGTGGCTTGATGAATAAAACTACAAAAACAACAATAACAAAAACAAGAATAATAACAAGCGACGGCAGCAGCAAGCAGCGGCTACAAAGCAAGCGAAACCGAAAATATGCCTTTAATGTTTGCCGCCGCTAAACGAATATAAAAAGTGCCGCCAACGCTGCCAGCGCGTCCGCCGTCGCTTTCCCTCCACCCGCTACACAACACTGTCAGCCCCCCGCCCCCTCCCCCCGTCTGCTTGGGGTTTTAATTTTTTTTTTTGCGTCATTTGTGATTGTGCTGTTTTTTAGTTTTTTTTCGTCGTGTTTAATTTAAGGTTAAAACTAACGCAGCAACAATTCCAATTTTTGAGCATTTATTGTGCGCTGTTATTAATTTGTATATATATATTTAATATTGTTATTAAATTTGGTGCGGCGACCATTTTAATTTACAGCTGTTTGCTAATACGCTGTTGATTGGGCTTGTAAATGGAAAAACACATTTTACATTTTTAAGTAATAAGAATATCAATTATAATTTCAATCAGCTAACCAGAAAGCAACGAATTTAGGCTCCATTTACGATAATTCTATATTTTCACGACATGTTCCACAAAGTTCATTCATCTTACACAAATAAATATATAAATATTTCAATAATGTTTATATACTCATAGTAAATAGATATATGTATTTGTATAATGTTAATTAAGCATATACAGAAATCAAATTTGGCTTTAAGTGTACATATTTAAATACACATCATTTTCATTCATATTTATTTTTTATTTACAGTTACTCGATGCTCTCATCACAGCTTTGCTATTGCTTGTTCTGGAATTGCGTTGGAAGTGACAGCTTCGATTGGAACTATGCAAAGAGCTAATGAGAAAGACCACAAGAAGAGGCTGAAGAAGAAGAAGAGATATTTGTGTATATACACAGTGGCTCAAAGCTTAATTCAGAGGCTGAAGAAGAAGAAGAGATATTTGTGTATATACACAGTGGCTCAAAGCTTAATTCAAACAGAGGCTGAAGAAGAAGAAGAGATATTTGTGTATATACACAGTGGCTCAAAGCTTAATTCAGAGGCTGAAGAAGAAGAAGAGATATTTGTGTATATACACAGTGGCTCAAAGCTTAATTCAAGAAGAGGCTGAAGAAGAAGAAGAGATATTTGTGTATATACACAGTGGCTCAAAGCTTAATTCAAACAGAGGCTGAAGAAGAAGAGATATTTGTGTATATATACAGTGGCTCAAAGCTTAATTCAAGAAGAGGCTGAAGAAGAAGAGATATTTGTGTATATACACAGTGGCTCAAAGCTTAATTCAAGAAGAGGTTGAAGAAGAAGAAGAAGAGATATTTGTGTATATACACAGTGGCTCAAAGCTTAATTCAAGAAGAGGCTGAAGAAGAAGAAGAGATATTTGTATATATACACAGTGGCTCAAAGCTTGCTTTTTATAAGCGCAAAAAATAAAGGGACTTGGATGACGTTCGATAAAACCCACTTGGACAAGGATTTGGAGTTCTGGAACACTGTTATATTTGCAGATGAGTCCAAATTCAATTCTCCAGATTTAAATGTTACTGAGAACTGCTGGAAAATAACATCCGGAAGCACAGCATACCGGGATGAGTGGAGCAGAATCAGCCCAGAAGCTACCAGGAAGCTGGTATCTTCGATGAATCTTTGGACTTGGCTTGGCCTGGTTAAAAAGCATACGGCAGAAATGAGCTTATTTGCAGCTCCTAATTTTGGTCTATGCTGAAAGAGTGCTTTAAATGGTTCCTTAAGCTTTAATATACTCCATTTTGAAAGATTAGAAAATGCATTGATTATTTATTTTCTTAAATCATATACAGCATCAATTATTTTGCATTAACACTTTTTTGTAAATGATTTTTAAAATGACTTGAATGGGGAGAGGGAGAATTGGAATTGGAATTGGACGCCATTGTTTAAAATTGTAAAACTGCAGCGCAAGATATTTTTTTTTTGGGGTTGTTCTTTGTTTCTCTCTCTATCTTTCGCATTAAAAAAGGCATATCAACGCAGCACTCAGCACTCAGCACTCGGCACTCGGCACACACTTTTGGGTGGTTGTTGCTTGTTGCTGGCTGCTGCTCAGCTACCTCTTCTTCTCTGTTTCTGCTGCTGCTTTGCTTCTCTGCTGCTTCTTCTTCTTTTGCTTCTGATGCTGCTGCGCTGCTGCTGCTGCTGCTGCTTCTTCTTCCGCTGCTTCTCTGTTTTTACTGCTGCTTCTTCTTCTGCTGCTGCTTTTCTACTTCTGCTGATTCTTCTTCCGCTGCTGCTATTCTACTGCTGCTGCTGCTGCTGCTGCTGCTGCTGTTCTGCTCCTGCTCTTCTGCTGCTGCTTAGTTTTTGTAGTTGTTTAGTCGGCGCGCGCTTTTTTATATATTTGGATTTCATGGGGTTTTTTTTGTGCGGAACAACGCACGCACACATTGACGCTAGTTCTGTGTGTCTGCATGTGTAGTAGTAGTATCAGTAGTGGTAGTAGTTAGTGTGCATGAGAATCCGTTGATTATGTTTACATACACGAGCACGAGAGCGTGAGTGAGAAAGGGAACGCAAGCCAAAGAGAGTCAGCGACGTCTGTATGTATGCGTGTATGCATATGTGTGTGTGTGTAACGAACGAAAAATGCTAAAAGTACCAACAACAACAACGCACCACTACCAACGACGTACACAGAACCGATAGCAGCCGAGGTGGAGGAGAGGGTGGAGCAAAGCAAAGCAAAGCTCATTCCTCTCTCTTTTTTTTGGGGGTGTGTGTGCTGCACTGTGCAACACTGTTCGCTGTTCGCTGTTCGCCGTGCGTCGATTAAAGAGATTTAAATTAAAATACTTGATTTTTTGCATTTTTTCCAAATTGATGTGTCAAAGCATATTTTTTGGTATTTGTCTTTCGGCGCTACTGAATTCTGGGCATCCTAACAAGTAAAATTGTTTTTTAAATGTTAAAAGTTTTGAAGCTGACACAAAAAATATATAAAATAAAAATAGATTTGAAGTTTTTTTTGCACAGGGTCGTTTTTATAAAACTTTCATTTATAACATTACATTGCATGAAATCAAAGGTATATTAATTAAATATCATAATCATATGTTTACATTCAATTCAATAATTAACTAGCATTAACTATTCATTTGAAAACATTGTGCATTTAAATACAATTATTAACTTAAATTTTATATTATTTTAAGTGCAACTTCAAATAATATTAGTAATAAATATAATTAATGAAATGTTCAAATGTTCCTCCACTAAAAATAAATCCAAAAACAACAAAAATTTCCCCACAATTAAATAATATTGTAAATGGAAAAGGGACATTTTCTGCAAGAGCGAATTCTTAGCTAGAACTGCCCCACCCTCTTTCCAGTCAGTACAGTGAACCTGTTGCGGGCTGGAAGGGCCAGCATTTTTTTTTTTTTGGTTTAGAGGATGTTTGCTGCCGGTGTTTTGTACTTAACCTTTCTTTGTTATCATTGTCTGCAATGGTGCAAAGCTCCACACAAAACTAATGTTTGACAACAGCAACAACAACAGCAAAAGCGCCCAGGCGTGCTTCCAAGCATGGGAGGAAGACGAAGAAGTGGAAGATGAAGGATAAGAAGCAGCAGCAGCAGCACCAGCAAGCTGACCACTTGGATTTATTTGTCTGCGCGCATAGTTTTTTTGTTGTTTTTTTTTTGGGCTTCGCAAATACATTAACGGTATTTTTTTTGTCGTTGGTTGAACGCCCAAAAATTCAATTGACACCAACAACAAATTGGCAATTGGCATCAGGTGGTTTGGCCCTAATCGAATATATATCCGTTTCTAATCCAAAAGCCAAACTCGACGCAAAATGCTCCATCGACAGTTGTGGTCAACATAATAGTACCACTCAGCAAATGAAAGTTCTTTTCAATATATTTACATATATGTTGTTTATTATAGAGTTGGCGTCGCTGATGGGATGGTGAAATGATATTGACACATATGGGAGATAGGCCAGAACGGCATAATCCCGTAATAAAAAAAGAAGAAAAGAAAATGAAGCCAAATACAAAACGTTGAGAAAACCCTCCCCTAATAGCCCCTCACCCCACACCACTCCACACTCATTCAGAGAGGATTTTAAATGTAATTACCCTTTTTTGTTGCTGATAATAAGCGAGTATATTGTAGAGCATATAATAATGTCATCCCTTGGCATTTGTATATGGTATATGGTCGCATCCTCAAACTTCAAATATATATATATAATGTAACATTGTCCAAAAATGAGCAAACATTTCATTGAATATAATATTTATTATTGAATAATATTTAATTTTAATAATTCCAGGGTATTTCCTAGTCGTTCTCTCACATTTCAATAGAAAATCAAATTCTTTCTTATCCTTATCTTCCGTTATATTTGTCGTCTCAATAATAATAATACTCATACGGTAAATTGATTACTTGTATCTGCCTCTCTTTTGTTATACTTATACTCATTCATAACGGAGATTTTTTTTGAGCTTGTTTATTCTTTATTCTAATGCTCTTACAGCGATAAGTCTTCTTATGCTTTTTTTTATGCTTCTTCTTCTTTTTCTTTCGTTTTTTGGCAATGGATTTGGGATAAGCTGTCTTGAATCTCGTGCAAAATTTGTGGATATCATTTGAAAAGCCGCAGGAATGTGCGATTTTTTTTGGATTATTACTATTGTTGGAGTGAGTTGGGCATTTGCGACTGGAAAAGAGTCTATATTAGTCTATATTTACCATTTGGAATATTATCTTAGACTTAATCGATTTCTGTATCACTTGTCTTTTGTTTTATTAATTTATTTATGTTAAACAAAATGTTATTGAGAGTTCTTACCATTGTTACGGGTAGTCCACCCGGTGCACCATTGGCATATGAGTAGGGAGACACCAAATAGCCCATATTAAAGGTAGGCGTATGCGGCTCGAGTTTATCTGAAATTTGGAAAAGAACCAACCAAAATTGTGACTATTAAAAACTTTTTTTTTTATATATATTCGGCAGTATTATTATTAATGAAATGAAATTGAATAGGAGAATTTGTGTGGAGGAATCTACATAGCTCTTGTTTTCTCTCTGTGTGGCCTTCGTTCAGTTGTTTGCATGTGTGTGTGTGTGTGTATTAGTTGTAGCTCGCACTTTGAAACAATTAAGAAAATCATTCAAGAATTCAATTTAAGTCGCTGACCGACATTTATTCCTCTATGCTTAATTCTACAAACTCACTATCCCACTCTCTCTTCTTCTCTTTCTCTCTCTCTCTCTCTTGTGTTAATTTATTAAGCGAACTGGCAAAAGAAGCATGAATAGGGATTTTTCCAACGCTGATTGCTCTTCTTCCACAATTTACACACATACACGTATACAAATATACATGCACACATACAGAAAGCAAAGATAATGTTAACATTGGGAAAATATCAGTCGTATCATTAAATAATTCACAGCTTGTTAGAAAATCAAGCACAAAAGACACGCTAAAAACCCCAGAAATGTACAAAACAAAAGCAAAAAATATATATATATATCTTCCTAAATCAAAATGTTAAGCAGGAGAAGTACGAGGAGGAGGAGGAGGACGCCGCAAACACGGAATGAGAATCAGCCAATGCACAAGCAAAGAAGGTACGAAAGGTACAACAAAAAAATATAGTGGGTAACAAAATAATCCAGGCAGCCATCCAGCCATCCAGCCAGCAAGAACTTCCAAACACACACATAACAATCTCGACGCCGGCAGCGGCGGCGGCTGCGGCAGCGACTCGTCGATTCTACGAAAACTCATTAATTTCCAAGGATACACAATACCCAAGCAAGGCAGACGTACTTGGGAATATGTATATGTACACAAACACACATGCATACGCAAGTCGCTTATGCATGTATAGAAGAAGAAGGGCTACAATCATACATTCAAGCAAACTCAATATTAAACTGAACTGATCGACGCACAGTGGGCAAAGTAGTGTGAAATTGTCACGAAATTGAATAAGGTGTTTTCAGGCAAGCCGAATGCTGTTGAGTACAGCAGCCTACATTTAATATATATTATTAATATATATTATACTTATTTTTATATACATGTATATAAAACTCAATTCCAATAAATGCATGTATATGTGAGTTGTCCTCAAAAACACACATACTACTTGCACATGTATGTTGTGCGCTTATATGTATTTTTTTGTGTATTTGTGAATGCATGACTAAAATTTTTTGAATGCTCACACACACACAGACTTTTTCAGGGTTGTCGCGATTTAAAGCGCAAGGGATTATGCATACATAACAAATTATAAAGTATTCAAATGTAATATACATAAATATTTAAAAATGCACAAATATATTTATTTATATATATTTATGTGTACCAATTTTTGGGCCCCACAAAAAGCAACCCTTCTCAAAAAAGCCACTGGGCTGATTACGTCTCTTCTTCTTCTGCTGCTTCTTCTTCTTCTTCTGCTTAACGTTGTTCCGCAGAATTCTCCTGCAGAGTGTGGTCAAGGAACCAAAGGCAAAAAGCTCGTTAACTGTTTTGTTATGGGCTTAAAAAAAAAACAGCAAAAACAACAAAAAAAAGTGTAGACGGCGGCGTCGGGTTGTTAACAAGTTATGTATGTCTGTCTGCCTGTCTAGAAGTCGCAATCGACGCTTGCTGCGAACTGAGCACATATGTGAGTGTAGATATGTATTTATAAATGTACATAGAAAAGTAGATACAAAAGTAGGTACAAAATATGTGCATGTGAGGTGTGTGTGTGCAGTTTTAAGTATTGATCGTTATATGCAAATGCTTGAAGCATGCCTATGCACTGTAATAAGTAGGTACAAATGTGAACTTTGCAGTGGTAAGTATTGATTGCTAATGCAATCAATTGAACATGCTTATGTTAAGTGTTATGTTTGCATAACATTTACTGTTAATACAACATAAATGCCACTTTGGCACTTGTCACATTCGTCATTTTGCAGAGAATTTCCCCTTGCTAGTTCAAAATTTTATTTCTAAGCAGAGAATCAAAAAACAATGCTAGAAAATATGCTGAATATATATAAACTGCGTTATATAATAAATATCAAAATTTTAACGATCAACTGCAAAACAAATTAAATTTAAAGCGCTTGCATACACACATGCAAACATACATAATATGCATATGTTTACGTGTGTGTGTGTGTGGTGTCTTGCAAGCAAACCTAAAAATTATACATACAAGCATGCATGCATGCACTAACACATGCATAAATAAATGCATGCACATATCGATATACACACATTTACTCGTTCTTTTTAAAAGAACAAACACACAGACACGCTTCGAATAAGCCGCGCTGACGGCGAAAAGAAAGCACAATATAGCAAACAGAAAAAACAAGAAACAACAAGAAAACAAGAAATGAAGTAGCGTGTCGACGAGGCGATCTGCATCACCTTGTTAGCACCAACCATGGAACGAAAACGAACGCAACAAATACTAAAAGCTAAAGAGACTGGCAGCAGCTCTGATAGCAACCGCGGCAGCAGCAGCAGCAGCAGCAGAGGCGTCGGCAGCAGCAGCAGCAGCCGGTTATTTATCCGCCCCAACAACAACAACTGCGTATTCAAAATGTAAGCATATGTTTGCCGCTTGTCTCATTTAAGTTTGTTTATAAAAACAGTGCATGACGAATGCGTTCTTCGTTCATGTCTTTATTTTAAATGTGTTGGTATATATATATATATTTTTTTTATGTATGTATGTATTTATTTTAATGACACGAAATAAAAACACTTTGTGCTTCAATGTGATTACCCAGAAGTAAGCTGCTCTTTTCCTGTCGCGTTTTCAAATATTTACCGCCTGCCCAAGAGCCAAACTCACCTCGGTGTTTAAAAAAAACAATTATGCTATCTTTGCTCCTGCTTCCAATATTAGCCGCTTGGACATGTGCTTGTCAAATTCACCTCTCTGCTCCTCTCCCGAAAGTCAAACTCACCTCGCTTTATTAAAAACAAAGCTATTCTCTCCACAAGCCAAATTCTCCTGACACTAAAGCTTCAATTAGCTGTCAATGCCAAGCAATCAGCAACTCTTCTTCTGCTTCTTTCAGCGTGCTTGCCAATAATCTTTTTGCTTAGTTCTAATTAGATTTGTAAGTTTTTCTTCGGTGGCAAATAATATTCGCGGACTGCTGCCAATCAGACTGCATTTCATTTCATCGATGCACAATTCCCCACCCAATAACAAAAAGAAATCAATTAGCGATGGGCAGTGCAGCTTTTAACCGAAATGGTCAAACAAACAGTTATATTTCCCTGTTATTTATTTACATAAATATGTATAAATGTGTAAGTGGGTGTATTTAGTACAGAACCGGCGGTTTACAGGGCAAGAGGTGAAGCAAAGATGTAAAGACAAGATGAATATGAATACTCGAATAAATGAATGGCACTTACTGAATACGGGACTGTGATCTGGCCTCGTCACTGTTTTGCTGCCCTTTTCCTGCCAAATAAAATATATATAAATAATTAAAATATGCACAATTAATTGCAATTTAATAAATAAATAAAATTTCAACAAGTCGAATTTACCTCACTCTCTGTTAAATCGATAAGGCTGGATTTCTCTTCGACTAAAAGGTTCTCGGATGATATTTTCTCATCTTCGCGATCGCCTTCATCTTTGAATATCTTCACCTCGTCGGTGCTGCCTAAATCATCACCGGACGAACCATGACGCGAATGTGTATGCGGCATTGTTTTAATACTCTTTCCTCCACCACCACCACCAGCAGCAGCAGCAGCCAGACACTTTCCAGCCACTTTCCAGATCGATTAGCAGTGCGAAATTTATTTCAATATTGCCTTCGGGAAGCTGTTGCTAAATGCTGCATAATATGACGTCATCATAAGCGTCATCATCACAACTACTATTCCGTATTTAAAGTGCGTCAGTTGTATTATAACCGAATTTACTAATTTGCCGGCCATATCGCTTCAAGCGCATTCACCGGCAGATTTCCAAAAAAAAAACAACAAAAAAACAAACAAAAAACAGAAACAAATAATTCCTTAATGCGCCTTTACATCAAAGTTCGTCCAAATGTCCACGCCTGTAAGCAATAAAAAGATTTCCATTAATATTTGTGTCTTATACCACAACCAGAAACATCTTATAAGATATTAGCTCTCTTATAAATATATTTTTATTTCTGTAGTATACAGAGGAGAAGGAGGGGGAGCAGAAGCAGGATCTACTACGTCTTATTACAAAAAATAACCGACCAAAAAAATGTCACAAACCATATCAATATATATATAAATAATGTACATAAACATTTTCGTGATCTCTCAGTCTATTTTTATTTAAATTATATAGGTAACATTTGCTATTTCCTTAATGTTAATTAAGCCTTCCAACTGGAATGCTGGAATTTGCATTCCCATTGTGCACATTCATAAATATGTATAATTTGCTGAGCAGCGACAAAAGCTCAGTTAGTTAAACTTCGAAATGCGCCCAAGACGATCAGCTGTTTAAGGTATGTGTTTGTGGTTCTCAACTATAAATAAAAAATAAAACAAACTAGTTTTAATCACTGCAGAAGAGCAAACACTTATACAGACAGACATTTGTATTTATTATCAGTTTCTCTGTTGGCAGGTATAACGATCACTAAGTACACATATATTTAGATGTGTTTGCATGTATGTATGTATTTTCGATGTCCTACTTGTCATTTTCGTTAAAAGTAAAAATGCACAAGGCCTTTTTGCCTCTTTGCCTGCGTCTTCGTTTTCGACTGCGGCCAGCCGATCACGAAACGACTTCCTAGAACAATCTCATCACTGTTTGCATTTGTATTTGTGTTGTTTGTTTTTAGTGTGCAGAGCCGAGGAGAGTCAAGCCGAGTCGAACCCGAGCCGAGGCGAGCCGCCGCTGCCGCTGCTGCTGCTGCTGCTGTCACTGTCTCTTTCGAAGAGACAACCAAAGAATGGAAAACGAACACACACACACACAATCGCAATATATGCAGGTATGTATATGTGTGTATGCGTGTGCGCGTAGGGCTTATGCTGAAGTTTCGAACATTGTTTCGTCTATTTTCATACACACTCGCATGCACACAAACAAACATAAGCATGTACCTGATGAGGTGCGGGTCTCTATGTCTGTGTATGTGCACAGCAGGGAATAAGGTTAACTATTAGTTCAAGGTAACAAGCGAACCCAAAACAACAACAACACTACTACTAATGACACAACGAGTTTCTATTTAGAGACGTGATTGTAGGATAAAATATCAACAGGTAGAAGAACACAGAAAAAAACAACTCAAACTCAAAGAGCAGAGAATATGAAAAATGTTTTGTATTTTCAGCAAATAAACCCACACACACACACATAAACAAATAGCACTGTGTGAATTCAAAGAATCTACAATTTGGGCTAAATATTTAGGTACAATGTATAAAGAAACTTACGATTTGATAATTGTAATTTGCCGTCGGCAAAACAACAGATGCGTTTTGTTTTATTTAACTTTTAATTGGCACTCGTTTTAATATGTAGATTTATATTTAATTATTTAGATTTCTCTATATATATATATATATATTTTGTGTATGATTTATATCCATTCGCATACACATATACACTAATCCACTTGCACATTTATATGTAAATTGTAAACTCTAAAACAATATTACATTTGATTTGTAGCACATACATTTGTTATATTTATATATATTTTTGTTACACACGATTTTTTTATTTATTTTGATTTGATTTGTAATTTTTTCGCACTGTTTTTATTTGTGTATTTTATTTTATTTTTTGTCAACTTTTACTCGTCAAACGCACATGCCACCAATACATTGACAGAGCTAAAGCATACATATATAAACATACACACACATACACACACACATAAACAGCCGCTGACGATGACGACGATCCCGATCAAAAACGCCACACGTTACACACACATTGACACATACTCACGAGATACGCTCATATGTGTGCATGCATGCATGTGTGTATGCATAAGTATTTTCTGCTGTTTTACATGTGTGCACATTCACATTCACATACATTTATACACACCAGTGTATATATAAATATGTATCTTGATTTTGTCAAGAAGTAAAATTTCGTCGGCACGATCCTTCTTTCTTTCGTTACTTAATTCGTGCAAATAATCAATTATTTACCTCATTTTTTATATATATTTTCATTATAAATTGTCATCAAAGAGTTACGACTATTTTCGGTAGCAAGTGCAATTTTTGAAATGCGGTAAATTGAATATTAAAAAAACGCTTGAAAATATCACACACAGCCGCTCGCCAAACCTCGCGCAACAAAAACTGAGAAATTAACAGAGCTTCCAACGCTTCCGTAACACAACTGAAGGCTGTTAAGAATAACAGCCAGCGCAGTGTACGTATTTCAAAACGGAACTGTTACCATAACAGACAAGTTGCTTCGACTGTTAACAAGCCTTACTCGCTGATGCACAGAAAACAGCTGATATTTGACAGGTAAGATATCGATCAATTCAACTTGCACTCGTTACTTGCTATCGATTCTATCGTGTGTATCATAAACGATGTTAGTAGCCAAAACGAGCTGAAATTCATATTATCGATATATAAATGCAAACCAAACTAATTTAACAAGTGCTGCAAGTGATGGCACTTTCAAAAGTACCTGGAAAAAAAGCCAAACATTTGACCAGAGATAATTCGGTCGTTTTCTCGTAAATTAAATATGGGGTATTGGTAGATAAATCATAATACAAATTAAGCATTTTATTTATTAGTTTATTCTTAAAGCGCACCTTCTTGAATGCCAGAAATATAAAGAGAAATTACAGAGGTTTCTATAATATTTCATAAACAATATCAGCAATTAATTAATTAATTTGTGTTGGATTTGGAAGAGTTTTCTTCATGGTTCATCGAAGCTATCTGGATAAGTTTGTCATCATAATTTGTTTTTGATTTAAAATAGTTGCTAAAAAGAGAAGAAAATAATGCTCATTAAGATAAGATATAGGATATTTCCAACTAATTACAACTGATTTATGCTGATCAGTTCTACTATCTTAAACAAAAGGGTTTACACGATTAATTCAAATACGATTAAATGTTCATCATTTATTTACTTTAGTTTTTTAATTCTTGTTTTTACTTACACATATTTCTGGAAACCAGAACTTTCCAACTGCAAGCAAAAGAAAGTAAATATAATTAAAAATACAACTTATTTGACATACAAAATATATATAGAATAGATTTAATCAGCAATTAATTAGTTTGCGTTGGATTTGGAACAGTTCTCTTCATGATAGATCAAAGCGAGCTGGGTAAGTTTGTCATCATTATAATTATCATAATATTATTATATATAAATGTTTAACTAACCTTTTGGCTGCAAGCAAGAATGGGGGCAGGCAGAGAGACCCATCATAGGCACAATCCGGCTACAAATCAGGGACGAAGACAGATGCGGGAACGGAGCTGGGCAGAGACAGCAGGACTCCGACAAGCCAGAAGTTAACCAGGAAAAGATGCAGCATCCTAGGGCAGCACATCATGAGGCCCAAGCACATGGAAACCCTCAACCCAACAAAGATGCTGGCATTCGTGCAGGAGTTGGGATTGATGGAAGAGCTGTAGGCTCAGTCAGAGGGCACAGTAGACCTTATAGACCTTTTGGCCAACTTAATGAACGTCATTGGAGGAGATCAAGTCTTGTTTCAGCTGCAAAATGAAAGATTTTTGATTAAATATTTAGATTTAAACATATAAATCGATAAATACAAACATTAAAATATAAATTCAGTTGTTGGATTTGTCATTTATTGCACAAATGATGGGGAATCCGTAGATAAATCATCAAATTTCATATTCATACTAATATTTCTAGCATATTCATTAACTTACTTTTAGATGTGGAAACTGCTTTTCTCGTCATGCCATACACTGCAATTAAAAAAGTGTACAAAGCGCAATTAGCAAAGGTTTTATCTTATTTGTTTATGAAGTATTATAAATCAAATATCAGCAATTAATTAGTTTGCGTTGGATTTGGAACAGTTCTCTTCATGATAGATCAAAGCGAGCTGGGTAAGTTTGTCATCATTATAATATAATATTATTATATATAAATGTTTAACTAACCTTTTTGGAGATCAAGTCTTGTTTGAACTGCAATACAGATATATCTGAAATAATGGAGACTGAATAAAATCTTGTGGAACAACTTAAACTATAAGAAATGTATTTCAAGCTCAGTTGCAAAGGTGAAGAGTTTCATCAATTTGATTATTCAAGAGTAGCAAATAAAAGATCATCAGTAAATATGAATATATATATAAATATATATGTAAAAAGACAGCTTACCATTTTGGGGCGAAGTAAATTAAGCAATTGCTGAAAAGTAGTCAAAAACACACTTGAATTAATAATAAATAAAGTCAGATAAGAGGTGGAAAGTCCAAATTGCTTTGTGGCTTTCAGCTAAGTTTTGGATTTTCCTCAATTAATTGTACAGAGACGAAAAATAATGAAAACATCATGTACGAAAATAAATATGTGAAGTTCAAATTCAAATTGTAAACTCACCATCAAATTTGATTGGAGAAGCCTGCAAAAATGATCAAAAGTAAACTGTAAATAAACGAATTTCAACATTTTTCATTTGTTTTACTCACCTTGCTAGAAGACAGTCAAATTGTTGGGCGAATGTCTGAAAAGAAATCGAAAACAGCCCGAAAAATACCCACAAATATTAAACACAATTTAAGTTTGTTTTTTTTCTTTTTTTTGAAATTGTTTGACATTTTGAAATGGGAATTCAAAGTGTATAATTTAGTTATTTAAACGGCCTCCTGGACAGGTGGCTCATAGCCCTCGGGGCGATCGATGACGGCGCCCTCGGCGGAGACGACGGCTTCTGTAGTTTTTCCACCGCCATCGCCGTGAAGGTCGAGCAATTTGGAGACATCGAAGCGGGGCTTCTTGAGCACCTTCACCTTCCGAATGTAGACATCGTGCAGCGGATAAATACGCTGACAACTCTTCTCAATGTCCTTGGCAATCGAGTCCAATGCCAGCTTATTGACCAGCTGCTTCAAATCGGCTCCGCTCACCTCGTTCGTAATAATGTCAGTCATGCGGGCGCGAATTTTGCGCACCTGCGACTGCTGAGCGTAGCACGTTTTGCGCTGCGACTGTTGATCCTTCGATGTGAATCCGATGCAGAATACACGCAACAAATAACCGTCGCTAGTTTTGGCCTCGACAATTGCCTCGATGAGCGTTTGCCATTTCTTAACCATCGATCTGTGTTTGCAGAATGGAAAATGTTAAGCTAATGTAAATGTTAACAGAAATGCATGTGTACACATTGACATGCACATGTTTGTCTTACATATGTATTCTTGTATGTTACACATGTACACACCCACTGCAATATATACATAGTTATACACATATTCATTATGTACATGTTACTATTGTGTAAATATGCCATGCACATAAATACCTTACTCACACATACATTCAGCACATACACACATTTAAATGCTCTGCACACGCACACACACACACCTGTATTTATCGGTGGTCAAATCCATTCCATGAAAATTGCATAGCACATTGCGATCCTGCACATCTTCGGCAATCAGGCGGAACTTGCGGAAGGAGCGCTCGGGATCGATGTCTTTCTGCAAATCGGCCAGCGAAACTTCAAAAACGCGACCTTTCAAATAGTCGGACGCAATGCGTTGGCCCTGCGTACGATTGACGAGGGTTTTGCCAATTTGGCGTGTTTGGAACATGTTCGGTGCCTTGACATCGTACCAATCCTTGCGCGAGAAGGGATCGATTACCTTCTTCTTGCCACCTTTCTTGCCGCCTTTTGAGAGACCTTTATTTTTGCCGACCGCCATGATGAACGCCTGAACCGGAAAAGGTAGAGTCACGTTGTCACAACTGTCAAAAGATGGTAGCCAGCAAACAGTGTTGTTAGCTGCCAAAAAAAAACACATGCGACACATTGCTGGCGTAATTGGAACTTTAGGAGACATGAAACAGATTGGTTACATTCAATTCACATATATTATTTTAAACTATATATTAATCTTAAACTCTTTTTAAAATATTTGATAATTAATTAATTGAATTAACAGCATTTTATAAAATTAACAACATTTTATAATCAAATACAGGTTTGTCATAGTTTTTATTATTTTAATGCAATAAAACAAATATGATAGTTAGTAAATTATTTAAAATTGATGGAATTAACAAGATGCTACAGTTAGACACTTGTTGTCATAGTTTTTATTATTTTAAATTAATAAATCAATTAATATTATATATGTTTTTATCACATACAGCTTTTATAAATCATTTTTTATATAGCTTAATAAATACAGAACTTTGTATTTAAAAATGTTTAGTAAAAACCACAAAAACAAAGGAATTAAATTACTTAATTTAAATAGTAATAATAATAAATCTCTCATAATTGACAACAGCTGTTTCGTTACTCAAAATTTCCCAAATGTTCCGTTAAGCAAAAAAACCACCAGCTTATCGACACTGTTTTTGCATAATGTGTGTTGGTGAAAGAGCGTGGTTTTTTACGGCGTTACAACTCTGGTCACACCGTCAGTTATTCATCGCATCCATTTTTGTTCGCTTAGTTCCTTTTAAATTATTTTCGCGATCGAAATAAAGTTCACAATTGTTTGTCTTTTCATCGCAAATATTTTCCAATACATTATTATTCAACTCGGTTCCCAAGAAGGCATAAGCAAAGCAACTTTTAACAACTCTGGCAAAGGACAAACCCACAGTCCACACACAATAACAGAGCATCGTTTTTTTTTTTGTGGTGTGTTTTGCATGAATTTGGCTGGCATTTTTGCCTCGTATGAAAATATCTGCAACCGGATGGACCACATAATTAATTACTTCTCTTGATCTCGCTGCAAAGGCAAAAATGTACAAATTTACCAAATTAAACTAAGAAGCAAGCAACAACATCCATAAATAAATGTAAGCGACACGCTTTAACGAATAAGCGCATAACAGATGTAAATAACATAAACACATATATGCATATGTATGTGTGCATGTAGAGAACAACGCTCAGGAAATGCTGCAAGCTCGCGAATGAGCGCACAACATATGTAAATAACATAATCAGGATACTCTGCAAAGATAAGAAATGTAAATAAAACGTATGCAAATATAACATATGTAAATGCAATGTACAATTGATGTAAAGCCGTCTGTAATGGATCCAACTAATTTTGCCTATGAACATTATGGTATATTAGTTCAAAACGATGACGATGATATTTCAAAGACCGATGAACTAAACACATTAAATGCCCAGCATTTAAATGATGGTAAGTAGATAGCTACATATTTTTCTATTTACTTAAATAAAGTATTAAATAAATAAAATGAAATGCTCAAATCGAAGTTCAACTTCAAACTAATTACTAATTATTTTGTTTTAATTATGTAGCACTTATTTGTAGCAGTCAAAGAAAGCAAAACGAATCCTCGAACAGAAGCGAAGAAGACGACGAAGATTTGGCCAACTGCATGCAACAGTTGCAAGAACAACAGCAACAACCAGATCAACAAGAGGTAGAAATTAAAGACGTTGACATGATGATGGACCGAAAGAGTGGCAAATGTCGACGCTGGGAACAGAAGCTCGTACAAATCAAGACAATGGAAGGGGAATTCAGTGTCACAATGTGGGCATCTGGGACATCGGATGATGAATATTCTGGGTCCGAGCAAACTGCCGATGAAATTGATTATTTAAATGCTGCCGCAGAACAATCGGCAATACAAAAAACAGAGACAGTATTGAGTCAACAGCAGCAACATCAACAGCAACAGCTCGAGCAACAATTGCTATTCCAACAGGAGCAATATATTCAATTGCAACCCCATATGATACTACCCTTAAGTGGCACAACTCTAGCAACAACAACTGCAGCAGCAACAGTAACAGATAAGTGCAACAATCGACAACAACAATCGAAGCGAAGTCCAGCAGTATCTTCGTCAACATTTGCCGTCATTTCCTCGCAGAATTGTCAATTGATTAGCAGTGATCCCAGCGGAAGTCTGCCCATCGGAAATCAATCCCTATTGAGCAACGATAATGATTGCGAACTGATCAATCAGCATAATGGGACGACTAGTTATGGAACAACACTCTCCAACTATAGCATAGTGCGTTCAGGTAAGTCGTAGCTATAGTATAGTAGTATAGTATATTAATTATTAATTGATTCATTTCAGCTATAGACTCGGCTGCGAATGGAGCTGCTGCTGTTGCTGGGGATGCTTCGGATTTCTCTCAGTACAGCAACGATAAGAAGATCGCCTGTCCGCACAAGGGTTGTCACAAATACTTTCGGGATTCGTCCGCAATGCGCAAACATTTGCATACACACGGGCCGCGGGTGCACGTTTGTGCCGAATGTGGCAAGGCATTTGTGGAGAGCTCAAAGTTGAAGCGGCATCAACTGGTCCACACGGGCGAAAAACCATTTCAATGTACCTTCGAAGGCTGCGGCAAACGCTTTTCGCTCGACTTTAACTTAAGGTATAAATAATATATCAAATATATGTATGCATATATATATTTATTCTCGATTTATATAGAACGCATGTCAGAATCCACACGGGAGATCGCCCTTTCGTTTGTCCTTTCGATGCGTGCAACAAGAAATTTGCACAGTCCACCAACTTGAAATCACACATTTTAACCCATGCCAAGGCCAAGTAAGTAAGCAAATGTAAATACTTGTGCATATCTATAGATATATAATATATATGTATACAAATGTGATTTGTTGCAGGCGTAATACTGGCACTCCGCGCCATAGCAATTGCCTCAGCAAGTCAGAGCCCCTGAGTCCCGGGGATAGTTCTACAAATCTAATTAAAGTCGAATTGCGTGATACAAATAGTAGTACTACGATTTCCGATAATACCCATGCCGCCGCCTCGTTCGTAATGTATGCCGACTAACATCATTATTCATTAGGAGTGCTACATTTAAGTATAATATTAACAATAACTATGATAGGTACATAGTGTGTGTATATAGTATATATAACTATCTGTCTAAGTTAGTTAAGATACATTTATTTTCTCAACAAATTATTACTATCAAATAGAACACAAATTTATATAAAATCTGAATCTTTTGCTATTGCTGTTGCTCTTCTATATATATATGAAATCTGATGTTATAGGGTGTTTATTTGATGATCTGTTCTAGGGAAATCATGTTTATAGGTTTTGTTCAGTTGATGCTCACTAATCGGCAGCGGCGTATTCTTGCGTAATGTGTAATCTGTAAGGATATTGAAGTAAATATATCTATATATATATGTATCTTATGTATTTACCACGCATATAGACTTGGGAGCTTTTAGTTCGTTGCAGTAATTGATCATTTAACTTCCGAGTTGGTCGAAAGTAATTTTTTAATATATTAGACTTGTAAGTTTCGGCTGATTCCTCAGTTATCAGCTAATAAGGCAAGCATTAATTAAATTTAATTACTTAATTTGATAATAATTATACTTACTGTACTATCTTCTGATTCAGTAGCACCTATATCTTTTCCGAAGTTGAAATTTTTGTCTTCGATAAAGTTGATTTTTTGAAAAGCTACTCGCAGATCCGCTGGTGGCAATTTGATATTGTTTTCTATATAATTGGGTAGCTTCCACGATTTCATATCATCATTCCACAAAGAGTTTTCCATTATTTTCTCTGGATTCCTAACGAACGAAATTGCAATTCAAATATATATATATATATATATATATATATTATATTTACCAATTTTTGCCATTTTTGCGCAGAATTGGCTGTGCCTTAAGTAAGAGTAACTGATAGAACTTGAGATTGCGACTCAAATGCCTGATTTCGTCCAAATAATCCTCCCTATCCAACTGGAACTCGGAATTGAGATCGGCTACTTCTCGTTCCAGCATTTTGATTTTCTGGCTGGATATTTTAATGCGTTCATTTTTGCTATTGATCTCTTGTTGAATGCTGGCATAATGTCCCTGCAACAGATCCCGATCCTCGCTCTGCATGCGGCTCAGGGCATGGGCGATGGCACTCAGGTGTCGTTGCGCCTCCAATTTGCGCATTCTGTGCCGCTCTCGCAGCTGTAAATCATCGACTCTTTCCCCACCAATGAGTGCATGTTTTATCAAGTCGATGCGTTTGCGTGCATGCAACTGAAAATCCTCATCACTCTCCTTGATCTCCTCTCTCTCCACTCTCTCCTCACTTTCCACTCTTTCCTGTGTTTGCTCCCTTTTGGTCTCTTTGTCGTTCATCTCGTCCCGCATTTGTTGTCGCATCTTGGCCTTTTCCTCCTCCAGCCAAAATTCCCTGTTTCTGTCGTTTGTTAAAATATTCTGTTGATTCTCATCGAGCATGCGTTTCAGGCTCATAATCTGCTCCTGATATTGTCGCAGCTGTGCATCCTTGGGGTCCTCGTTGATGGTGGGTATATTTGATATACTCTTCGCCCGGCAGGCATATCGTAGAGTGGATAAAGTCTCATCGTAGCTGTTATCGGCTGGCGATATACAGGACACCATTAGAGTCTTTGTATTGCCACCCAGAGAATCCTAAATATTTATTTCAATTTAGTTAATGGTATATATATAAATGGATAACTAATACCTGTAGTAGTCTGGTTAGCTTTGAGTCCCTGTAAGGTATATGCTTTGATTTGCCATCCACCAACGCTGAGATTACATTTCCAAGTGCCGACAGAGATAAATTAATTTTTGTTGCCTCCTTTAATCTCTCACCAAATGCGCCCGTTTTACTCTGTCTCTCTGAGCCCGCCAGATCTACTAGATTTAATTTTCCTCTACGTATACCCCCGATGATTGGATTTGTTGCTGGCGAGCCTGTCTCTTGTATCTGTTCCAAACTTATGGTGAATATTGAATGGGATCTCGAGCTCTTCTCGTTCATCAAGGTGGCAGCTGTCATCCGATTTTTATTGCCAATATTTAGCCAGTTGTAACAATCCGTTGCACTCATCACTGCTTGAGTGGTCAATGTGGGCACTGTCACTCCCAAGCCTGGCACATCCTTGAGTGGATGATTTTTAATGCTTGTCGGATCATTGGCACTCAACAGATCCCTTATATTCTCATTGTAAATCTCCAAGTAGCTGACCAATGCCAAATATCTTACAGTTGTTGCTATCGAAATGGTTTCGAATATATGATCAAAGCAACGCTGGATAATCCCATTGTTTTCAGCAGCTCCGGAATATCCGTTACCCTTTTTCAAATTCCAAATTTATTAATGATATATTACATATTTGGAATCAATTCATTACCTACCTGCATTGTGTGTGTTTTGCCGCATCCAGTTTGGCCATACGCAAAAATGGTGCCATTATAGCCCTCCAAAGTACTTTCGACCAGCGAGTAGCACATATCATTATAGATTTTTTCGGTATTTGAGTGTCCATCGTAAACGCTATCGAATGTGAATGATTTTCGTGGTGCACTGCGCGCCGAGGGGTTTGACACTGAGACAAAGTAGTCACCGATTTCCACAATGTTCTGGGGATTTAAATATGAATTATATATATGATGTATGAATAAACTTCATTTTCTGGGAGAGTAATCGATAATAATCGAAAGAGCAGATTATTTTATCGGAAATAATAAGCTTATGCAAATATTTACAAGCCAATTTATTTATTTACTATATTTTTTCATTAATTTGTTTTTATTTATTTATTTCATTGTTTATTCTACAAACTTGGGTTTATAAATTAAATTTATATTTAATTTATTATTTATTATTATTATTTATCCTTAAGAATAATTTATCTGATATTTATTTATTATATATGTATTTATTTATTTTTCTTCATTTATTTTCATTTACTTAATCATTATTTATTTGCTCAACACACATACAGTACACTTGCTGCCGATTTCCTTTATATTCATGGGACGACAGCGCACGATGACTTTAACATTTTCGCCCATTTCGTCTCTCTATTATTTGTTGACCGTGTTTGCAATGCGATAATGTGGAAAGGACATTTTATACTAACTGGCCGTGTTGACCAATCAATGACCTGAACTTGAACCAATATTCGAACGTGCTACTTACCATACATCTATACTCTATGCACACATACACAATTATACGTGTGCAGTTGTTGCAGTGTTAGAGTAAAAGAGCATATTGTTCGGATTGCTCACGTTTTCAACTTTGAATGTAAGCTCTTCGCAAATCTCTCTGACAAGATTATGGCATTTTTACAGACAACAGAGCTGCAACAGAATATGTTGTGTGTTACTACTCTCTTATGTGAGCTTTACTGCTCACAGAGTATCATGTAGTTGTCAGAGTATCACTTGTAGCAGCTGTGCTTAAATGTTTTCAGCTGTAACTGCGGTTATTAGAGTATCACGTAGTTGGCAATGTCCAGCTACAGCGCTTTTATTTTTTTTCATGTGCGGTGGAATGCATGACAATTACGACGCCATATGTATGTACAATTAATTGATTTCCTTGGTTTTCCCTCCAGCAGCTCCTACAAATCGATATAATCGATAATCTTTAACAACTAATCTGTGGTTAAACATTGCACGAGGCTGTTTAAATAATGAAATATTAATATATGACACTCTTATAATTTGGTATAAGAGTGCAAGTGTTACCGTTGTTTTAGTGGCTGAGCTTTCGAGCATGCGCTTTGCTCAGCAGTGAAAGATTTTTAAAGCCATACGAAAGCTTGTGTTCAATAAAATAAAATGTGACACAATTTACAGTTTTGTGGCTGCATAAATTCAATTTGCCCTCTTAATAATATATATCGAAAGGCACTATATACTATATATTTTGGATTTCTACTTATATTGTGCATGGAAATGGCGTAAGACAGTGTGAAATTGAGTTGTCACAGTGAAAGAGATGAAAATATGCAAGATGCTTGTACCAAATGTTTAGCTAATATTAATGGACAACAGAGATATACCTTAATGACAAGGGAGCCCCTTAATTTGAACGCATCCTACGGGATCTACTTTATAATCCATTTAGTTTTGTTATCAATGCTATTGGTTGCCAATGCACTGCCACCAGTAATACGAGTTGGTAAGTAAATTGCATATTATGCTATTATTATATTAGATTATTTATTTATTTTGATATTTTATTTTAGGAGCTGTTTTTACAGAGGAGGAGCGTGAGAGCGGCATTGAGTCAGCCTTTAAATATGCCATTTATCGCATCAACAAGGAGAAATCTCTGCTGCCCCACACCCAACTTGTGTATGATATAGAATATGTGCCCCGCGATGATTCCTTCAGAACCACCAAGAAAGTGTGCCGCCAGTTGGAGGATGGTGTCCAAGCCATCTTTGGACCCACAGATCCACTGCTCGCCACCCATGTTCAATCGATTTGTGAAGCCTTTGATATTCCGCACATTGAAGTCCGGATTGATTTGGAAATGAGTGTCAAGGAGTTCTCAATTAATTTGTATCCGTCCCAGAATATTATGAATTTGGCCTATCGGGACTTGATGATGTATCTCAATTGGACAAAAGTTGCAATTATTTACGAAGAAGACTATGGTAACTATATATCCCAAATAGTGATATTCTTCTACTGCCAGTCAAACATGTCTTTGCAGGACTTTTCAAGCAGCAGGATTTGATTCACTCATCGGCGGAGATGAGAACTGAAATGTATATAAGGCAAGCAAATCCGGAGACTTATCGACAAGTTTTACGCGCAATTCGCCAAAAGGAAATTTACAAAATAATTGTTGACACAAATCCAACAAATATCAAAGCTTTTTTTCGATCTGTACGCAACATGCATCAATTATTATTTATATATATAATATATATCTATATATGTATTTACATATTCATAAATATGTGTGCATCCATGGATCGCTTAATATTTCTTTCAATTTTCTTTGAAATATTATTATTATCAGATGCACACATATTTATATGCCACATATATATATATATAGATGATGTGAGAAAGTTTATGCATATGTCGACATGATATTTCAGATTCTACAGCTGCAAATGAATGATCACCGCTATCATTATATGTTTACAACATTTGTGAGTAAATGGATACGCTTTGCAGAGATATGAGTTTGATAAATGCAATTCATAGGATCTGGAGACGTATGATCTGGAGGACTTTCGCTATAACAGCGTAAATATCACCGCTTTTCGTCTGGTCGATGTTGGCAGTAAACGTTACCAGGAAGTTATAGATCAGATGCAAAAGCTACAGCACAGCGGTCTAGATATTATCAACGGCATACCCTACATACAGGTGAGCTTTCTGAATCGTATTCAATGCAATATAAAGCTATATATAATATATTTCAGACGGAATCGGCCCTGATGTTTGATTCGGTTTATGCCTTTGCCTATGGCCTAAAACATTTGGACAGCAGTCACACCTTATCCTTCAAGAATCTTTCCTGCAACTCCGATCAGGTGTGGAGCGATGGACTCTCACTATATAATTATATCAATTCGGTACGATATATATTAAAGACCAAAATTATTCTCATTTTTTAATCATTTATTTATTTATTTGTGTTATTTAGGCCACCGTTGATGGCTTGACTGGCAGAGTTAATTTTATGGAGGGGCGTCGCAATAAATTCAAAATTGATATACTCAAATTGAAGCAGGAAATAATTCAAAAAGTCGGCTATTGGCAACCAGATGTGGGCGTCAATATATCAGATCCCACAGCCTTCTATGACTCCAATATTGCGAATGTAACGCTGGTCGTCATGACTCGAGAGGTTTGTTCAAATAGTTTCATATATATATATATATCTACATATATGGGTGGGTTTTTTGTAGGAACGGCCCTATGTAATGGTTAAGGATGACGCTAACCTAACGGGAAACGCCAGATTTGAGGGCTTTTGCATTGATCTGCTAAAGGCCATCGCACAGCAGGTGGGATTTCAATATAAAATCGAATTGGTTCCAGATAATATGTATGGGGTTTATATACCGGAAACCAATTCCTGGAATGGCATCGTACAGGAGCTAATGGAAAGGGCGAGTATTTTATATAGCTTTCTTATATGTATATATATATATATATTTAGTAATTTCTCTTTTTTATTTTGTGTAGTAAATTAATTAATTGTATCCTTGAAATTTCAGCGCGCAGATCTGGCTGTCGCCTCAATGACCATCAATTATGCTAGGGAAAGTGTTATAGACTTTACAAAACCGTTTATGAATCTCGGCATTGGCATACTCTTCAAGGTAAACTAGCTCAACTCCTAGCTCCTATATATATATGGGTAATATTAGTTAGTTTAGATGCAAGTATTTCAAATGTAATCCTTTAGGTACCGACCAGCCAACCCACACGACTGTTTTCCTTTATGAACCCATTGGCAATCGAGATATGGCTTTATGTGCTAGCTGCTTATATCCTAGTATCGTTCGCACTATTTGTGATGGCACGCTTCTCGCCGTACGAATGGAAAAATCCGCATCCCTGCTACAAGGAAACAGATATCGTTGAGAATCAGTTCTCCATTTCCAATAGTTTTTGGTTTATAACGGGCACATTCTTACGACAAGGATCCGGCCTTAATCCAAAGGTAAGATCAGCTACTCAGATTTCTACAAATACTAAGGTTTGTATGGAGTATTGTGTATATATATTTCCCCCCTGGCTAAATGATGCATTTATTCATTATATTATTATTATTATGAGTTTTGTATTGTCTTTCAGATCTCAGATCGTGCTCAAACGAAGTTTTTCTCTTTTATGAATCCGCTCGCGATCGATATATGGTTCTATATAGCATTTGGCTACATTCTAGTCTCGATCTGTATCTGGATTGTGGCCCGATTGTCTCCAGTCGAATGGGTCCGTTCCAAGCCAGCATGTTCCATGGCCTGCGATCATATGTTGTATAAAATCCGAAAAGCCAATTATATATACGATCAATTGGAACTGAAATCCTTAGCGACTGCTAATGAAAAATCAAGCAATGATAATGGAGATAATACAGATGCTGATCTTGTGGATTGCCTAGCAACAACAAGAAAGCAATCAGCTGTACCGGCTGACAAGCATGATGATAACGATAACGATAACGATTCCGATGACACTTTGGAGCTAATTAGCGTCCAAAATGATTTTACACTGAAAAATAGTTTCTGGTTTGCAATTGGCGCCCTAATGCAGCAGGGGGCCGATCTATATCCCAGGGTATTCATTTATTCCATTTCTATATCTATTTATCTATTTATTTATTTATTTATTCAATGTCAACTAAACAATGCAAATATTTCAACTGAATTGAAAGTAATATTTCAAATGAAATCTCAATTGATTAGCGAAAACTAAGGGAAATTGGTTGACACAATAAATATATATATATATATCCATATATTTCTTTATTTACTGATATATATTTAAATATATATTCTTTTCCCATTACATTTGTAGGCTACATCCACGCGAATCGTTGGCGGCTGCTGGTTTTTCTTCTGTCTGATTATAATCTCGTCATATACAGCTAATTTAGCTGCGTTTCTGACTGTCGAGCGTATGATAACTCCGATTGAAAGTGCGTCCGATCTGGCAGATCAAACGGAAATATCATACGGCACCTTGGAGGGCGGTTCAACAATGACATTTTTTAGGGTGAGGACTTTGGGGAAAGCAATTTGATAGTCTGTTAAAATGTGAATATTATTCATGGCAGGATTCCAAGATTGGTATATATCAAAAGATGTGGCGTTATATGGAGAACCGCAAGTCATCTGTGTTTGTGAAGACCTACGAAGATGGCATTAAACGTGTCATGGAGGGCAATTATGCCTTCCTAATGGAATCTACGATGTTGGACTATGCTGTTCAGCGGGATTGCAATTTAACACAAATTGGGGGCCTACTAGACTCCAAGGGCTATGGTATTGCAACACCAAAAGGCTCGCCATGGCGCGACAAAATATCATTAGCAATATTGGAGCTGCAAGAGAAAGGCATAATTCAGATATTGTACGACAAATGGTGGAAAAATACGGGAGATGTTTGCAATAGAGATGACAAAAGTAAAGAATCAAAAGCCAATGCGTTGGGCGTGGAAAACATCGGTAAGAGATCAATAGCTAAAATATATACACATTTTTCGTAAATATTATATATATATATATATTTACTAGTTAATTTGATTAAATTATATCTTTTATTTTAGGTGGCGTATTCGTTGTTCTACTTTGCGGCCTGGCGCTGGCTGTTGTCGTGGCCATTTTTGAGTTTTGTTGGAATTCCAAGAAGAACTTGCACACCGACAATCAATCCTTGTGCTCGGAAATGGCTGAGGAGCTGCGCTTCGCGATGCACTGCCAGGGCTCCAAGTCCAAGCAGAGACCAGCCATAAAACGGGATTGCTTAAAATGTGCACCTGGCTCCACCTATGTCCCCGTCTCAAATGTAACAATGCCAAATTTGGGCGTTCATTACAACTATTTCAATTGAGAACATTGATTTTGGAGAAGGCTTTCCAATTCTAATAAATGACGTACACATAATATATGTGTGTAACTGGCTTAACAGAATCAGTTATTTTTGTATCGGATCTTTCAAAAATAAAAAGCGAAAAAACAAATTAAATAACATGTGTTTCAATTATCTGGCAACTCTTTCAGAGAATCCCTTAAATAGTGAAATGATTCTGGATTACGTACATTTGTACACAGGCGATATTTATTTGTAGTGCATGTACATTTTGTTAATTGTGCTAAGCAGACTTTAATTTCTAAAACTATGTATATATATATAGATATATATATACATGAATGAAAAACAATATTACCGTTTATTCTTTTTATGAGACTTGCTAATTTTACGTCGCTTTAGTATCATCTCGTATAGAGCATCTAGTCCCTCTTGCAGTCCCTCGCCAGTTATAGCACATGCTGGCTGGATATACCAGCCCTTTAGCTGCATCGACGAGGAGGCGGAGGAAGAGGCGCTGAAGCTATTGTGCTTTATTGTAAACTGCGAGGAGGAGGAGTTTATCCCCGTTGTGGCTGTTGCAAGTGGTGCACCGTGTGGCAAACTGGCAGCCTTGTCCCTGCCCTTATCGCTGCTCTCATCCAGCTCGGTTGTTGTATAACTTTGGTTTGATGTACTATTACTACTACTACTACTATTATTATAGCTAACAATGTTGCCCGTCGATCTCGAGTTGGTTGTTGATATATTCGAAATTGGATTGTGTAGCTCCGCCAAGCCCAGCAACTTTTCAAGCTGCTTGGCGCAACAAGCATTTGGTAGATCCTGTTTATTAGCCAATATCAGCACAGGCACCCCCTGAAAATTATACAAATAAATACATCAATTATGTATTTTAAGTATATATACTTACTTGATTATCAGGACATTTGGCTGTGCGCATCAGCTCCATTTTGGCCTCCTCCATGCGTTCAGTATCCACAGAGTCCACAACAAACAGAATTCCGTCTGTGCAGCTACAAAATAAGTAATATAAAGTATAAACACAAATATAAACTGAACTGAAGATATTTAAATCGCACCGTGTATAGCTTCGCCAAAGCGGTCGTAGTTTTTCCTGTCCGCCCACATCCCAAACGAGAAAGTGAACCCCCTTCGCCTTGCCCAGTGTGCCCTGTACCTGCAAAATAAAGCATTAAACATCTATTTCTTGTTTTGTAATTCGCTTTAAATCGTTTACCTTCTCACAATTGAAGCCAATTGTTGGCACTGTGTTTAAATACTGATCGAATTTGAGTCTGTAAAGCGCTGTTGTTTTGCCAGCTGAATCCAGGCCTAGCATGACTACGTGCAGCGTTCCCTGTAAGTGTCAGATTGCTGTGCAATTTATAAATGTTAATTTTATTTTTATGGCTGACCTGTGAAGGCAAGGCATCCAGTAAATTGCCATTTTTTACCATCGTTGCCCCCATTTTTTTTGTTATTCCTTTTTTTGCTGTCTCTGTTTTTCTTACATTATGTTTCCACAACTTTGTTTAGGGATGCTGCTCTTGTATCGATACATCGATAGGTGTACAATTTACTTCCATTGATTTTATCAGACATGAATGTTAGCAACCAGCTGGCGCAGTTCACTGTTAACATAGCACTCTGTTGCGCATCTCCAGCTCAAATGTAAAACGGACAGGGGCCCGTTTTTTTGTTTAAAAAAAGGGTTCTCATTTTAAATTTTAATCTAAACTGATAATGGCTATTTCTACTGTTGGCAAAAATACTCCCAAAATGAAAACACTGAACAAATTATAAAAAAATGTTTTTCTTATTGCTGCTCATAGCGCTCTGTTGAGAGCGAATTTAAGTTTAAGCTTCGTTAAGTTCACTGCTGTTAGTTTTATTATTTCCAGCAGACTGCTGAGAAACTGTCAACATACATACGGATAAATTAATGTGAAAGTCTTGGGCACAAATTTGAAAAACATAGCCAAACCATTTTACATTTTGCTCGCTTAAATAAAGTAAAGGAGAGAGTAATAATGTAAATTACTCAGAATGGTGCTGCTAAAATGATTTATCGATTTGTGCTGTCAAATGCAAGCAACACTGTTAAATGTTGGCATATGCGCTGTTAAGATCATTCGCCGTTATTTTGAGATGTTAAATTAAATATTTTCATTGCAACAGCCCGGAAAAATAGAAAATATATCAATTGTTTTTAGATGCTTTTCAATTATAGTAGTTTCTGCGGAATTTATCCTTCTTGACAACTAATGCCCAGCGTAATGAATAATGCGGCAACTGTTTAAATAGCAGCATTTATGTATCTTATTCATATATATATATATTTATATATTAATGCACATATGTATTTTTGTAGCCCGATTTTATGTGCATGTATTTTTAAACGGGACTGTATTTAATGAAAAATTATTTTCGTGTGTGTATGAATGGATACACACACATGCATACATGACTTGAATACGATATTGTGAATGTGCGCGGAAATTGTGGCTGGCAATGTAGTAAAAAAATAGAATGTGGACAGTGTGGACGCTATCTTTGATGTGCACTCATATTCTTTGAATCGGCAAATAAATCGGCAATATATATATATATATATACTACATACATATCTATACACATGTGTAGCTAGACTTTATTCATTCGAGGTCATTATTTAAATAAGTTCGGTCCGAATTTAATTTTATTTCGTATCTTAAATTTAAGTTGCAGCAATTCACTTGCAAATTTCAGAAATAAAAAAATATTAACTGTGGTAAGTAAATAATTAAGTACATGAAGTGATGTAATAAATATGGAAAGAAAATATATATGCATTCAAATTAACATGGATTATATAATGTGACAGTGGTAAACATCAGTCTTTTTAAATAATTTAATTTGCCCAAAAACTCGGACAGATATGTGCATATATATGTATATAAATATACGCACATTAAAAAAATCACAGATGGCGTTTGTAACATAGATTGACAGGTGTCAACAGGTGCTAAATGCAATCAAAAAAACATGCTTAAATTTATATATACATATATACACATTTTTTGCTACGCGCTGCATAATTAATTAATATTATTATTATTTAATTATAGTATAATTAGTATTGTTATCTAATTTGTAAACATTTTCTTTTTATTTTAGAGAGTTGTACTTGTTGTTATCGTAAGCAATGGAGTCTGAGGGCATGGTAAGTTTAAGATAACATGATATATTATCATATATATTATATCATGACTGATTATTTATTTAATTCAATATACTCAAGCAAGTTGCCCTACTGCTGACAATTACTTGCTATATTTATATAATATTTTTACAGAAGTCACTTTTTTGCAAAACTGAATGTTATATTGAATGAATTTTTGGATGTTATCTCAATTCTGGAACCACTTTAACAAAATACCCTATTATTTTTGAATATAACTTAACTTTAACTTAATTGTGGAATTGATTGGAAAATATTTAATTACTAGTTGTATTCAAATGGGTGTTTCATTAATTTCCATATTCAATATAGCCCAACTGAATATCGTTTGAGTTGTAAACTTTATTGCTTATTGATAGTTCAAGAGAATGCTGCTGCTTCTTCTTGCTTGCAAGGAATTATTGTTTTTTGTTGTATATAACTGTTTGTTATTGTTTTTTATTCCAACGGTAAAGACAAAAGTGAATGAAACGGAAAGTTTGCCGCTAGCAAATGGTTCCGAAGAAAATGCAATTGATAAAACAGGTGAACTACAAACAGCTCAAAAGGAGGAGAAGAGCGAATCGAGCAATAAAGTCGCGGAGAGTGTTGCCAGTGAGGCAGACACCGTTATTTCTGCGACTGCGACTGCGACCACGACTGTCGTCGCCGCTACGAGCGAGAATGGCGATGAAGAAGAAACGACAACAACAACTGTGACTGTCACCAAGAAGGAGAATGATGAAGCAGAGCCCCAAACAGAGACA
This sequence comes from Drosophila nigritarsus, assembly GCA_035044305.1. Classification (NCBI taxonomy): domain Eukaryota; kingdom Metazoa; phylum Arthropoda; class Insecta; order Diptera; family Drosophilidae; genus Drosophila; species Drosophila nigritarsus. The sequence goes on from JAWNMF010000901.1 coordinate 840,403, forward strand.
AAAACGACAACAACAGTTATTGTGTCGAAGAAGGAGAACGATGCAAACGAAGCAGAACAAGAAGCGAAGACAACAACCACAACAACAACAAGTACAGTTATTGTTACGAAGAGCGAAACGGAGCCAACAGAGAACGAAACAGTGACAACAGTTGTCATTACGAAAAAGCCTAAAGCTGTGGAGGAGGAGGAGAACGAGAACGTGAAAGAAGAAAAGGAGGAGAAAATGGAATCAGAGAAGACACCGGTTCCCGTTGCAGCTACAGTTGTCGCTGACGAATCCGAGGAAAGTGCGAGTGAAGAGGAGGAGGAGGAGACAGAGGAGGAGGCTGAGGCTGAGGCTGAGCCGGAACCAGTGCCGCAGCCCGAGCCGAAGATCAATGCGCAAAAAGTATAAATATATTTTGATTAACTATGTAATTAATTAATTAATATGCGCATTTTCTAAACACCCTAATGCAATTGCTACAATAACTATTTTATTTATTTATTTAAATGGAAAATATTTTTGTTATTTATTATAATTTTAAATGGAAATATTTAGCCGGGAAATCATTCAAATATTTATTTGCATTAATTGATTTTAATACATTTTTTTCCATGATAGATCGAAGATGTGCAAGCTCAAGCTAAGATTGTTGAGCAACCGGAAGTGCAGAATACGGAAGTTGAGACAGATGGAAAAGGTCATGTTAGTAATTGTATATAAATATATAAACTGTTAGTGCAAAAAATATTATATATATTTTGCATGTACTAAATTTGCAGAAGGATATCAATAATCAAATTGAGAACATTATATCTGACATCGATATCAACATAAAGGCTCAAGAAAAGATAACTCAGCTCAAGGAGCAAGAGCTGCAACTCATACAGAAACAGCAGGAATTGGCCAATCAGATACAGCAGCAACAGTTGCTGGCCCAAAGGCTAATTGCTCAGAATCGATTGCAGGAACAAGAGTTGCAACAACAGCAAGAAAAGCAGCAACTGCAACAGCAGCAACTGCAACAGCGGCAACTGCAAGAGCAGCAACTGCAACAGCAGCAACTGCAACAGCGGCAACTGCAGCAGCAGGAACTGCAACAGCAGCAACTGCCACAGCAGCAACTGCCACAGCAGCAACTGCCACAGCAGCAACTGCAACAGCAGCAACTGCCACAGCAGGAGGCAGCTCCAAAATTATCGCAGGAATATACAAAAACTTATAGCCGTCAAGAAGATTCCTACGAATCACAAGTAAGTACCCAATAAATATTTATATATCATAGCTATTTTCCAATCTGAGAAGATTGGATTTACATTCCCAAAAAATAATTATAATAATAATTATAATAATAATAATAATATTATCCAAGCTGGTCCCGTTGAATGAATAATTTGTTTGTATACTATATAAGCTATAAGCTATATCAGCTATAAGCAATAAGTTATATCTATATATAAGAGATATAAGTACATGCTTATGTACACTTCTCTATATGTATATAAAGAATATTTTGGTCTCTGTTTATACGCATACATATATATATATTGTATTGTATATATATCGTACTATTCGAGTTCATCTTACCCACAGTATCTCGCTCTCTCTCTCTGAGTATCTCTATAATTAGCATCGAAGAGAGAGAGAGAGATCTTTACATAGATGTATGATATAGTCAATTCTTCATGTGTGTGTGAATGATTCGGTTTTGAAAACAATTTGATCTGTACGAACGACTAGTATCGAAAAATGTAGCACATTTTATGATTTGCTTGAAGCGAGTCCCACAATTTAATAGACCAACATGCAAAAAGGCTGCACACCCAGCCATTTCAGGGGGGGACTACCCCAATCTAGATCGTCAATAGATCGGAAACGTGGTTTTCGACCCAGCGATCGTTACGACGAACATAAAAAGAGAATTTTACTCGAGCTGAGCAACAAACTGTGGCAAAGAAAAAATGTACGTAGCTCTGCTGCTACCAAAATCAATTTAAAGATACACAAATGTATATATATATATATACATATGTGCATGATAAATCATACAACATTTGAATTAGAAACCATGAATGTATGTATGTACGTATGTAATCAATATATAGGAATCATCAAACGTGTCGAGGACATTTGATTTGCGCAAAATATTTACTCCAGCTACAGATGCACCCCAAATATTGCCCAAGAACCGTAAGTAACAAACTACAACAACAAAAGGTGATACGTAAAATAAAAGATAAAAAGTAAAAGAAGCAGAATGCCTATCAATATGTATTTACTGCTACGACTACCCAATTTATGCCAAATGCCGTTACATTTACATTGCATTCTGCTATTTCCATCATATTCATCATCAAGATAACCCAAAAATACAGTTGCGGTCAAAATAATAGTCCAGCACACAAAAATACATCAAATTACATCCTTATGCTGAATAATTTGTATATTTAACTTGATGCAATTTTTCATTATAATATTACTGGAATAATAGTGAATGATGTTTCTAAAAACTAGTTTGGAAAATAGTTCAATCACAATATAATGAGAAATATTTCGATTGAATAGTTGAAAAACATAATTACTATGATAGTGACCGCAACTGTACATTTAATATATATATATATATGTATATTGCATGCATCTATTGTATCTATTTGCAATTGGCTTTTGCTTAGTTAGGACTTGCACAGAGTGGATTACGTATCGCCTTTTAACTATCTGACTATACTGACTATGTTTTTGAATTGATGTTACATTTGTTTCAATTTGTTAGGAAAGCTATATGCCTCATCGGCATTTTATTCGCCAACACTGCATCCCACTGTGGAGGACCAGGTTGAGCTCGCTCGCCGAATCTCACATTCATTGAGTGACATTAGCAATCAGAAATCAAAGGGTCAATCAATGTTTGTGAATCGGAAGAAACGCTCTGTTAAATGGGTACACGAGGCTAGTGGTCAAGGTAATAGAATTGTCAATGCATGCTTAAGGACCTATCCTATTATTATTACGATGTATACATCCCACATTCACACAAAACAACAAGTTGGAAACTGAGTCAATGAGAAGCAGCCTTCTCAAGTGTTGGACAATTTTCAGATAATACAGTTATTAATAATAATAATCAAAAAACACACATTTCAGCATTTGTTTTCAGTGCAACCTATTAAGTGTCATTTATGGTATTTTGCTGCATATTTTTGTTGTCTTAAATTTGAGTACAAAACTTTTTTTCTCAATTTATTTAATCAATAAACATTTTTTTTTATATTTGCATTAAAAATATATAACTAACTAAAATCATCTTCTCTTAAATAGAGTTAGCTTTGCCGACTTAAATATACTTTAAATAGCATGACTAAATTCAAATTATAAAATTCCACTTGCGCTTTTTAAGTATTTGATTAAGAACACTTCTTTATATACAGTGAGAGACAGCAGTGGCGGGCAGCTTAATTGGACCAGTGCCAAAGACAGGCAATTACGTGTTTTCTTTGACACTGGTCGACGTGCGCTGTCTCTCACTGTAATAATTAATATACACTGGCGGGCAGCTTAACTGGACCAGTGTCAAAGACAGGCAATTACGTGTTTTCTTTGACACTGGTCGACGTGCGCTGTCTCTCACTGTAATAATTAATATACACTGGCGGGCAGCTTAACTGGACCAGTGTCAAAGACAGGCAATTACGTGTTTTCTTTGACACTGGTCGACTTGCGCTGTCTCTCACTGCAATAAATAATATACAGTGGCGGGCAGCTTGATTGGACCAGTGCCAAAGACAGGCAATTACGTGTTTTACTTGACACTGGTCGACTTGCGCTGTCTCTCACTGTACATTCAAAGTAAATGCTTAAGATAACTGTGATTTATGAAATGTTATTGTTGTATTATATGAAAATCATTAATTAACGGTATTGCATAAATATAGGAGAAGATGATATAACTGAAACGCAATCATTAAATAAAGAAAATGCCGAATTAAATTTGATGTCGGAACTAACCAAGCCGCCGGAAAAAACTCCATTAAAACTTGTTATGAATCCACGGGGTCAAATGCGCGACTATAACTCACTGAAAGACTCGATAAATATTGAATCTGGCCTCTTATCACCTGACAATTGCGCTGAGCTAATAACTGCGCTGCAACTGCATAAGGGCCGAGGTAATAATTAATTAATTAATAATAATAACATTTGGATTACTATTACCGTTATTCTATTTGATTATTATTCATTTTAGTTATTAAAAAGCTTATTATTAATTATAGTATTAGGCGTAAGGGGTTATCGGGGCTCAATCTGTCCGTCTATAGGTCTATAGGTCGTTTCGTAGAGTAGTTAATTGCCCATTATTCATTTCCGATTATAGTATTATGTTATTTTAATTAAGTTAATTACTTTCCGACAGCCTGTTGTTTAGTTTTATAAGTGTAACACTTGTTGACAAGCCATAATTAATCAATCTGTAATTTCTTCAAACATGTACCTCACAATAAATCCGCTTTACCTGCCACTGCCTCGGTCTGCTTATCTGCGCGCTACTCTCAACAATAAACAAATAAATCAAATCTAAATCTAAATCCAAATCTAAATCAAATATCAAATCGCTTTCAAGGAGCTGAGCTCTTTGCCAAACGTCGTAGAAAGGCGGAAAATTGGGTAGTCGATGAGACAAATGCCGGCATTTACAGTCCGTCTGGTCTTCCAGATTACCAACAATATCAGGCAAGACCCCCAACTTCGCCCAATCTGTTACCCGCGTATTCGGATGCGGGCAAGCATCGTGTCCAGCTCAATCTGCATCAGGATCAATTGATTGAGAAATATTCAAAGCCCGGCGTTCAAGTTGTGAAATCGCCCTGGGAAGCGGCTCTTCAAACCGGCTCCGCAAGCACAGCATTTTTGGATGGTTCCAATTATCGCGCCCAGACGCCAACAGCTTCGCTGGCATCACCGGTCAACTTTAATCGAGATGTCACCGATTACCAGCAGCAGCAGGGCAGCAGCCAATCGCCTCTCATCGAACAGAATCTGTATAATCTGAATAAAACGGTTAGTCTATGTCATTTCTCCAAGTATTCCTTTATCTATTTATATATATTTTTATTGTTTTAGCAATTTGATACACCAATTCAGCCGTGTAATCACCAGAGAGAACTGGCTTATAAGCCAACTGTTGCCCAGGGCTGGGGCGGTCGAAATGTGGAATTACCAAGAGGTAAATGTCAATGAACTGCTTTTTTCTTATTATAATTAGAGTATATATGTTTAGGTAGAATATATATTCCATATATATATATATATATATTTCCATGTAATGGTAAATTAAATATTTACAGAATATCGTTCTGAAGAGTGTGAAACCCAGAATATAGATAATATAAATGAATATTACTTTGACTCAAATGAACAAGTTCTAGTTCGCAATTTCAACGATGATATTCAGCAACGGCTGCAACAACTAGAACAATTTCAGCAATGCTTTATGCAACAGCAAAGCTTGGCCGCTTCTAATAGGGATCATAAAAATATAAAAGCTTTTGATAGAGGCCAACAATCGAAATATATCAACCCAAATACAACTATGCCAGCCCCGAGTAAACCAATTGTCTCAGAGAGTGCAGCAGAGCAAGACGATGAACCAGTGGAACCAGTTAATGTTCGTGAACTGATCTATTCGTTTGAGCAACAATCGCTAAAAGAACAGGAAGAATCGCAAATAAATCGATGCCAAAAGCGAATGAACGAAGACAATTGCGAATTGGAGAAGGAACTAAGTCAAAGCGAAGGCACGAATTGCAAGAACCCCTCAATTATTATCCCCATGTCCTTGATAATAAATATATGTGTACATATCACTAATATATATATCTATTGTTCAAGCTAAAATATGTCTTCGAAACGAAAACCGATTTAGTTTCATCTCTACGTATATATAATTTAACAAATTGTCTTTCCTTAATTCTCAACATATTACCTCATAAATATATATGTTTATGTTTAAGCTTTTACCACTCCATTAATTCTAGAGCTTTCTTTTATTTGTTTTATATACATATAGGTTTATATGTGCCGAAGGAAATCTCATTATCGAGCTATGCACCCCCGCCCGTCCAGTCGAGGGATCAGCAGCAACGCAGCCATACTTTCCCGGGCTCAACAAACGTTGACTATTCTCAGGGCTATCAAAATTCGACGACTGAGTTTCCCATATCGACCCCCACGATCCCATATTCACCAGTGCCACCCAAACAACAATTGTACGGCCCACAAAGCTATCAGAAGGTGCCGCCCATCTCGATGCAATCAGCACCCCAGGTCAATTTCAATCCTTCACCGTTGTCCTTTGATAAGTTGGCGAAATTTCAGAAATCGGCGCAAAATCAACAATATCTGAATGTGAACAAACAGATGCCAACATATGGCAGCGGTGTACGCAATGCATCCCCAACTCCCTTTGGATCTGCTGTCAGCAAGCAGCAAGAGCATTTTGGCGGCTATGGCCAGAATATTACACACAGCGCCCCACTAACAGCGTCGCCTCAAGTGCGTTCCGCTCCTGGTCAGTGCTTTAATAATAGCGCACGGGGTTGGAGCGCAGGTTCGACGCAACCCCAACGAAATGTCTATTGTCCGAGGGTTCCAGTTGTTGCAGAGGGTCTGCCCTATTCGGACTTTTAAAATAATCAAACTGGAGTTTCCGACGTAATGAAAGTGTTTGAATTTTTTAAGCGATTTACGATTTACAACTTGCATATCTTTAATTCAATAATAAATATATATACCAATTATCATATGTATATATATGCTCTCGTTAAATACATACGATAATATATTTATGTTAATTTTTATTGCGATTGTTTATTTGCGTCTTTTAAATAATAATATGTAATTATGAAAAAATGAGTGCGCCTTATTTAAACAGAGTGGAAGTGGGAGCGGGAGTGGGAGTGGGAGTGGGAGACAGGCAATTCGTTTGTTTAGCTTTAATTTGTGATTTGCTCAGACTTTGAGCGATATTTTCAGCTCTGTATTAAAAGTATACAGAATACACATCGAGAAAAAGCTTTTGCATGAAGCTTTCAAGAAAAGCTTTCTCTCTCTTGGACCTTCCGAGCTTGGTGGTTGAACAAAGCCGAGTTGCGCACTAAACCCCGTCAAATAAATTGTGCATACAAATTGCAAGAATAAAAAATATATTGAACAAGTTTTTCCTCGTCAAATCATAGCCAAAAATTTCTTAAACATTAAATAGAAAAACCACAGAAAATGTTACTTAACTTTATCTGCGCTAAGAAGCGTTCGTTCAAATCATAAAAGACAAAAACATGTGGATCGAGAATGAAGCCAACATATTTTATAATATATATCTTATAAACAGAATGGCTAGGGTTTCAAGCTACTGAAAAAGTAAGTAGATTCATTTATTATCAAGTGCTACTTCTAAGAGACTTTCTGCTAAATCCAAACTGTTTTTAATTTATGTATTTCCAATTTTCACATGCCAATAATTTGTAAGTTTTAACAGCAACAAAAAATGTATATGCAAGTTATATATATATATACACACACATATATATATATATATAAGTACAATATGACTTTAAGCTGAACACCGATGATTAAAAATCATAGTTTATGATTGTGTTTTGGATATATATTTTTAACACAAATAAGATTCTATTTTTTAAGAAGAGAATTTTGTGCTTTGCAGATTTAAACGTCAATATACTAATAATAGAGGAACTCAAGTGAACGAAAATGGTGTCTTCATACGGAAATCAAATAAAACAAATCATTATATTCATTTTGCATTTTAATAGTCGTATCCAGCATATCAGCGCATCCTCCTTTTTAACTGTCAATGGTAATGTATTAATTAGCTGGAATAAATGATCAACTAGTTCTTACAATAAGACACTCTTTTGTAGACTTGGTCAATACGGATCAACCTTATTTTGATGACATAAGCCCCAGAAATATTTCAGCTGTTGTCGACGAAACGGCAATTTTGAGATGCCGCGTTAAGAATAAAGGCAATCGAACTGTAAGCGTATATGGACTATAAAAAATCTTTCGCATATCTATGGTATTAATGAGTTTATTGGTTAGGTTTCATGGATGCGCAAACGGGATCTTCACATTCTAACTACGAACATTTATACGTATACCGGTGACCAACGATTCTCTGTAATTCATTCGCCAAGCACCGACGATTGGGACTTGAAGATTGATTACGCCCAAGCCAGGGACAGCGGCATTTACGAGTGCCAAGTGAACACGGAGCCCAAAATCAACTTGGCAATTACTTTAGAAATCACAGGTACATAATTAAATAGGGTATTAAGGTTTCTGGCAGTCGGCTGCGAGTGTGGGTGCTGAGAGCGGCGAGCCGAAGGTAGCGCGTCGAGAGTTAAGCAGGCCTCGTGTGTTGAGCAGCGAACGCAGATCATTCTTTAGCTCGCCTTCACTGCGTCTGCATGTTCTCGGGGAGCAGGGAGAGAGTTCGCCCTGTTTTTGAGTATGACTTCTATGGCAGCTCCCCCTAGAATATGTGCAGCAGCAGCTGAGAGCGGCGAGCCGAAGGTAGCGCGTCGAGAGTTAAGCAGGCCTCGTGTGTTGAGCAGCGAACTCAGATCATTCTTTAGCTCGCCTTCGCTGCGTCTGCATGTTCTCGGGGAGCAGAGAGAGTTCGCCCTGTTTTTGAGTATATCTTCTATGGCAGCTCCCCCTAGAATATGTGCAGCAGCCGCTGAGAGCGGCAAGCCGAAGGTAGCGCGTCGAGAGTTAAGCAGGCCTCGTGTGTTGAGCAGCGAACGCAGATCATTCTTTAGCTCGCCTTCACTGCGTCTGCATGTTCTCGGGGAGCAGGGAGAGAGTTCGCCCTGTTTTTGAGTATGACTTCTATGGCAGCTCCCCCTAGAATATGTGCAGCAGCAGCTGAGAGCGGCGAGCCGAAGGTAGCGCGTCGAGAGTTAAGCAGGCCTCGTGTGTTGAGCAGCGAACGCAGATCATTCTTTAGCTCGCCTTCGCTGCGTCTGCATGTTCTCGGGGAGCAGAGAGAGTTCGCCCTGTTTTTGAGTATATCTTCTATGGCAGCTCCCCCTAGAATATGTGCAGCACCCGCTGAGAGCGGCGAGCCGAAGGTAGCGCGTCGAGAGTTAAGCAGGCCTCGTGTGTTGAGCAGCGAACGCAGATCATTCTTTAGCTCGCCTTCACTGCGTCTGCATGTTCTCGGGGAGCAGGGAGAGAGTTCGCCCTGTTTTTGAGTATGACTTCTATGGCAGCTCCCCCTAGAATATGTGCAGCAGCAGCTGAGAGCGGCGAGCCGAAGGTAGCGCGTCGAGAGTTAAGCAGGCCTCGTGTGTTGAGCAGCGAACGCAGATCATTCTTTAGCTCGCCTTCGCTGTGTCTGCACGTTCTCGGGGAGCAGAGAGAGTTCGCCCTGTTTTTGAGTATATCTTCTATGGCAGCTCCCCCTAGAATATGTGCAGCAGCCGCTGAGAGCGGCAAGCCGAAGGTAGCGCGTCGAGAGTTAAGCAGGCCTCGTGTGTTGAGCAGCGAACGCAGATCATTCTTTAGCTCGCCTTCACTGCGTCTGCATGTTCTCGGGGAGCAGGGAGAGAGTTCGCCCTGTTTTTGAGTATGACTTCTATGGCAGCTCCCCCTAGAATATGTGCAGCAGCAGCTGAGAGCGGCGAGCCGAAGGTAGCGCGTCGAGAGTTAAGCAGGCCTCGTGTGTTGAGCAGCGAACGCAGATCATTCTTTAGCTCGCCTTCGCTGCGTCTGCAAGTTCTCGGGCAGCAGAGAGAGTTCGCCCTGTTTTTGAGTATGACTTCTATGGCAGCTCCCCCTAGAATATGTGCAGCACCCGCTGAGAGCGGCGAGCCGAAGGTAGCGCGTCGAGAGTTAAGCAGGCCTCGTGTGTTGAGCAGCGAACGCAGATCATTCTTTAGCTCGCCTTCACTGCGTCTGCATGTTCTCGGGGAGCAGGGAGAGAGTTCGCCCTGTTTTTGAGTATATCTTCTATGGCAGCTCCCCCTAGAATATGTGCAACAGCCGCTGAGAGCGGCAAGCCGAAGGTAGCGCGTCGAGAGTTAAGCAGGCCTCGTGTGTTGAGCAGCGAACGCAGATCATTCTTTAGCTCGCCTTCACTGCGTCTGCATGTTCTCGGGGAGCAGGGAGAGAGTTCGCCCTGTTTTTGAGTATGACTTCTATGGCAGCTCCCCCTAGAATATGTGCAGCAGCAGCTGAGAGCGGCGAGCCGAAGGTAGCGCGTCGAGAGTTAAGCAGGCCTCGTGTGGTGAGCAGCGAACTCAGATCATTCTTTAGCTCGCCTTCGCTGCGTCTGCATGTTCTCTTTTGTAAAGTGGTGGAGGGCAACAGATCGAAAAATGTTTGCTTGGCACTGACGGGATCAGTTTTCAACTGGACGAACTCTCTCGTTTAGATAATTCATTATTTTTTTTTTTATTTGCAGCTGAAAGTGATATGAGAGAAAGAAACTCGGAGAAACTCTATTATGACTCAAAAGGTTTGATTTACGCTCATAAAGATTATAACACTTCCAACCTTGAATAACTATTAATAATATATATTTTGATAAATTAAAGCGGCACGTGCTAAAATACTGGGTTCCACGGAGATACACGTGAAACGCGATAGTACAATTGCTCTCGCCTGTTCCGTCAATATACACGCCTCATCCGTGCTGTGGTATGTTTGCATAAATAACGCTTTCTTTTTTGCCAGTGTAATTAATTATAATCGGTCAAGGTATCATGGATCGGCGATTGTTGACTTTGATTCGTTGCGAGGTGGCATCAGTTTGGAAACGGAAAAAACCGAAGTTGGCACAACGAGCCGATTAATGTTGACGCGTGCCTCGCTGCGAGACTCCGGAAATTATACATGCGTACCCAATGCAGCCGTGCCGGCCTCCGTGCGAGTTCACGTGCTCACTGGTAAATCATCAATTCTTAATCATTTTTGGATTTGAATTCATTTGAATATGTAATAGGTGAGCAGCCGGCTGCAATGCAGACGAGCATTGGAAATATTTTAAATGCATCGATTGCAATCCGAATTACGTGTTGGATCATCATATCAGAAGAAGTATTGTTGTTGTTTAACACTTTAAGCCTAGCCGAATACATAGTCGTACATCGAAGTTCAAGATGACTAACTTAGTTCACTTAGCAATAGACCCAGGATGTTCTTTAAAAGGTATACCATTCAATACAAATATATAGTACATTTAATTAAATTGAATTTCTTTCTATTACATTATATACATACAGAGATAAGAGAAGCATATTCCAATGGAACGATTGTAAAAGAACAAGTTTACAGAAAGTTTAATATATATAATAGATACTACATATTAAGTATAATTCCTATAGTCTTATGTAATAAAACTTACAATAATAAATACTTATATACGTATACAGATACAAAAATTGCTTGTTAATAATGTACACATACTTATGTCTAGACATCTGTTCCATTTACAATCTTGGCTGCTTATATTTTCTAATATTATTTATTATGTATATATATATTGACATATTAATTTGTTCGTCTCGCACTGGGTATCAATTGCTGCCGTTTATAGAGTGGTTTCGCTCTGGCTGTTGGCACTTGTGTTCCATTATAAATGGTATTCTCAGCAGGCGGCGTTTTCTCAAATTCCGCAGTCTTTGCATGCAGTGTTGCGCCACCAATATTGGATATACTCGCTGGGACCTTAGGCTCCATAGTCACACTTTGTATTTTACTATCTAAATGATAAATATTTAAGTTTGCAACTGTTGTGATTTATTTATATAGAAGTATTACCCTTGAGAGTAGCTGCCTTGGCCTCCTCCGGCACTGATATCTGTAGACGGGCTGAGAATACATTCAAATGGTCAAGTAAAACTGGAGTTGATTGTCGCCTTTCATCAGGTAAAATAGCCGAATTATAGCTAGCCGGGCCCCTAGTTGGCGTTGAGCTCTCAACTTGGTTACTATGCATAGGTAAATTATATTTGAATATATATATATACAACCTATATACCTATATATATACCTTAACGACTGATCCACTTTGTTTGTTATCAGGTCGTGCAGTTTTTCCGGACAAGTATCCAGCATATGAGTATAAAGCATATCCATAATTTCTACAGGCACTTTGAAGATTTCCTCATAGTGGTCTATCAGTATTCTGTGCAAAAAACGTAAGCAAGAGAATTATCATTTTACTTCGATAAATATAAGGATTGGTATACCTAATAACATTAATTGCATCGCCCATATTTCCCTGCTCTTTGTATTCAGCTACTTTTGGCGACGAGTCACGCAAAATATTTGGCGCAAAGACTGTGGCCAAATTATTGCTATCCATTTTGTTGCCAATCACTTGAACGGTTCCATCCCTGGCACATATATCATCACAATGGGCTGCCACATTTCCCAGGAACTTGAGCAAAACATATAAAGTGTCGCGATGCACAATCGGTAGCAATTTAACAAGATGTGATATGGCTTCCAGCTGCAGGCGACGATTCCGTATACCTACAAACAAATCAATTATAAAATATATCAATTTATCAGCTTTTATTGAATCTGTCAACCTTACGTTGAGTTTCCAAAAATGCTGTATATAATCTTTGGCAGAGCAGGGGTTCTGGTAGATCCCTTAAGAACTCTTTAAGCAATGTTGCCACATCATGTGGACAGGTATTATCAGGAATGCACATGCTCAAATTCTTGTCAAATTCATCACGGAGCTGCAATAAACCAACGCAAATCGTTATCAATAATAATAAGTTTGTACTTAAAAATACAAATTCTAAAGATAATACTCGACTTACTTGTTTAACCCGTTTTTTGGATGTACCAACTCGAAAGAGACCGACTTTCTGTAGTCCATGTTCCTCTAGATATTCTATGCAGATCATTATGAATATCGGCACATTTAACATGAAACAATTTTTCGATTCTTCGAATAAGATTCGATCGAGATCCAGTTCAACGTTTCGCATATCAAACTGGCTACAGGACATTTTCTTTGATATCGATGACGATTTCTTCAGCTCCATGAACTGCTCCGAGGGACTACAGCGACCGCTATCCATCGATTTCGTTGGTAAACTTTCATAGGAACGTATCTACAAAAATAGGGAACTTAATTAATGAAATGATCAAATAAATACTTGAGAATATTATTACATTATCATTTGATTGTCCAGCATGACGACAGTGGTTTTCGTTGTTACTATGAAAGACTGAGGCCAGCGAATGTTTTGAGCCGGGCTGCGAATCTCCGGCCCGTTTCCTGTCCCTCGAAAAGCAATAATCCAGCGGGGCCCCAAATAAAATATCCCGTCCATCTTATTTAATTAAACATATGTTAAATAAAATTGTTTGGCATAAGGGTAAATTAATTCAAGATTCAAATTTATCGCTTACTGTTTTCATCTTTTTTGCCAATATCAAAGAAACTTGTTGTCAGAGCTCTTTTCTTTGAGATTAAAAAATATCAATTTATTAATTAACATCATTTCATTTAGTTATTATATTGTTCAAGTATGAACATGTCACGCTCTCAGCTGCTGAGAGCTGACTCATGCAGGCACTCGAGGCTGGCTTGCATGGGGCTAAGCTACTTTTTAGAGAGGTGAGAGGAGATGTCGATGGAGTGAGACTGCGGTCGCGACAGTTGCCGTTTTCAATCCGCTTCCTCCGCACGTTCGCCGTTATTTTCAACCGTCTGCCGCTGTTAGACGCCGATATAATATTAAATACAGTGGCTCACAGTTCAAGTGGATCATTTTTAAGACTGCTCGAAATAAGCGGTAAGTAATAAATAGGGTATTTTTTACATAATACTACATAGCAGGTGGGGAAACCTCAGTTTATTAGGTTTATTAGGGTCATACATTCATATTGGTGGGTAATACATGTACCTACCATCGGTTTTGGAAGTTTTGAATAAATAATAAATAATTAACTTATGGCTGTGAGCCACTGTATGTTTTTAGGTTTAAGCATTTTATATAAATAAAGAGCCTGCTCGTCAGAGCAGTCAGTTCGATTCTAAACGTCGTCTCGTCGTGTTGACTGTAGTGCGTAGTGCATCACACATTTACAATATTATTTGTATTTGTTCTACTTAGTTGGCTTAATAAACTTACCAATATTCATTCCAATATTTAGTTCTTTAATTTTTTCTAAAGCAATATGCATAAGCATCTCGGTTTCGACATCGGATAGTTTTTCCAAGGATGTATCCGTTAATTGTAGGATCTGTCCTTGCGTCGATATCCATGTGCAGTTCTCCTAAAAACTCGGAAAAGTTTTAATTTAAATCAAAAGAAATGGTAGATTAATGGATATTTATTTCTTACCGAAGGCGCCCATTTCTCGCGCTGCGCCAGAAAGTCCTGGCTCTGATCCGGCCTTTGACATTTGGAGCGGCTTCCCCAAATCTTTCTTGAAACGTATTGTCCAACATTTGACAACGACTTTGATTTTTGCATATTGGTTGTTTCATCTTTAGAATCTGTAATATATATGTATATAAAGTAAAGAGTTTAACCAATTACAAAATAATTACAAAACATACAATTTGGAAGAAGATTCATAAAAATCAAATCAAAGCGGGGAATTAAGAAACGGAACGATTTTTATTTTTGAAATTGATGAAACGTCGGTAAGCCTCTCAGTTTATAATCTTTATCTTTATAAAATTGATCTTTAATTTTAGATTGTATTTGTATTTTTCGACTGACTTTAGTTGACATGCCATAGATAATGCCATATGTATATGTTGCCCACAAGTTAAAACATTATTGCTGTGAATGAGTTTTATTATTCATTACATTCTCAATATAAAAACAGTTAAACTTGCTGCATACTAATTACGATCTATTGCTAGCATTACTTACTTAGATATGTCTCGCTTACATTCCCGTTCTTATAGTTTTGCGAAGTGGATGGTTCAGTTGGGCTTGTGTTCCACAAATGGGATAGAAACTGGGAACTCGAACTGAGCAAGGCGCCGGCAGTTCTTGCACTCTTCTCCTTGGGACTCTGCAAAGATCTCGTCGGCGAAGTTGGAGCCGAAACAGGTGGAAAGTGCTTCTTGCACTGATTGGCGTTTTCATTGCTTTGCTCCTTCATTTGCCGTTTCATTTCCCACTCATTCCGCTTGCGAATGCGCTCGTCGAGCTCCTTTTGCCAGGCGATGTGTGCATTTTGCAAGTTCCTCGAAGTCTCATTGCCCCGTATAAAATCCAAGGCGACCACTGCCCAAGCATCTAATGTTTGTACTGCCTTATGATTGTCCTCATCCATGCCCGGCAAATTTATTTCCCCCTTTGCCTTGATATTTCTCAGATTCCGATCATAGTTCACCGACTTGAAGCGATTCGCATCGCCATCGTGTACGCTTTTCTTCCTCGCCATTCTCAAATATCGCTTAATTGTATCGCTCACGGATTGGGAGACATCCTCGTTATCAATGGAACTTCTCCGTCGACTCGCATTGCCTGCCGCCGCCCCTTCTTCGGCTTCCGATAGCTCGGAATTTTCCACCATCATTTCATAGTTTTTTGCAAGTATTTTAATTTCGCTCAGTTGTATAAAATTGGTTTGCGTTCCACAAGAATTGGTCGGTTTTTGTACGGGCCTTGTATATGCAATTGGAGTCTTATTGGACATATTTCTTGTACTGTGACTGAGCTCCAAGGATTCTGGGGGTTTTTGTTGGCGTTTTGTTGTTGTTGTTGTTGTTGTTGTTGGACTTTGTATTAGTTTTGCACCAATATCATACTGGCCCTCTAATATGGGTTTTTGTGCCATACGCTTGTCAAAATTGCATAATTCTGTTTGGTTATTTTCGTAATTAGTGTTAAAACTGAATAGACTCGATAACGATGTGGCTCCGCTGAGGTTCGACTTTGTTGTTGGCTCTGAGGAATGTAGAATGCGATGCAGTTGCTGTTTCTTTAATATATTATAAATCTTCCTAAGATGGGCTTTATCTTCTAGAATTTCCGGTGTCACATTGCCCATTTGGATGACGCTGAGTGAGGAACTTTGTAGAAATTTCAAACGCTCCAAAAGCACAGACTCGATTTGCTGCTGCTCATTCGAATTTGAATCGAATGCAGGCGGGGAACTCGAAGAACTCGAAGAACTCTTCGAACTCAATAATTGTTTATCGTAATTTGGGCGCTGAGAACTGGGCGATGATGTCTGATCGGGCCGAATTGTTTTTGTGCCCAGCAGTGTGGTTGTTTTATAAGAATCACGTATTTTAAGATAGGTTTGCAATAGTTCAATTGTTTGATCTATGTTCTCATTGAGTTCGCTTTCTCCCGACTTTGAGAAGGCCGCATAACTACTCCGATGTCGCGATAATATTTTAAGTCGTTTCTTGGAACTTTTCGATGCACCTGGAAACGAGGACTTTCGCCGCCACAGTATAAATCGTGGCTCCGAGGCGCAGACACGCTGAAACTGCTCCTCGATGTGGGGCAGACTGTCCGCCCCATGTTGTATGCCATCCGGTAATAGTTTTCGGCCAGCATCTGTCATATATCGCCATGTTTTGCGCGTTAAGAGCCAACGTTCACGTTTCTTCTCTTTTTCCTTGGTATGGCAACGCCGGCGTCCAGCTGAAGTTGGCGAATTTCTACCGGAGCCAAGGCGCTTTGTTGTTGCTCTCTCTCGCTCCGTCTGATTGGTGTCAGTTACGTTCGAGTTGGAGCTCGCGTTCGCGTTGGAGTTTGGGCTCGTTGTCGAGACGTTCGTGGCAGTTGTTGTGGTTGTATCCTCGGCTCGATTGAGCTCATCGATCATACCATCTAATGGACCCGATCGTTTTTTTATCACTGTTACAGGTCGACGCAAAGTACTCGTCACCTGTCCCGTCGAACCAAACATTTTATTCGCTTTTTTATTTGTGTTCGATGATGCCATCTGAAACGAACATAATCCATGAATAATATTGCCAGGTTCGATATGTGTTATATGCATTTAATGGGCCACCATTGTTACCTTTCAAATATGCACAATGGCCATTGAAGAGATATATATATATAAATATTTATCCTTTAACATCAAATACACCCCAGAGACACATACTTTACTTACCTTGTGTAATTGAGTACACAAAAAGAAATCACTTATTTAAACATGCTCAAAATCAACACCGATCTTAAGTATCCGTATAGGAAATACTACAATGCTACTAGAATTTCAAAGCTGAACTTATTTCACAACCAACTAGGCGATGTCAACAATATATCATTTCTTCCACAAAATACGCTTGAGTATTTAATACATATTTAATTACATATATGTTTAATATGCTTATATTTAAACATACGCACATTCTTCAAAAATACGTAATTTCACTTTGATTTGATTTTCTTTCTTCTCATTTTGCATATGTTCGAGCGAATATATAAATATATATAGTTATTCATATATATATATAGATATATGTGTGTGTGTATGTAATTAGTGGGCTAATACTTACAGTAATTATTACGTTATTATATCCAATAAGGAGGGATATTTGTGTGCCGACTTTGCAATTTTATATTTTTTATTATTTATAATTTTATGCAACACATTTTCGGTTGGAATGCGTTTGTCTGAAACCCAAAAAAAAATCAAAATAATACGAAGATCTGTGCAAGTTGATATTTTTGTTTTACAAATCTTAAAAACACAACGAATTAGACTGTTCAACAAACTCATGTCTCGAGAATAACGTCAAATATTTTGAGAGCACGCATAAAAAGATAGAATACATAAAAAAAGAAAATCAGTTTATTCTTGAGAAAATATGGCTGTATGTATACAAATGTTTATAAATACATACATACATACACACACACACACACACACACACATGCGAGTCTACACACTTACTCATGCATTAATATACTCTCTCGCAGACACTCTACATACATACATTTGTGTGGACTTGTGTATATATGTTCATTAAGTGAAATACCTATGAATATATTCGTATATTGATGTATGTATATCTATATAAAGTGATAAATACAAATGTCGAAATATATATATGCAAGTGGGAATGTTAGAGGTGCTTCTCTAGTTTATACTAATAGATGATTAATTTATGAGCACATCTTCGGCGCTTCATACGAAATTTATTTTCGCTCCTCCATTTTTTCCACTTTTCCAGATGTCTTTATTTTGGATATCCCTTTGTTTATTTGAGCAAATTGTCATTTGTAAAATATACATTATATATCTATCTATATATAACAAATGTACCTGTTTGTTTATGTGGGTTATGTTAAGCCAGGCTTTATCAGCTGGTGTAATTTTGGCTTAACATAACCTACGATCCACATCCTCTCTCTTTGCAATGCAAACTCCTCTCAGCGCTGTTATTAGTAACATAAATGTTACAATATTAACATTAAATCAGTCTTTGTAATACAACCAACGCAAGAAGTTGATAAAATTTTTTCGTAGTGAAATAAAATATAAAAAGTGATAAAAAAAACAGCCCAAGGAAGAAGACACCCCCCACATTTTCACTGTTAACTGAAATAAACACTTTAATTATGTTTTTGCTTGGTTTCTTCGATGATCCCATGCAGTTTGTGATTCCAATGCTCTAAATCATTTCCGAACTTGGATGATTTACAGCTATTCTGCTCCCCCAACCCATACAAATACGATTTGTTTGCTTGTTTTGAAAGTTTGCTTTTATTTACTTTACAATTTCTGAATTTACATACATAGAACTGTCGTAAAGTAACTGATAACTGATAACTGACTCGTGTCTGTTGATCTCGTGTTTAAATGATAGATATATAAGCGACTTCTGTTGGATGTACAGGTGCGTAATAATAATGCCTTCATAAGTATAGTACTTTACTAACCAGCATTCTTAGCAATAGACTATGCTCACAGCCAATTTGTCAACGTACAATAAATGTTTTTAAAATGTTTTGCACATGCCCTTTGCCATTTGTCTTAGTACTATTATTGTACTAAGTAACAGTTAGTTAGTTATACATGTACATATATATATATATATGTAATTATATATATATATATACGTTTGCGTATTCATACATGCTAATGCAGCAGACTGATAGATATTTGAAATTATTCGATGACTATCAAAATTCGATTCTTGTATTAAATGTATATATATATATATATTGACCACTATCTGTAGGCTTCAAGGCTACTCGAGTATGTTATTTAAAATCAGTATATTGTATATAGTATATATATATGTCAAATACCTACAGACTATTAAATTACATGTGTATGAGTGAGTATATATATTCATATTTTTACATTGCAAACTCACAGTTAGCATCACATATACGTACATATGTACCACAAAATGTACCTATGTACGTATATGTATTTATTTGTCACAATTGTTACTATATCTAAATATTGTCGCAATTAAATCTACCTTCTTTCCCTTGCAATATGCAGCTACAAGTCTATATATAATATCTGCATATATATATTTGTATATTCATGCCGTGCGTTGTTAGTCTTCAGATTAAGTATATGACCCTACTTAAATCTATTACATTATATTTATTTTTCACATGTTTTCAACTATGTTTATCATCTTATCTGTGTTCTACATAATCTTATCCTAAGTCCTACTGCAAGAAAGTATAATTACATACATAAATATGACTGATTAAGTATAGATATAGTATAATCATCAAATGAAGTAAGTTTGAATATTGAAGAACGAATATATATAATAATATGGGCAGATTTCCTATAGCTCTTACATTCAAATAGGTAAGGTCTAGAATAAGGTTTCAATTTTCTTTTTTAATTACTGTATGTACATAAAAATAATGAATCAAATCTGAATTATGTAAAATGATGTATATATCTGTACATATTTATGTATGTAATCTTGACTTGACCTTAACATATATAATCAGTCATTACCATATTTCAGTTTATGCGTATAATAAAGCAGACATTCTTATATATAGATATATCTGCAGATATATGAAAGCATGACCTTATCGTCAGACCATTGATAAGACCATGCATATTATGCATCTGCAATTGTACATATATATATATATATATTTATATTCCATACATAAGTAGCTAGTAGTACTTATCTTAAATATTACTATGTACAATTCCTTAAGTTGTCAATTTAGCAACGTATACAGTTATGCAATACAATATGTGAAAATATCTATATTTGTATATATATATGTCGCTTGCCCAAAGCCCAGATTTTGTAATAATAAATCACGATACATAGTCTCGATTCGGATTTGTGGAGTATTCATCAGTGAAACGGCCCGTTGCTTTGATTAAATGAAGTATAGTAAGTAAATCTGTATTATCTATTATAAACTATACTTACAATCTTCCATTAATATAACCTGTGTATTTTCTATATTTGTACTAGTTACAGAGTGCGGAATTAAGTTGAACTCGTCTTCTGTAAGTGTAGTGTTCCAACGGGACCTGCCACTACTCGAACGGTGCGCCGAAGTCACAGCCATTGTTGGTGTTGAGTACAGGCTTAGATTCGTCGGACTTATGACACCCGACATTGTCGATATAGATCCAGCATAGCCCAGTAACTGCAAGTTCAATACGGTATATAAGTACTGGGCTTTTTCTTATTCGATGTTAATGACATCTGAGCAGTTGATATATAAATAACACAATTGTGTACAAATGGTAAACCGGATATCAAAATGTATTGATATTGTATTGAGCCTGACTTGATTTCACTTGACTTCTGACTGTATTAATCTGCTTTGTGGTTCAGGGTATAAAAATCTATTTGATATTGAACATATTATGTATTATTTGGAAACCTTTGCCTTTAAAATTCCCTGTTTGGATTCTGGGAACAGCAGTTATGAGTGAAATATCATCGTCGATCTGTAAACTGTTTATACTAGTAAGTACAACTTACCGATGTGGATTGAGTGTGAAAGTGATTGAAGTACTCCCGGCTATTGGTTGAGGGGTACATTGGCGCTGCGATGCGAGTGAGAGCATTTGAGCCAATTGGTGGTATTTTACAGCGACCCACTTCGGCAGAAATATGAGGACTCGTTGGCGGATGTGGTTGCGGCGAACTTCTCGCCACAAGTGTGGTGCAATCCGTATTTGTATTTGGATCCGCGTCGGAGCTGTTAATTGGGCTATGATTGCTCTCCATGGTGTTAGCTGGTTCGTTGCGATTCTCATCGTCGACCAAGGTGGCCTTTGGCATGCAAAGACTCGACGACTGATTGGCTGTCGATGTTGGGGGCGATTGAACCATTGCCAGATCGCCACTGGATCGTATAATGGCAACAGGTCGTGCCATCGGCGGCAACATTGGCGGCAACATTGTGCTATGATAATGGGTCGAGGGAGCCGCACTCAACTTTGAGCTCCTCAATTGTGGGTGAATTTGATAGTGTGGCGAGTGGCTGTGCGGGCCCAACTGATGCGAGTGTGTGTGCTGAAACCCTGGATTCTCTATAGAACCCCCACCAGCTGCCAAACTCGCAGAATGGCCAGCATCTTGACAAACATAAGTCACAAAATCAGATATATCATGGCTCTCAGCATGTTGTTGCTGTTGTTGTTGCTGCTGTTGTTGTTGCGCTTGTGCCTGCGTTTGTGCATGTTCGTGCTCCTGAAGTCGTGGACTGCCGTGCTGTGGGTAATACAGAGTATTCACGGGGCTTACTGAGGTTGCTAGCAGCGTAGAACAGTTGTGGTGCAAAATGGCTGAGAAAAAGATAGAAATAAATGAATATTTAATGTTTATGTATATACTATTATTAATATATTTAATTTGCTATTATTTATATATTATTATTATTGTTATTCATATATTATTAGCTTCTGCGGTTTTATTATTCCGCAAGCCGCACACTCACTTGCAGCGGTCTGCTCTCAGTAGATCAAGCTTACGCATTGACAAATGCATGCTGGACGCAACTTAACGACAGCTGTGCATGTGTGTAAGTGCGCGTTAACAGTTGCCGAAATAGAAAAAAGGCAAGTGCACAGAAAAAATCGACGACTTCGGGACGATCACACCGTTTTACCGTTGCCGAAATGGAGGAAAAAGAAGAGAAAGCAGACTGCGAGGGCTGACATGTAAATTGGCGCTAATTGAGCTAATCTGCTATTCTGCGCTAATAGTGTCTGCGGTTATTATTATTTTTTATATATTATTATAATTTCTATTAATATTTATTTATTATTATTATTAATATTATTACTGTCATTATTATTCATATATTATTACCTTCTGCGGAACGAATTTGGGGCATGTTGGCTGCCAGCGGCCTGCTATTTAGAGGGGTGTATCGATGCAACGATATTGGGGAGTCGGCAACAGTTGCATCACCGTTGGAATTAATGCTGTCCGCCGGTCGCAGAATGACAGAGAAACTGCCTGTGGCACAGTGATCTGCGGCTGTCGTTGTACGCGAAATAACTGGCGGCGATGAGCTGTGGTCGATTTTGCAACCATCTGTGGAGCCATTTGTTGCATCAGTGCGCAGCAGCGGAGACTGTGATAAATGCACAGTTCTATGATTCTGATCGACGAAGTCAACTGAAATTATTAAAGGAACAGGGCGAACTTCAAATAATACACTGTAAAGAGAACTACTCAAGCTACTCACTGCTGTAACCACCTGGAATTGGATTGGCGACAATGGCGCCAGCCTGTGCCTGGATCTGAGAGCTGGGAATCGGTGAATCTGGCGTCAGTTGATATGTTGTGTTGCAGTCGTAAGCAGCGCCCAGATTCTCCCTCTTGATGATGTTCGTATGCAGATTGTTGTCATTGGCCTCATCTAGTATTGAATCTGAAAGATCATTATTATACTTCATTTAAATCGAAATAAATATTGGTATACCTTTGATATACGCAATACCTATTATTATAATAATTAATTAATTTAAATTATACATTTGTTTAATTGAATTCATTTAAATAATTACAGGTCTACCTCTGGATAATGTCCACAGTTCTTGCGAAGAAAACACCCCAGTCGCTAGAATGATATCGTTGCAAACAACGCCATTGTATGGATTGTGTCTGAGTCCTTTATTTTTGGACTCACTCTCCGTGTCCTCTTTTCTTTCAATCGACAAATTATTGTTGCGATTATGACTGAAAATGGCGAGCTGTGGCGATCTGGCAGCTATCAGATTCGATGAGTTATGCGTATTGATGAAATTGGCCAAATATAAATCCAATTCTCTGACAGAGACGTTAATGTGATATGGATTTACACAGAGGCCAGGATGGAGGCATTCCGGATTCTTTTCTAGGCGCTCCCCATCCGTACTCTCCAATGGTATGGCCTTGAAAAGGATAACCATAACCAGGTCCAGTCGCCAGACCTTATCGGCTTGTCTCAGGCAATCTATGCGCCGCATTTTGCCTTTCTGATCGGGATTGGAGAGAACACAAATCGATTTGCGTTTACCGATTATCGATTGCACAAAATCCTCCCTACTCTCCTGCGTTATGTCCTTTCTTAGCTTGCCCAACAGGCGAGACGCCCATTTCTGTTTCACTTCTGTCTTCTCATTCTGTCAAATACACACAAAAAATAAATGTTTATATATATATATATATATATATATATATATTTATATCCACCTGTAGCTCGTCCTTGCAATGTCTTTCTTCTTCCAATGACATACGCTTCTCGTGTTTCTTGTAATACTTTCGTTTGGCAGCTTGCAAGTTAAACCAAGAGTACGAGAATGATTTGACGTATGGTAATAATGCCTCAATGAAGGGGTGAAATTCATCCTACATTAAAAAGATAATCACAAATACATAGTTACAACATATATATAACAAATTGCATTTCATTTTGTTTACACAGCAGTTTTCGAAAGTTTTCAAATTATCGGCACTCTCAACAACATCATTTCAATATTTACGAAAAGTGAAAACTTCTGTCTGCTGCTGCTGAATACGTATGTATAAAGAAAATTGTGATACACCCAAAGTTAAATATTCAAAACATTATTGGTCAAGCATTCATAAATAATTAGTGGTACACATACATAGAACAAATCAACTGTAAATGGAGCAAAAATTTGAGAACTGATTGTGAATAATTTTGAATGCCAACTCCAATACAAATACACATATTACTTATATATATATATGTATTTGTATAAATACACACACATACACACATATATATATATTACATAGCTACATATATACATATTGTATATATTTAGTATATCAGCCAATGTTGAAATAACTTAGTTATGATGTTTGTACACTAGTGATGGATATATAAGACACAAGGCTATAGCTACTGGTATGTTTTAGGTGGAAACATGTGTGTTGTGAGTGGTATTCGAAAGACACCTCCAACTTATGAAATGCACAACATCATCAATACATACATATACACATACTTATATAAATACATACACTAATTTGGGACGTTTTCTTGCTTGGCTAAGTAAACTAAATACGAACAAAATATTGGTATTACTTTGAAAGATTTGAAAATGAAAGAAAACGTCCATGAAAGTCGGTTCCCCGACAAACAACAACAGTTTACTTTATTCTATATAGGAAAAAAGGATAAAACATACATAGAAAATGAGAAGGATAATGGTTATGATAATGATAATGATAACGATGAGAAACACTCTTGCATTGTGATAAATAAAATGGATGTGAAAAGGCGACAAGATGCAGTCAACGTACACATGGGTGAGCTTTATTTGTAAGATTGTAAATTGTAAACATATACATATATATATATACATATATCAACATCAAGAGACACCAAGAATTTGAATTTAAAACCCAAAGTATCATAAAATTTGTTAATTACATTTGAAATATTATTGATTCATGGTATTCGGAATTCTTTTCCTAAACATCCAGAGCAATTTTAATACCTAACAATAGAATTAGTTAACTTCGATTAGTTGCATGTTTTATGTGAGTATTGTTGTGTAAATAAAACATTTATGATAAACATTAGAAACTCCTTTCAAAATATTATACTATTATGGAAAATGAATTAAGTTTTTACTCTGATCATTACGATTAATAGCTAGATCTAACGAGAAGCTAAACCACCTGCTTAGACCTTTAATTATACATTTCTGTTTCTTCATTTCTTCGAGTGTTGTATAATTATTAATTGGCAATATTGGGTTTATTTATGTCGAATTCCTTACCTGTCCAGTTGACGATGTTTGTAAATAAGAAGATACGTCCGTCTCGATCATACAGCTTCTCAGTGTATCTGGTATAAACATACCTTGCGCAGTTTAATTATCATTGAATTTCTTATAAGCCCGATTGCATCCACAAGAATCTAATCAAAAGAGCAGATAACACATGAAATGAATAATCTGGAGAGTTACTTGTTTCTACAGATAGTCACCTGCATATGTTGTCCATTTCTCGCATGTCTTTTATTTATCTGTGATATAATTCATCAATTTTGATTGTTTGTTGCTGTTTTCCCTCGTTGGTTGCTTTATTTATGTGCCAAATTGAACGTCATATTGGAGCCATAGCTGCTGAAATGACAGCCAAACTGAACAATTAATTTTCTTTCCTCTCTTTATTTATTTATCTAGGGTTTTAAATAGAAAGTCTGCGAAAAACATAACCTTGCTTACAAATATGAAGGCTAGTTTTGATTTGTATCATTGATGCATTGATTGAATAATCATATATATACATATATATATATCAAACAACTTCGGGTTTTATTTGGATCATTACACAATGTTCACACATATTTAATGGTGTCTATATCTGCGTAGTCAATTAGAAGCTGATGCACCTATATAATTCACGTCTTGCATATGCACTTATGTTTTGATAAAAACATACATATATGTATATATATATAGATTTAGAACATGTACAGGCGTAGCCGGAAAATGCACTGGGGCTGTATAAGAGACATACATATACATACATTATTCTGAAGCACTCAACACAACCCAAGTGGTGACAGGCTAGGTGCGTTGTGCAAAACGGATACCTTTCGACTAAATTTAAAATGAGACATTTCTATCGGAGGAGCCGCACATGGTACATACATAAATATACATGTATCTTTTCTCTCTCTCTCGCTCTCTCTCTCACTCGCTCTTTGTTTTCAATAGTGTCTCTTTGGTTTACAAGACGTAATTGATGTTTTTTGTAGAAATCGTTTGTTTGCTAGCCAAATGTTTTGTGCTAAGAAGTAAGCAAGTTCAAACGTTCTAAAAATGGAAAATTCTCCACTCTGTTGGTGGAGTAACGTCAGACAATCGGTTAGTAGTGAACCCGATGATATGCGCACACATTTAAATTCACAGCGCGCATGCGAAAGAATGGCCCTAGAGAGAAATTTCGCTCTCTTCCTCGCTCTCTCCCCTATGTCTTTCTCTCCGTCTGTTTGTCTCCCTTTTAAGAAACAGACAAGCACAAAGCAATCATTAATATCGCAGTGAAGGCTTTCGCAAATTTCACCTTAAGCTATAAATCTGAACAAATTTCAATTTCAAATATATGAAATTTAATCACTAAACTAATATTCAAATTTCAATTGCATAAGGAAATTTGGAAATAATTTGTTTACATACACAGAAAGCTGTAAAATTGTTCGCAATAATAATAATAATAGAAATAAATAGCAAATCTAGAGTGTTTTCAGGGCGACTAGTTTGGGAATAGGATAATCAGTATATAGGATAATGCGGCATGCGCAGTAAACTCTTACAAAAAGGAGCTTTCCACAGCCAACACTCTTATATTTAATACTAGAGGAAAATACACATTACCATTCGTAAGTCATATTCACAATAGAAGTAGTTAATCAGAGCTTTCTACCAGTTGGACAATTTCAATTTACACTAAGCACTTTCATAAATTGCTGGTAACTATTAACATATTGTCTTTGTTATACATATACATATATATATATGTGTGTGTAAGTATGTAAGCGCGTACTGCTGTAGTGTGCGTCAGTATTTTCCGATTTCGACTCTGACTCTCATTGGTTTGATGAGCTTTCAGCTTTTCAGTTTGCTCTCTACAGTACTCTGTTACTGTCATCGTCATCCCCTTCTGTTTGGTTACATTTACTATACATACATAAGTCACCGAAGTAAAGTGTTTTGTAAAAATAAAAATGGAGCTTAAACTAAAATGAAAACACTCTTTAAATATGAATAATAATAATAAATAAAATAAAAAAGAAAGCATAAAACCATTGTTTACATGTGTGTGCCTGAAAGTGTTATTCCATGAGCTAATGCGTATAAATGGTACAGTCGTAAATCCTGCTTCTCGAAAACGTTTACATATTCATATGAGCACACTAAAAAGGTAAAAGAAAAAAATACATATACATATTTATATATACATAATGTAATGTATGTAACAGTTATAGCACAGCCAAATTTGAATTATTTTCAGTTCCTATTTAGTCATATGTTATATTAAATATATATTTGTATGTAAGTGTGTGTATACATATATATTTATTTGTGTATGTATATCCATATGTAACTTTATATGTATATCTATATATATATATGTATATGTATAAGTGTATATATGTATGCACATAGTTCACAATACTTACAAGCTTTCGAACCTATTTTCAGATATGGCGAGCATAATATTAATAGCTTGCCTAGCGATATTGGGTCTAATCATTGCGATAGCGCTTTTTTTAGCCGGTGGCTACCTTTGGTGGAGGCATAAAAGGTCACAGTTACAGTTTATTGAACCAAACGAGGATGAAGAATCTAGCAGTTACAGCTTAAGGTTAGTCCAACTTTTATACATTTAGTTGAAACAATAATTAATTATTTAAGTGGAACTACAACAAAATACCCATTTTTGCAGCATTCAAGTTCAATTAAATGTGACTTAATATAAAGGGTTTTTTTCAGATCACAGCTGGATCAGAAGTGAAATTTACATATGTAATGTATTTAAAATGTGCTTTCATATTTCACAATAGGGCAACGCAGGACATTGTAGACTCTGGAAACCCGCCTAGTAAGCCACCAGCTCCAGTTGCTCAAGCGATTACGACTCCTCTACAAAATAATATTAATCGAAAACTGAATGGCTTTCTCAGTCTCCGGACGCCTCTTATTGGGTACGACTGTCTACAATCATAATCAAATATATACTTATATTTTAATTTAGTCCATTTAGTCCATAGTCCCAATCAATTTCGTCTTCTCGCATATTAAGTAAAGTTCTTCTTATAGGAGCGGTTCAACGTCTACGCCGACAAAACCTTCTAGTGGTGCTGCAGGGGCAGGTGCAAATGACGGTACATCGAAGGATTCCGCGGTGCGTATCCTAATGAAATAATTATTTTAGATCACAATTTATATGTTATGGATCGCATTGAATGTGTTGATGTTTTGGTATTAGTCTAGATCCCAAGCTGAAGTTTGACAAGTATATTTATTCCTCTATTTTGAATATTTATTATATATATATTTGACTTAATTATATGGCATATTGCACACATTCTAGAATAAAAGCATCTCAATGACCGACATGTACCTCGATAGCAATGATCCGAGCGAAAACGTTGGACAAATACATTTTTCCTTGGAATATGACTTTCAAAATACGACCCTAATCTTAAAAGTTCTGCAAGGCAAGGAACTACCAGCCAAGGATTTGAGCGGCACCTCCGATCCCTATGTGCGAGTCACATTGTTGCCAGACAAGAAACATCGTTTGGAAACCAAAATCAAACGGAGAACCTTGAATCCACGCTGGAATGAAACATTTTATTTCGAGGGATTTCCAATTCAAAAACTTCAGTCGCGTGTAAGTTGGCAAATGATATAAAATCGTAATAAAATTAAACCCAAATGTTTGGGGAAAATTGCAATTCAATTTTTAGGTTCTGCATTTGCATGTCTTTGATTATGATCGTTTTTCAAGAGATGATTCTATTGGAGAAGTCTTTTTACCGCTATGTCAGGTAAATAGCCTTCAAATATAACAAAGTCGTATGCTGACATGTATTACTATATGTATATATATAATTCCTTACTTATTTATCTGCCTTTAGGTTGATTTTGCTTCAAAACAGTCGTTTTGGAAAGCTTTGAAGCCCCCTGCAAAGGATAAATGCGGCGAACTCCTGTCTTCGCTCTGCTATCATCCTTCAAATTCAATCTTAACATTGACGTTGATTAAAGCACGAAATCTAAAAGCTAAGGATATTAATGGAAAATCAGGTATATTTGCCCGATCCAAACCGTTTAATTATTTCTAGCATTTTGCCAATTATTTTACAGATCCTTATGTAAAGGTTTGGCTACAGTTTGGAGATAAGCGTGTAGAAAAAAGAAAAACGCCTATTTTTACCTGTACGTTGAATCCGGTTTTCAATGAATCATTCAGTTTTAACGTTCCCTGGGAAAAGATACGAGAATGTTCGCTGGATGTCATGGTTATGGATTTCGATAATATTGGACGAAACGAGCTGATCGGCAGAATATTGTTGGCTGGTAAGCGGAAAGTGGCTTTGTGATTGATTTCAGAGAAAAGCAGATGTTGCGGAATAGGAATATATAATAATTGTTCTCACAGGTAAAAACGGTTCAGGTGCCTCCGAGACGAAACATTGGCAGGATATGATCTCGAAACCCAAACAAACTGTAGTACAATGGCACCGCCTAAAGCCAGAATAAATATTGAATATTGGTGTTAATCCAGTCGAGTCGATCCCGGATATAATAATAATACATTCGTACATATGCTTACGTAAATGCATATACATATTTAACTATAATTCTGAAAGAAATAATAACTGTTTAGTAGTTTAAACAGGCTGCACACAGACTAAGAAACCGCACACATTGCGTATAGTATACATATATATATATATACATATATATTGTATATATATAGTTTAAAAATATCAACAAGAAATCAAGAAAAGCTATAAGAAATTGATATACGCACATCAATAGATTAGCATATTGCTTTAATTTGTGCATCAATTATACAAACACATCTCTATATCGCTCCCTATGCCTTTGTAATCGGAGCTTGAAGCTGAACAGACAATTGAGGATAGGACAGAAAAAAACAGCTGATCTTAAATGTTGCCATAGACCTTGGATGTCGGTTTAGTTTCAAGCTCAAAATTGTACTAACAAATTAAATTTCCAATTAAAACAAATTTACTTCAAATGTACACAGGAAAAAAATTGATAGTACATGCAATCGAGCCTATTCATTTTATCGGTTGTATGTCAATTTTTTTTTTGATGTAGCCCCCATTTTGCTAAGGTTTATTCGTATTTAAGGCCTGCAACATACGATAGATGCTAAAGCTAACGGAATAACCTCAGTACACTGGTCAAATAGTAGAACAAATATGAATTGTCTCTAAATTTCTATATTTATTTAATTGCATCTCTATAAAATTAGTTGAAACCAATAGGAGAATAAGTAAGCAAAAATACTGAGAGCAAAAATAACAGGTGAAATATAGCCCCTATAGATTATGGAGTTGACAGATGTATATACATATATAGATATATGTATATATTTGGCTGTTTCATTGAGCGGAGGCCACCTGCTGGAGAGTATTGGATTGCAGTTGGATTGAGTACAGACAGTGAGGAGTTCAGCTAGGGTTGCATAACACCAATATTATACCCTTTGCTCCATTGGGAAGGGATTTTACTATTTGATTTCGATGTTAAAGTATATGAACATATATGAACACATAATTGATTAGCTTAATTAATCTGCAAATTAGCATAACTTAACATACGTGTATGAAGAATGATAAACATTTCACGCAAGCGAAACAGATTATCCACATACTGAAATACATGTAAATGACGAAAGTTAATTGTTATTATTAGATTATAATATATTAACTCGTAAAACGACATTGTTACAAGTTACTTAAATTGCGAATTGTTGTTTCTTTTATAATAAAAGAAAATAAAAGTGTGAAAATGACATGTTAATCTTAACTTAAACTTAGTTTAAACCGAAACTATTTAGAATGATAGGCTGTAGGTTATAATATATTTATATATTAGAAAAGGCAATTAGAGAATAAATATATTGAACAAATTAATAGTAACTGTAAAGAAATTAGCCAACCATTGCCGGAACAAGCGTCTACTGAGATGAAAAGTGCAAACGTATAAAAAAATGAGATTACAAATTAAGAGTTAAACAATAAAATAAAAATTAAAAAATTAATTGATGAAACTGAGTTTAAAAAACGAAAAATCGAAAATTCAACCCACCTTGAAATTACATATTTGTTATATACCTGTTATAATATTATTAAAAATCAATTTATGATAATTAAATAGCTGCAAATAAAGCATTTTTAACCTAGACCGCGAACAGCACCATTTTCTATATGCGTATTTCATTTCATGGGTTACAGCAATGAGCGTCCGCAAAGTCTTCGACGCGTTGACTTCAAGCTTCGAAGGGGAATATGTACCAGGCTTGCAGAAAAAACAGGCAGCAGATTTTTGCGCCTGCTCTCGATGATGTTTTGCTGCATATTCAATAAGGTAAAGTTGAGTCAAAATAAAACACAAATACGACAATAGCTGTAGTTGTTTTTGCTCACTTTTAAAAACATTATATTTAAAACGGGTTTATCATTTCCTCTTTAAATTACAAATAGATTGATAATCTCTTAGAGATATAAATATAAACGATTAGGCAATTAAGTCTATAAAATGTTATAAGATTACTTATGGTTGGGATGGGATTGAATTTCTTTTTTTGCTTTCTCCACAATTCAATTTTGCCTACAATCATTTTTGAATTGTGTCACTACTTTTTTGCCATTTGCCATTTTCCATTATCAATCCTCCATTTTCTTTTAGCTGCATAGCTGCGCTGTCACCGAGTCATCTGACATTGACAGCAAACAATCATAACTAGAAATTTCCTTCAGGTTTGCTTTATTTCATAGTACATACATGCATACACAGTTGTTTATATACTAACTTAATATTGCATATATATTGTACTATAAGATCGCACAAAGTAGCTTATATGCATACATATATTGTAGTAGAATATATTTTCTCTGGTTCTAACACCCGATCTTCACACTTCTTTCTTATTATATATGAAAGTATATTATGTTCTGCTTCAAAGTGCATTCCGTTTTGTTATCTTTTGTTTTTAATAAGTTGTGTTGTTTTCGTTTGCTCTAACTCGCTATGTCTGTCAGCTCTACGAGTATATTGACGAATTAATTGGCATCATCAGTTAATGAGTTAAAGAAGGTATTAAGACTCTTCACAGCCACACCTGTATTACGAAAAGGGGTAATTGCAAAATTTAAATAAATAATCAATTCTATTCAAAACACAATTATACCTTTGCCAGCTGACTGATCCTTCGAATCGCGCCACTTGTAGAGCGACTCCTTCTGTGTTACAAAGCCATCGTAAAGCTCACCGAAGAGTTCATTCAACAAACCTAGAGTAAGTATTTATTAAAAATTCATTATTATCCATTATAATTATTTCTTTTGCTGAGAGATAACAAACCTCTCGGATGTTCCAAGCTGTGGACGAGTAATTGTACTCCATACAAACACTCGAGCTGAAGGTCTTCATTGGATTCAATGTAGCGCTGAAGAACTGGAGTGCAAAACTTCTGAAAAACCTCCGGCTCCAGCTTATAGCTGTTATCCTTGTAGACAATTGCGAAGTTGCTTAAGGTTGTTGTCAGCCCTCTGATAAACAGCTTATCGGGCATCACAATATTGCCCTGAAAATAATATTAATACTTCAACTTTGAAATCAAATTGACGTATTTGAAATATCCTTACATTGCAATAATCAATTATGCAATCTGCAGTTGCTCCTTCCTTAAGCAGGTGCTCAATATGATCTATCACATTTTTTACAAGCTTTTCGGGCGACTCACGGTCTTCAATCACTGGCATCTTCGACTCATTCTCCACATACTCTAATCTCTGCATAATAGATATAGATATATAAATGATAATATAGAAAATATTCAAATAACAGTGGGAACTTACATTCCACTCAATAAAGTCAATAGCTTCGCTGTCGGGCATAAAATCAGACCAGTGCATGTCAAATTTCTTCCACATGCTGCGGGTGAAGTTCGGTCCCACTTCCCTAGTACAATATGTCAAGTAGGTTTTAAGGAACTTTTTACCCATGTCGTTGTCTCTTAAATTGTTGTTCCACAGATCTGACACAGTCAACACTTTCTTGACTATCAATGGACCTAAACAAAACAATTAACATATGCTTTTAGTATATCGCTAAGGAGTAAATCGTATAGGAGTATACCGCATAAATGATAATAAATATAGAATATATGTACCAGCAAATTGGAAAATATAAAGCCACAATTCAGGAATATCAACAATTAAGTCGTTGGCAAATTCGCTAAACTCCTTGTACGCCAGCTTAAAGTGATCCACAGACATGTAGTTCTGCTGTATGAGGTGGGCAATTGTGATTGCAAGGTACCTCCTGTACTGTTTGCCCACCTTCCATAAATGCAAATAATCAGTTAATATATAGAACAAGAAGCCGCAACGCTGTGGCTCCGGTATCCGATTGATACATTCGACAACAGTTGGAGTGACAGATTTCGAGGCCGCCGCCAGATCTATGATATCCCTGA
This sequence comes from Drosophila nigritarsus, assembly GCA_035044305.1. Taxonomy (NCBI): domain Eukaryota; kingdom Metazoa; phylum Arthropoda; class Insecta; order Diptera; family Drosophilidae; genus Drosophila; species Drosophila nigritarsus. Next base: position 874,106 of record JAWNMF010000901.1, read on the forward strand.
CGACTGTCTTAAACAGCTTAATATCATGTTCTTGCGGCTTGAAGAACACGGCCTGTGGCGCTGAGCCTTTAGCAGGCTGTGTGGCAGAGATGGAAGGCGGCTGCTGCTGCTGCTGATCACCGCCTCGGTAAATGCCGCCAACACCAGCGGCCGAGCTGGTCATCGAAGAACTCATAGCCTGTACAGGGATTTGACTATTATGAACAGTAACTCTTTTAAATATATTATAGATGTATACCTTGTTGGAAAGTCGGCTTGGCGGCGCCTGTTGCGTATATTTTGAGTGACTAGCAGATTTTTGTAGTGAAGCGTTCATCATGCCGCGACCCTGTTGATTTTGACCAACGCGCGATGAAGAGTTCTCGCGCGATCCCTGCGACGATCCCGTTCGCGAATGTATGCCTATTTTGTGAAGTTATGATATCAGGTTTAGCCATATATAAATATCGTATTTACTCACTTCGATCACCATAACGATCACGCTCCATGGAGCCCTTGTTAAATGAGCTTTTGTTGCGGGGCCCACTGCGATCGCGATCGCGATCACGATCCCGATCTCGATCAGTGCTGTTCTTATCGACTAACGATGAGAGCGCGGCAAATGAATTGGAAGGTGTTGTCGTCGGCGTCGAGGATTGTTTACTGTGAGGCCAAAGAAATTGATTAAGTCCGCCCATCTTCTTCGTATCCAAATTCTGATTGAGCTGTAATGTCTATGAATAAAAATAAAAATAAATAATTAAATGAAAAGAAATAGCTTAGCTTACCAAACCCTCCAGTTTATTGGTGTCCACCGCCTGTGAGCGGCTACCTTTGCTGGTCTGGACGTGCCACGTGTTATCGTCATTGTTGCCATTGGAGTTGGCGCTAGTGCCGCCTCCACTGTTGCCACTGTTGCCACTGCCGCCGCTATTTGATTGCTGGTGGCGCATATTGTTGCCGCCATCGCCGCGCTGACTGTGACTGCCACCGTAACCTGTGGAACGAGAATCGGCGTAGCGAGCTCCGCCACTGCGTTCATCCCGCTTGCCGACTCCCGACTGGGGTCCATTCGGACTGGAAGTGGACAGGGAGCCGCTGTAGTTCATGTATTGTGCAGACAGCTGCTCATTTTTGGCCTCCTTCTCGATCTGGCCCATTGTCTTGGGGGCCTCATTACGCGCCGATTGCCACTTGTTCTTGCGCAAATCGATGACATCCTGTAGCATGAATCGGACACGGGAGCTGACCTTAGAACCATCCTTGTCAGTTCGCGAGGCAATCGCCTGCATGCGGGTTATGGACTTCTCCAGTGAGTAGCAGCGACACGGATCCTTGGTAACCACTGGTGTCTGCTCGAACTTTGCACCCACCGTTGTGAGCAGTTTGCACAGGCATTCGAGCATGTCCTCCGAATGGGGATTCAGCAGTGTATCGATGCAAGAGTAAATGATTTTACCAGTTAACATGGAGATTTTAAAGAGTTCGCCAATGAATCGCACTGTGCCGCCAGAGCGACGGCGTATCTTGCGCTCCTCCTCCTCGAGGAGAGCTTCGATCTCCGCTTTTTCATTGGGATCAGTACATTTTTTGATCTTCTCCACAATTGGCTGCAGTTTCTTCTCCTTCGCTGCACCCTGGGACACATTCTGGGTGAACTCCTTCTCCGTTTTGTCGAGGAGTGCATTGCGGAAGTGTTGCAGATTGGATTTGGTGCCACTCTCCATGCGTTCATCGCGTGCCTTCACCTCGCTAATTAGACGATGGCATAGTCGCGCATACGAAACGGAGAAATTTGGCTCATCGATCGCCTTCTCGAAGACAAGCACAATCACTTCGTCCATCTTATCTGGTGTATCAATCTTCAGTTTGACGATCTCCTCGACGAGTGTATCAAATCTCTCCGGCGTTAGTTTATTTAGAATTCCACGCACGCGACGCACAAGTTCATCTTTCTCGTGAACGGACTTGCCATCGTAGCTGGGTTCCGCTTCCACTTTGTTGGTCATTCGTGGTCGCCACGCATTTTCCGTCTCGTTGAGTTTAACGTCCTGGTTCAACGATAGATTCACATGGATCATGCCCTTCATGCTGCTACGGCCGCCGCCCTGCACCCCGGACATAGATACCTGTTTACCCGCGAAATTGCTGGACGCATCATTGTTGCGATTACCACCAATCATGCCCACCATCGACTGGACACGCTTATTGTTATTGTTGTTGTTGCGCATAAATGTTGGCATCAGATTCGGATGTGGCAAGATCGACACGTTCTTCACCTCGGGCTGCACGCGAGAGGCTTTTGCTTCACGCAACTGCATCAATTGCTCGCGATCATATTGCTTCTTGCCACTCGGATTACTCGGCGACCATTGACCATCGTTGTAATTGATCAGCGATGAGATCGGATCTGTTTCTATGGCAGCAGTTGGTGGTGCGGCAACAGTTTGTTCAACTGTCTCTGATCTAGGCTCCTCTCCATCTTCCACTGTTTCCTTGAGCTCCAGTTCTTGTTCTAGTTCCTGTTCTAGTTCCTGTTCTGTTCCATCCATTGTGTTACTTGTAGCCAGTTGTTTACTGTGTATGGAGTTGCCTACCCCGATATCAACATTATCATTAGCCCTTATAGGCTCATCATTCAATTGTGCATTTTCGGCTCGATCAGTCTCATCTGGGGAGCTCTCGTGTGTGCTTTGTGCTGTTGGCGCACGCGACTCTGTTGCCTCAATTTCGCTGCTTTGACCCACTAGTTGCATAGCAGTGGATACGGCATCGGATGAGACTTCTATATTGGTTTGGGTTTGGGCTGCTGTTGCGACCGTTGCAATAGCTATGGTTGTCTCTGGCTCAGCCTCGATCATATGCAGTGGACAATTTGTGAATAATTCACTCTGCGACGAGGACACAGCAACGTCATCCACAGCATGCTCAAATTCAGGCGTTGGAGTTGCCACATGCGCCATGTACTGAGAATGTTGCTGATCCATCTGTATCTGTGGCTGTGGCTGTATCTGTGACTGTTGCTGCATCGCTTGTGGATGTGTCAAGTTTAACTGATTCTTTTGCTGAAGCACAGAGTCCGTTTGTATCTGTTGATTAGTCTCGACAGTCGCTTTAACGTTTGCTTTCGCTGCTGCTGCATCATCCACTGTGACTACATTTGATAGAAAATCAGGATTTGTTATAAACATGTTATAGCTATCTATATAAGAGGCTTACTAACGTCTAGGAGTTGTAGTTTTAAATTTCTAACAGTTATTCTACATATCGATATTAGTTGACCATCAGTTATCGCTTTTGTATTCAATATATATATATATTTTATTAAATTCTAAATTCTTTGCATTATTTGGAAATATATATAATACATATAAATATAAATATATATATATATATATATATATATTACTTATTTGTATTTAATAGATTCTACTGATTATTGTTGAGTAGTTTTTAACCCACAAATGGTATCAACTTTGCGCATGTTTTTTTTCTTTTCGAAATATTTCAAAATGCACGTGTGCATATATAATATTTATTTGACTCTTTTTTAAATTTGTATCTCATTAAGAGTTGTCTGTGTGTGTGTGTGTCCGTCCGAGCAATTATTGCTTTGTTGCCTAGCGCTATAGATAGACACACACTCACACACATACACAGAGACGATATCGAATCGCACAAAACATCGCACTAACACTAACACAACAACCAAAAAATGATCGCATCGAGAGGCTAGCGACGTTTGAGCATCGAGCATCGATCGAACAACGAGCAGCGACCGCAACTGAAATCGCTGCACAGACGAGGCAAACAGAAATACGGACAAGCAACTAACGCCAGCCAAAAATCAACGTCAAACAACAAAAGTCACAGCAGTGCTAAAAGCAAAAGTGAAAATGTTTGCACACACACGCACTCTCGATTTGTCTCTCTGTGTGACTCTCGCACACATGCTTAATATATCCATATACAGATACAGAAGATAGTGTAGAAAGCACGTGTTTGCATCGGTTCGATTTAAATACATACATCTGGGAAGCAAACGCAAGCAGCCACGCAATGCGATGTGAGAGAGCCAACAAGACAAGTGAGAGAGAGTGAATGAGCTGTTCGTCTATAATCTAACATACACACGCACGTGGATCGAGTTCGACAAAATGCATATGTATGTAAAAATGTATGTATATATATAATATATAATATATATTATTGCGTGTGTGTGTGTATGTACGTCTTATGGTCAGCACACCTTCAGACACACATGCACACCGATGAACATCGTTCATCTACACAATCATAGATAAGCGGACAAGCTTAAACGCAATATGCACACACGCACACACTGTTTTGATCGAATGGATTTGTAGAAAAAAAAGCGCAGCAGCTGCTTGGAATTCGGACATAAAAGTCTTCTATAAAACGCATATTTCTAATAGAAACTTCGGGCAAAACTTTCTTTTTTCATATTCCGTTTTAGCTTTTGGGTGTTCCGGGTGTAACGTTACCGATTTGAGTGCAATATGCGAGCTACAAATCACTGCAAATAAACTATTTGAAATATGTAAATATTAGAAAAGCATTGAATTCCCCGAGGAAAAAAATATTCTGCCATTTTTTAATGTTCGCCTATTTGGCACTCCGTCTAAAAAACAAAGCAAACTTAGAATATATATGGAATTTTGTTATAAAGCTGTTCACTATATTACATATATATATAAAAAAAAATGTATGTGCTAAAATAGTAACTATATTTTATATTACATAATAATGTTTTGAAATAACAACTAAATCTTATATTTTTTTTTGCAGAATACTATATTTCTTTTAGTACTTACCAGATGAAAAAGCTGTAGACAAATCAGAGCCATCTTTTGGAGAAACTATAGGAATTCTAAAAAAGAGGGGAAGACACGAAGAATGTGTTATATAAATATACAAATTAAATATTGATTGTGCTGGAATCCCTTACTTTTTACTCTTACTCTTCTGGGGCGTCGGCAATATTTCTACAGATGGGGCGTCCATCGCTGAGACGACTGGAGTTTGACCCATTATAATATCTGGCCGGTGAGCGGGAATTTGATCTAAATACAAATTGTGGCAAGTAATAAAATGTATTACACTGTATATTATATTATATACACTTTGGATATTAATTAACATACCTAATTTGTACTGGACATTGGCTCTTGAGTCTTGGCCTTGAATTAGCATGTTATTCGCTAGACAGATGCTAGCAGCTTCTGGCTGGGAAATGCAGATTGGGACATCTGGGTTGGTTTGGACGACGGCGGCTGTTGTCGTAGTTACTATTGCGCCTGCTTGTTGCTCCTGGTACTCATTGTCCACATTCGAATTGCTCTAGATATCGATAACAATCGATTTATTAATTGTAGCATGTTTACATGTAGTAAATAGCAATAAACACACCTTATCCAGCTCATCGAGAATATTCTTTTTCGTTTCGGGATGAATGATTTGCAAACGATGCTGATGGCGACGCATTCTCGCCGGTGCCACCACTTGCACCTGCTGTTGTGCCACATTCGGTGGCATAACACTAACCATTGGCGATACACCGACCTGCCCGCTACCAGTGGCGCCAACGCCAATTACGGTATTCGCGCCTGTCTGAACACTTCCCGTGAGCAGCTGCAGTTGGGGCGTTGTTGCACCGGGACCAGCCAGCGGTCCATTTGGGCCGGTCTGCACCGGCATCGTGTTGCCACCGATGTTGACACTAGCGTTTGTGGCAACACCGCTGCGCGAATGCGGAGGCGGCGGCGGCGGCTGTTGCTGCAGCGACGGCAGATATTGATACGGATAGTAGGGAATGGGCGCGGGTCCATATTGTATGTGTGGCGTTTGGAACGTCGGCTGTCGCTGGCCATATTGCGAGTACTGTTGCAGCACCACGTTCGGATACATTGCCGGCATGTGGAGGTGGCGAGGTCCTCCAGCGCCCGTGCCACGTGGCGTATTCGCAGTCGGCGGCGGTCCACGAAATATTCCACTCTGTTGGTTTGAACGGGTGTTGCCAGCACTGTTGTTGCCCGATGACACATACTGAAAAAATCCACAAAACAACATTAATTTAATTTACAAATAGATTTGACTTATGCGAAAATTACCCTTACCAATTTTAAATTTAAGTCTTAGTTTATAATTTTTTAAGTTGCTCTGGTTTTTGATTGACCGTTGCGGTCAAAATAGTAAGAGTGCTGTTCATCAAAGCATTTCATAAGTTTATAAAATAATTAAATAAAATTAAATATATAGAACAAATATAATATATATAAGTAAATATATACAAATTATAAATTTAGATACTTTGATTTTTGTTAATTAAAACAAACCATATTAAGTAATTTAGTTTTTAAATTTTGTTCCAAACTAAGTGTCCATTATGTACTATTATTTTGACCGCAGCTGGACATTCGGACAATTTCTGGTAGCGGAACAGACGCAATCGATTAATCGAGCAATCGATCTATAATATTCGTACAAATTTCTATAAACTTTTAAGTTGTTTTCGCGAGCAATGTTTTGTTGTTGTTTGTTGCTGTTTACCTCTTGGGGTGCTTGGAAGCTGCTGTTTGACAGCAGATTATTATTTTTATAGTCGTATTTTCTACTATCGATACAAGTAACGCCAACCCCAACGCCGCCCAACAAGCTCTTCTCGTGGATATAGGTGCCACTGCTCGAGCCCAATGTCAGCGTCATGAGGCTCTGATTGTTGCTGGCACCGTTAATGCTGCTGCTGCTGCCGGCACTGTTGCTATTTGAGGCACTTGCGGCGGCGCCACCACCGCCTCCTACTTGTGTACCATTATTGGAAACTGCAACACCTTTCGACGTCAATTCCGCTCCCAAATAGCGACAATTGGAGTCGATGCCAGCCGTCAATTGTGGTCTGTGTCCAGTTAGATTATAGATGGCAGCGGAGCTCAAGTCACCCGTATTCAATTGACAGTTGCTGACGGTCATTATGTTGCCACCGCTGCAAATGACAGTCGACTGTTGCTGCTGCTGTTGGGTTGCAGCTGAAATAGCTGGCGCTCGATTTACAACATTTGCATAGCTTTGTTGCTGCTGCTGCGACTGTTGCTGCTGTTGCAGATGATGTGGCTGCTGCATGTGTGTCGAGGACTGTTGTTGCGTGGCTGATGTCGTTGCTGTTTTTAGTATGGAGACAACATTGTAGGCCTTGTTTATCTGAAACTGCGGCTGAGTAGTGCTGTGTTGTGGCAGCGACTGTTGCTGCTTCGTTGGCGGCGCTTGCGAAACATATTTTTTGCTCTTTTTATTCGAAGGCAAAATCTACAAACAGATTGCAAAAAAGTTGGAAGATTTTTTTTTTGCCTATTAAGTAAAGCACAAAATTGAAACTTTGGCCGAAATAGAATACGAAAACGAACAACGAAATTAGCAACTAAAATCAAAATCTATAATTATTAAACTAATAACTCAATAATAAGTGAGTTGAGTTCAATATTTGGCCAAGCAAATAAATTATAAAACTGGAATCCAAAACTTGCTTCATCCTCTCATTTATGTTAAATGTGTGTGAATATTTTAAACAATAAATTTTAAATATAAATCGGGATTACAAATCAACGTATTTATGCTTAAACATCTAATTAAAATGAAATTAAACAAAACTTTCTAAAGTAAAGTAAGTATACATATTTTGACATTCGAAAAACCGAATACTATTGATAGAATCTAGAACGAAGTATAAAGAAAAAAAAGTGGAAACATACCAAATTTTGGGGCTGCATGTTTTTAGCGATATCAGTTTGTGTTGATAGTGCTGAACCAGCTGGTTGCATTACTAAAGGACCGATCTAGTTTACGGTTTGTGTGTTTGTCAAACGTTAAACGGTTGCTTTTTCCCGTTTCGTTGACGAATCTCCGTTTTGGGCGATTTTTGACCCGCTTCCAATCCGTCACACAACCATCGGATTGTTCTTCTGTGGAAACTGTGAATGTTAAGAATGTTGTTATTGTTGGCAGGCATTCTTACCTGCAAAAATGTAGTTCTATTGTATAAAAAAAATGTCCGCGAAGCAATTCTCGTAAGTTGTAAACAAAAAGCCAACCTGCAAGGCGAAAAACATACAATACAATATAAAAAACAAATAAAAGCAAGTAATATATGTATTATAATAACTAACTAACAAATTTAAATATTTCAATCGTACTACGCATAATAAACGGATGCAATTGCTTTCTAAAATCTAATTTATGAATGCATGCATATAATATGTATGCATATAACCTATATACATATTATTATTAAATAATTATTTTGCCTATTTACTTTTATTTTATTAATTCACTTTATTAATGCATTTGGGGAGTTATTAAACAGGTGCAACCCTCAATTTATTTAAGTAGAGCTCTTTTTTTTATAATCATGCTTTCTTCAACCATTTGCCGACGTTGCGACGTTGACGTCGTATTTGCGAGTGAGAGAGAACGAATGAGAGAACCTAGCGTAGAGAGTAAGAGAGAGAATGACCAGCCAACCAACCGAGCGAGCGAATGACTCGCCTCGACACTAGTCTTGCACAAAGAAAATGTGTGCACAAAAAAAATCCGCATTAACTTATATTTCTACATCCACTTAACTTTAACAATTAATCGCGAAAACCGTTTATCGCACACGTATTTCCCTATATATTTAATATGTAACGCACAAAGAGCAACGTCAACGTCAGATTGCATTGTCGTAGTAAATGTCATCATGTAATTTTTAGTTGAACTCCGTCTCGTTCTCATTCTCAACATTATTTTACCTGGAGCATTCGAGACCAGTATGTATATATATATATATATATATATATATTATCTAGCAATTATATACAATACAAACAGAAAACAGTTGCCGCACTTCAAGTGTATACTTGCACAGTCGTTAACTAAGTTATACTTGACTTTCTTTATGTTTATTTCCAAAAACAAATTTTATATCAATTTCATTCCACATGCAATGTGCTGCTTAGGAATGGTAACATTGTATATCGATATACATCGATATATACATTTAGCAAATCAATTTCATCACATTGTTGATGTCTTTCTTAATCGATGTGTCTTTCGATATTTATTAATAGTTGATTTGTTCACAGTTAGTTTTGTAGATTAATTCCGATGTTAACTATAACTAAATCGCATATGAATCAAGTTTTAAGAGCAAAAATACAGTTTGCCCATGGCTCTAACTTTCTGAGAGTTAAAAACATATATTTGCACATGGTTGGTTTTCGATTTGACACCTTATATTAACATATTATAACATATTATTCTTATAAGCAAGCTCTGAATCCTGATAATCATTATTCTTTCAAAAGTAAATCAAAATAATAAACAAGGTAATAATAAATAATAACTAAAATCAACAGTTTAAATTTAAGTAAAATGATAGCTGGATAAATGTAAATATCGAATGTAATTACGGTAAGCAGTAGCAAATAGTGCACTACGATAAATCGTTTTACAATAATATCGAATACTTCGATAATATTCAAAGAAATAAATTTAAATTTAAATTTGGGCATTATTCTTTCTTCATGAGGTGAAAAACAAGATTATATAGAGTAACGGTGTGGTCTACAATTAAAAATGAAGATATTATAGTGGGAACCTGGGAATAGATTATTAAATAATTATATCATACCATAATATATTTATTTACTTATTTATTTATTGACAGCTAAAGTCAGACGACGCAAAGAATACAAAAAGTACAGAATTGATTAAATTCAAAATACAATTTAAAATTAAATTTAAAAAATGAGTAATATTTATAGTTTTATATTTGCAATAGATACCTTACCTACAAATTGATTAAATTCAATTTTAAAATAAAAAATAAGAAATACTTATAAGCTTATGTGTTCTATATTTGCAATAACTCCTACATTTTCAAATGTACATACACAGACATTGCATTTGCGTGGTCAACAATTGGGAGAGCCTAAAGAGAGCTAGGCGAAAGCTTGAAGACAAGCTTTAGTCAGCTTTTTTGGCTCTCTTAAGTAATGCTGCAGGACGGACCTCTGACATATAGAGAGGAGGTAAGAGTTGTTAAAGTAATTTCATTCTTTTTAAATGCTAGTCGCTTACTCTTTGAGATCCGCTGCGGCTGCTGCTGCAGCGATGCTTGCGCTCCCGAAAAATGGCCATTCAAGGAGAGATGGACAGTTAGATGGCTGCTGTGGGTGTTGTTGCTGCTGCTGCTGTTGCTGTTGTTCTTTTTCGTGGTCGCTGCTGCTTGTACAAGAACTGCTGCTTGGGCTTATCATGAGTAAATCAGTTTATCTATAGTTAATGCTATGGACAGATGTGCGCGCTCCTCGCTCGTGGCTAAAATAATTTGTAATTTAAAAAAAATAACGTGAATGTAATCAAGGACTCTACAAATACAACCTCTCAATTAAATGATGGTATGTAAATGCATGTTTTTTTTCATTTTCTATCATACTTAAATTAACAATTGCAATGCGGACTTATATAAATATGTATGTGTACATATAAGTACTCGCTGTATGTATATATGTCTGTGTATAGGGTACATTTAATATAAATGGGTATTGGTGTGTGCCTTAACACCCACACAGTTACAGTTGCTCAAAAGTCATTTGAATATATATATATATATATATATATATATATACATATATGTACATAATTCTATCTTTGTCGGGCTTTGGATATTGAACAAGTCTTTTGTACTAACACACACATACTCGTATATGTATATGTATCATGCATATAATTAATTTATTTGTGAATATTATATATGCATATCCTTATAATTATATGTATTATGTATGTATGTATGTATGCGCATATATATATATAATATATAATATATATATATATATATATATATGTATTTACATATATATATATGACTTTGATATATATATAGGTCCTGGGCGCCGCCGTTGCCATCATCATCATCAGTACCATTCTTGTGTTGGTACTTCTGGTAAAGTTCTTGCATCGAAGCTTTTTCTGGGTCGCCATTGTTACTTTCCACACACACGCACGCACAAACACACAAACACGCACACACACTCAAATATATGTGTGTATATAGTCGGGCTCTGCATGAATATTAAGCTTGGGCAAAGGAAAGCATCCCCTACTTGTGATTCTCTTTTGATTGTCCTCTCCCATTTGCAATCTCTCTCTCTCTCGCTTTCTTTCTCGTCTCCCTCCGTCCCTCTCTCAATTAACTTAAGAGAAACGAAATTTAAGCAAGCATCCTTTCCAACAGATGACTTGTCTTAGCCATCTTAAGTTGCTCTAGTGTCAGTGACATGATTTTAAGCAGCTTTCTGAATAATTAAAAATACCAATAAATGAATAGATTTAAATATATTTATTTGATTACATATTATAATTAATGAAAATAAAAATGCAATTTAAATATTTAGAAATCCCAATAAATCCCAGATTTAATTGCTGCAATTAATAAGTTAATAAAAATACGTGCCAAGGTTCACATATTGCAGGTTATGTAGAATAATATATATATAATATATATATAATAAATTAATAATGAAACTTGCTAAGTCTGGTTTTCAATAGTAATAATATGTGAAAATAAAATATCTTCTAACGCGTTTCCATTGCAGATTATTTAGAACGATCATGGACGGCTCAAAAACCAAGGATTATTATAGAGTCTCAGCTCAAAGGCTAACCCAACAAAATAAATCCAAATGAGGATAAGCTACATTTATGTGTATGCAATAAACCATTGAGATTGACGATTTGACACATTGACCAATATGCGGGAAGCGTTCAAAACCAACTCCAATAACTATGGCAGCAAAATTCCAATTAGCCTTATGCTGATGGTGGTGACTCTCTGGAGCTGTCTACCACAACTTGCTGGTGCTGGCACATCACAGTCCCATGACACGGTGTCCGTCTCCCTCCCCGGCGATATAATACTGGGCGGCCTGTTTCCCGTGCACGAGAAGGGCGAGGGAGCCCCGCCGTGCGGCCCCAAGGTCTATAATCGGGGTGTTCAGCGCCTGGAGGCGATGCTGTATGCCATTGATCGGGTGAACAATGACACAAATCTATTGCCGGGCATAACGATAGGTGTTCATATCCTGGACACCTGCTCTCGGGACACCTACGCTCTCAATCAGTCGCTGCAATTTGTGCGCGCCTCCCTCAATAACATGGACACATCCGTCTTCGAGTGCTCGGACACATCGACGCCGCAGCTGCGCAAGAATGCAACATCTGGTCCGGTTTTTGGCGTTATCGGTGGCTCCTACAGTTCGGTATCGCTGCAGGTGGCCAATCTCTTGAGACTCTTTCACATACCGCAAATTTCGCCAGCTTCGACGGCCAAAACGCTGTCCGATAAATCCCGGTTCGATTTATTTGCACGCACCGTGCCGCCAGATACATTTCAATCGGTTGCCCTGGTGGACATTATCAAGAACCTAAACTGGTCCTATGTGTCCACGATTCACTCAGAGGGCTCCTACGGCGAGTATGGCATCGAGGCCTTTCACAAGGAGGCCACCGAGCGACACGTTTGCATTGCCGCCGCCGAAAAGGTGCCTAGTGCAGCCGATGACAAAATCTTCGATTCGATTATCAGTAAACTGCTCAAGAAGCCAAATGCTCGAGGTGTCATCTTATTCACCCGAGCCGAGGATGCACGTCGCATTCTGCTAGCAGCGAAGCGCGCTAATCTCTCGCAGCCATTCCATTGGGTGGCCAGCGATGGGTGGGGCAAGCAACAGAAGCTGCTCGAGGGATTGGAGGAGATTGCCGAGGGCGCCATCACTGTTGAGTTGCAATCGGAAATAATCGAAGACTTTGATCGATATATGATGCAATTGACGCCAAGGTCCAATCAGCGCAATCCCTGGTTCGCCGAGTACTGGGAGGATACCTTCAATTGTGTCCTATCTTTGGGCTTAGTGGACGCCAAGTTGGCAACAGAAGAAGATGGTCATTCAAAGCCTGGCAACGAAAAGGAAAAAGCCATTTGCGATGATCGTTTAAGGCTTTCGGAGAAATACGGGTGAGTTTATTTTGAATAGAACATGGAGTTGCATATATGTATTCATTAGTATTATTATTATAAAAATCTTATAAGTTTTGTTGGTATAAAATAAATAAATATCACTTATATACTTTAGATATGAGCAGGAATCGAAGACGCAATTCGTTGTGGACGCTGTTTACGCCTTTGCCCATGCCCTACACAATTTGCACAACGATTTGTGCACCCAAAACGATCAGAATCTTGGCCAGCAGAAGCATCATCAGCACAGCGAATCGGTTTGGTATCGAAAGCCTGTCGGTAGCCACTCGCAGGCCTGTCCCGATATGGCCAGCTACGATGGCAAGGACTTTTACAACAATTACTTACTAAACGTCTCCTTTGTGGGTACAGTATCTAATCGAATATGCAATAATAATATCTTTATCAACTACTAACAAATGAACTGATCTGTTTAGATTTGGCTGGCAGTGAGGTGAAGTTTGATCGACAGGGCGATGGCCTGGCCAGATATGATATTTTAAACTACCAGCGTCTGGATAATTCCTCGGGATACCAGTATAAGGTACTAGTTTTGTAAATATAAATATAGAAAAAGCGTAAACAAAAAGTACTAAATAGTATATACGTATGTAATATATATATTTATTGTGCTTGTAGGTGATAGGAAAATGGTTTAATTATCTGGAACTCAATTTGGAAACTGTTGTGTGGAACAAAGAACAAGAAATGCCAACCTCCGCATGCTCACTACCGTGCGAGGCTGGAATGATTAAAAAACAACAGGTTATGGAAATATGATTTTCTATATTAAATTTATTTATATATTTAAATATATATATATATATACTTACAGGGTGACACCTGTTGCTGGATCTGTGACAGCTGCGAGCCATACGAATACGTGTACGATGAGTTTACATGTAGAGATTGTGGTCCGGGCCTGTGGCCATATCCCGATAAGCTGTCTTGCTTTGCCCTAAATATCCAGTATATGCGCTGGAATTCCCTATTCGCCCTGGTGCCATTTGCGATCGCAATACTCGGCATCACGATGACCATTGTGGTTATTGTGCTGTTTGCCAAGAATCACGATACGCCCCTCGTCCGTGCCTCGGGTCGAGAACTGAGCTATACTCTGCTATTTGGTATTCTAGTTTGTTATTGCAACACATTTGCCCTGATCGCGAAGCCAACGATTGGTTCCTGTGTCCTTCAAAGGTTTGGGATAGGTGTTGGCTTCTCAATTATTTATAGCGCTCTGCTAACGAAAACAAATCGTATATCGCGAATTTTCCATTCGGCCTCAAAATCGGCACAACGTCTCAAGTACATCAGTCCGCAGTCGCAGGTGGTGATCACAACCTCGCTAATCGGTAGGTACTTTAATATTTATATTCAAGATTATTGATTAAAGCACATATCACAATTGAACACACTCTTTTCGTTTTATTATTTTGCTTTTTCGTTTGTAAATGAATAATTCAATTTGCTACTGGTGTGTGTAGTTTACCTTTTAAGAGTACGTTTATCTCTTTAGCAATACAAGTCTTAATCACGATGATTTGGATGATTGTGGAGCCGCCGGGCACGAGATTTTACTATCCCGATCGTACCGAGGTGATTTTAAAATGTAAAATACAGGACATGTCCTTCCTCTTCTCCCAGCTGTACAACATGATACTCATTACGATATGCACGGTGTATGCGATTAAAACACGCAAGATACCCGAAAATTTTAACGAATCCAAATTTATTGGCTTCACTATGTACACAACATGCATAATTTGGCTGGCGTTTGTGCCAATTTACTTTGGCACTGGCAACTCATATGAGGTGAGTACGGAGTGACATTCAACTGTGTAGTAGCTGCAATATATATACGACTTCTCTATGCAGATACAAATAACCACGTTGTGCATCTCGATTAGCTTAAGTGCTTCAGTGGCATTGGTTTGCCTCTACTCGCCCAAGGTGTACATTTTGGTCTTTCATCCCGATAAGAATGTGCGCAAACTGACAATGAATAGCACGGTTTATAGACGATCGGCGACAACTGCGGGCGCGCAGGGTGTGCCCACAAGTTCCGGATATAGTCGCACACCCGTCGGATTGAATGCCACAGATGCTGGCGTCGGTGCGGGTGGTGCAGCCACAATTGCCACACCCAGCGATGCACCGTCTCAGAATGGTAGTCAAAGTGGCAGTCCTTGCTCTGAACTGGACCAAAATCAAACAGTTATTATACATAAGAATGAGGAATGCTTTAATGGTGCTGCTCCCACATCGGGCAAATGCGATTGCGGCATTGGCATCGTTGACCCATCCTGCATCGCCAAGGCTCAAGATTAAGTATCCACAAAATATATAATGATGCATGCAAAATTTCGTCAAATTACTTTGCAGCATAAAACTGTCTAGAAAATGGCACACAAATTCGTAAGTATATATGTGTGTACGAGTATACTACAAATATAAAGCTTTATCGCTTCTAAAAATGACAAAAACGTTAATATAACGGACCTGTGTATTTAATCGAACTATCATAAGGCCTAAATGTTTGCTGCATTAGATAGCACATCGCTTATTATGCACCCGATCAACTCACTCACATTATTAATAAAAAAAAAGAAGTCTAAAATCATTGTAATAATTATATAGAAATGGTTGAGATAACGACAGGCAAACAAATTAATAATTATTAATTAAATAATAAATGTACATATTATGTTTGATAACTGACTGTTCATGGCTTGCCCTTTTCCATAGCTTAACTATGGAAACTCTATTTAAAATTAATAATTTCCTATAGGTAGTGAATAATTACAATGTTTGTTCAACGATCAGCAAACAACAACGATCAACGATCAACGATCGGCAAGTAGAAAATAATATAATATTCCACAAAATATAGAAACTGTTGGGCAGATTAATTAGAAATCGTTGTTAAGAATTGAGATATATGTTGATTTTGAAATGGGCGCTGTCGGAAATCATGTATGTTAATATTTGAATGTGATTACTCGTTGTTAAACAAGCTGGCTTAAAAACTGCGGGACCTATCGAGATTTACCGCCCAAAATATGACCAAAACTTGTCTGACATTGGTTAAAGCTACATGCTCTGTTACCCTTACGATACAGAGTATACCACACCCTCCCTTTTTATTTCTTCATGCGAATACATATTAGTACATATCAAAATATGTTTTGTAGATTATTATTCTAGTCGCTCAGCTAGTATATTTGAGGTTATGTAAAATTAGTCGCAGATTATCCCACCTACAAATTGAATTAAATGCATAAATTCTGTACACATATGGCAAATACAATTTGAAACACATATTCTGTGCTGTAAAATCGAAATATGTATGTATATATATAGTGTATCGATGCCAATTGGTTCTTTGAATTGATGCATTATTTATTCCCAGGGAAAGATGCCAATTGAATTATTTTACGCAATTCTTCCAAATTAAAAGCCAATGTAACTACGTATAGTTAATATCTAAGCATTACTTAAGAAAGTTGAATATAATAAATACAAATAGTACCTAGCTCAATATTTGCATAATCGTGTATTAACTCAATTTAGTTTTTCAGAAAACGTTTTTAATTTGAAATAAGGGTTTTCTAGTTAGTTTATTTTTTTATATTTTTTATGTTTATTTGTTTATGTACAGAAAAATGTTTTGTTTTACAATACAATCTACGATTAATAATTATTTTAAATATTCAGAGTTTTATTTTCAATGTTTTACGAAACTATCAGAGTGTGTATAAATATATGCTATGGTAGGCATAATTTTGATAAAAAAAAAAGTCCTGTGCAACGAACACACAAATGAATATAACTGCTTGAAATCATTTTTAAAAGAAACTGCAGGATAACTTGTTAAATAATACAGCATTCATTTCAACTAGTTGCATTTAAGTCTCTTTTAATGTAGATTCACTCTTAGTCTTCAATTGAGCACTGTGGCTGAGGAATGTTGCATGCTACGTTCGAATTCTTCCAAGCTCAACGCCTGGTTCATATTTAAAAGCGGCAATTTACCAGCTGATGCTCTGGCAAGCAATTCTGGCGAAAACCATTGGGCCAACTGATTTGTTGTCGGCGATAAGCGTTCATCTCGATGACAGTTCATGGGACCAAGGTTATTATTTTTCATTAAATTTGTAGAATCAGCGCTATCGGGTCCACCTGTTGGTTTTTCCATAAATTCATATAGTATATCATTTATGTATATATAAATGTAAATGTAAAAAAATTACCAGCCATGTGACCTGACGACTGCATCGGCATATTAGTTTGCCTATGCATGTCCCCTTGAAATAATCGATGTCGGGGCTGCGCTCGTTGCTGCTGCTGCTGTTGCATATAATGATGCTGCTGCATCTGGGAGATTCCGTCGGTATATGGAACACTTTGTATGGGTGGTGGTCCGCCACCGTGAATGTTATCGCTATTTATTGTTTCCGTTGATTGCATGGATTTAAGTCTTTGCTGATGGATCTGTTGTAATTCATTGTTTGTTGAAAATGCTACTGGGGCCATTTGCTGAGAGCCAGAGCTGAGAGTTCCCTTCAGAATTGGTCGACCTGCAAATTTACATAGATATATTTATAGGTTGCACGTTTGTCTTTAATGTATGTATAACTACCAAAAGACTTGGCTCCGTGCAACGCTTGCATGTTGCCGGGTGGCCATTTGTTCGGCTGACTTCGCTGTTGAGACATCGGTGGCAGTAATTTAGGCGACATTTGTGGGCTGTTTGCATTTAATTGATGCTGATGTTGGTGTTGCATAGTGTAGTTGCCGCCCAAGATCATCCTCGGTTGCAGTTGGTTAATAGCGGGAATTACCGGTGACTCATTTATTAGATTGTGTACTGTTGGTTTGGGATACTGCGTGGATAATTGATGATATTGGTGATATTGTTGGTTAATGGAACTGTTATTGTGCGACGGTGTTGATTCCTTATCAGCGGTCATTTTCCTTAACACAGATGTTGGCGTAAAAGCCAACGGTGTCGGCGAATTACTGTGCCTCAGGTGTTGTTGGCTTAAGCCAGGACTTGGTGTGTTCTGACTAAATAAATCTGAAAGACGCAATTAAAAAAAGGTCACCAAACAATAAACAAACGGGAATAGACGTACCTTCGGAAACATTGGAGCCCAAATTCTTATTAAAGAACTGATGATTTTTAGCAGTATTATGGGGATTTAAGTCATTCGGATGAATTAGTTTCTGTTGCACAGCGTTTCGATTGGAATTGGAGCATTCATAAAGTACTGCTGCAATAATCTCCCTCGACTGGGGTGTTGTGTTGGGATTGCCTATTTCCTTTTCTAAAAATTCAAGAGACACATCACCGCGAACAATGCCTGAAATGAAAAGAAACAAATTTTAATATTTTTAATTGCCAATGCAGCAGCTGGTAAATGAAATTGTCGTCGTATTTCAATCAGATCGCTATTTAAGCTACTTACCCTGAAGCAAATGTTGAATTTCCATTCGCGTTTGGGTTTGCAAAGATAGGAGTCCAGACATGCTTGGATCATGGATGCCCGGCGCCAGTGCGTGATGTAGTGGACTTTGGGGAACAACATCCATATGCCTGTGTTGCAAAGTGTCATTTTTTTTATGACGTTGTTGCTGGTATTGTTGCAGATCATCTTCCGGTCCTCGAGCCATGTGCTGATGGCGATCATGAGCATTGGGACGTACCTCGCTGCGCACCACGGGTACATTCGGTATTAAGGGGTATGACTCCGGGGCTGGTTGCGCATTGCTTTGGGAGCCCAACTGCTGCAAGAGTCTTTTAAAGCCTTCGGTATCTCTGGTTACAGATTTGTCTCTTGGCTCCTCTTGAATTGACTGCTGTGCATTTCGCATTGTGTTGATAATTTCATATTCAGGTCGCAAATCCACTTTTTTCATTTGTGCTTCCAAGTCTTTAACACTAGGAATTTCTAAAAGCCAAAGAGAGTACATTTTTATGCAGTATATCATATTAATTATAATCAATTGAATTATTGCTTACCTTGCCTGTCTAAGGTAGTAGAGCTGCCATAAGATCCGAGCTCGCTGCCACATGTTGGCTCTTTGGATGCAAACCAGCGGCTAAAGCGTGATGTTCCCTTTACCTCGCCTTGCACCTCGCTATCATTGCCCTGGAAATAAAACAGGTGTAGTTTTTAATCAACGCGGAATTTAGATCGGTATTTGTTGCACTTACCATTGGATCCATGTTAAGGAACGCATCAAAATTGAACTCAACTTCAGATTTTGAAATTGGATTAGCGTTGTTATTTAGTTTGCTTGGCGGCCCGTTTGACAAAGTCATCTCATTGCTGTCATTTTTGTTACAATTCGACGAATCGATAACGTGTAGACTGGCAATGCTGCTACTTCTCGATGTGGGGCTACCTATTTGGCTTGTCATCGCAACGAATTCTTTATTCACACCCTCTTTAGCGGATTTTGCATCGGCAGCTCTCTCGTTTTCATAGTCCTCGAAGCCATGCAAATCGATAGTTTCATGCTGGGATGTGGGGCCAGCGCTGAACCATTCGGGTTCGTGTCTGTCATGCGTTTGATACATGTTCATACGTTTGCCTCGATTCTGCATTGTGCTATCACCGAAATTGAATTTGTCTTTGTTGGTTGCGCGTCGTCCGCTCTGCATATTCTTTTTGCCCTCATTTGGGTCTCGACTACGCTCGTTGAGACGACGATCTCGATCACGATCCCGCTCTCGATCACGATCTCGCTCTCTATCCCGATCCCGATCGCGATCTCCCAGATTATCATTCGATCTTTCGCTGTGTTTTGTTGAAGATGTTCGCTGTCGCTGCTGAATGGCAATGCCACCATTTTGTGATCTGTCCTCCAGATTGGCTAATGAAGACTCCGCATCCTTATTCTTATACTCCCAGTTATCGTTTCGTGGTAGAAGTCGTCCACTGCCAATACGCCTCTCTTGAATATTTAAGCTTGAGCCCTGCTTGCCCGACAAGAATGTTGGCGACAATGCCAACAACTGTTCACTGTCCGGTTGAATGTTTGAGTGTTTCTCACTGCGTTCCCACTCCGCAGATGCAGCCGGAGTCCGGCGCATTGGAGAACTCATCGTGGAGCGTGTTGGATTCTTCAGATCAGCATTGGCTTGGCATGGAATAGACGTGTTCTCTTTAGCACTCGAGCCGAGGCCATCTTCATAGTTTGCCTTCTCATTTTGTGTTTCATTTGGATCAATTGCTACCACAAAGCGTCGCTTTGCAAACGCTGGCATTAAATGCGATGAGGAAATGCTGCGATGATCTATGTTAGCTGACTTATATGATGCACTGCATAGATTACCGCCACTCAGTGATGCTAAGCTGGCCTGTGCATCATCGCCAAGCTGATCGCCAGCAGTGAAGCGCTGATAATAATTGTGAGCTCGTTCCCGATTGCGCAAAGCGCGCCTCGAACTAAGTAATCCATTGGAACTTGTCAGGGTAACGTTTTCCCTTTCAGGGGATAGGCCCGTTTTATTCCCGTAGCTGCTGTTGTTACTGTTGCTCAAATTCGATGGAAGTCCGTTGATTTTCCAAAAATTCAACGTTTGCAGCTCCGTTCGATTAGCACAACTGGGACGTCGTCGCGAACCATCCTCATAGCGTAGCGCCAGCAGATCAGCACGAGAATATCTAAGGATAACAGAAAATTCGGTGTAAAATTGAAAGAATGCATATATAATAAATATTTTATTTGTAAGTAAATATTATTGGAGAAAGTTTGACACTACTTGACCAGCTAAAAACAATAAATAATTCTGTCGAGTTTCCATTTCGATTTTTAAATACGAATTCTCTTTGCGAGTTGAGCAGACGTGTTTCGGTCCAACTTATATATTTATATTGATTTCGATAAAAATAAAGAAATATAATTGTTACCTGGAGTTATCTTCAGTTGTGTCCATTATGTGATTTTATTGGTTTTTAGTCCTCGCTTTGCTTGCTGCACTTTTACAAACAATTTGTATATACACGCATACATACGTGTGCTGTTTGTGTGAATTCGCATACACACATTTATATCGTTTTTTTTCTTTAGCAAATCTTAGCAACGTTTATATATGTAATTTTTATGTGTGTGTATTTCGTGCTATGTGCATAATTAAATGAAATTGTGTATATACCTAATAATCCAAACTGATTAGATTAAATATAGGTTTTAACATGTTAAAAAAATATATGTATTTTAAAGCGTACAATCGTTGTTGTTGTGCCTCTGCAATATATATATTTATGTATATATATGTATATATATGCATACGTATATACACGTATATGCATGCATGTAACCCTGTGTGTATATCGAAAATGAGTGACTCAAAAAAGTATTGCTGATTTGGTTTACTTCTACACGGCGCACATCTAATGCATATCTATGAAGACTTTTACCGATTTTAATTATTTTTAATTATGTACTGGGGCGCATTAATCTTCCCAATTCAGAAAATATTCACTTTTTTAAGACTTATGCTTAACATTGAACTTGTTCAATTGAAACTTGTAAACTCTATACGTCTCTAACACATTTTATATCGATATTTTATTTTACAGCGATAGTTTGAAAATGTATTTAAGCAACCTTGCATTTTTATATTAAGCTAGTATTTTTTTTTTGCTTGTGTAAATACACATTTATGTGTATTACTTAAATATTTATTAAAATGTATGTACATTAATTGCCAGCTTGATGGTAGTAAGCTCCGAGTCTTTGCATTCCGTGTGCAAAACTTTTTCATGTCGCTTATACGAAAAATCAGTGGCGGGTTCGAGTCCCGCTGCATGGTTTGGTGATGTTTGGTAGTTTAGTCTTCTTATTCTTCTTCTCTCTCTCTCTCTCTCCGTTTTATCAATCTTTCTTAAGATCTACGGTATTACAACGGGTCAAAACTGGCAACCGTTAAAACCTAACCTTGCCTAGTATACATTAATTCAAATGTGCATCTTATTTATTTATTTTATTTTATTTATTTATTATTTCATACGTTTTGTGATTTGCTTTCCAAAGCAGGAAAAGAGTGTGACCAGCGCAAAAATAAATACCAAAAGAAGAGTGGAGATGCCTATTTTAATATATGCTTAAACCGCTTGTTATGCACCGAATTCAAATATGGTGCCTCCTAAAAAAGGTCAAGAAGAATATGTAAGAAATTTAGATAACTTGGCTAGAAGAAAATATACCCAGTAGCGTAAAAATGTAGAAAACCTAAAAGCACAGTGAATTAGAGTGATACCACTAAGCAGACAATACATAGAGGCGTAATCGACAAAAAAGTGCATCAGGTTTTTTCTCAGAGCCTGGGCCCAGACTGCGACGCGTCGAAAATTTTGCAGGGTCATTATTTCACTTATGTCTGTTTTCTAACGACATTGCCTAGTGGCAATGTAACATGATTCCGTTGAATCCTAAATTTGTATGTATGCGTATATGTGTGCGTGTGTACCCTATTGTAGATTTTTACCATACATTTTGTGGACTGTGGTTGCAAAATTGATCAACAGTTAAAAACGGAGAACGGAGATACACAACCAAACCCTATAAATTATTTTCTTTTATTTATATCTCGGGAATCCGCTAAGGAAAAATAATATATTAACAGTTACTGTATTCCGTATGTTTTCATTAATTTTTATTAACTGTTAAGTGGATAAAGGTGTTATTTATCCTAACCAAATATTAAGTCTGTTATTTTATTAATAACTTAAGGATCTGCTATGGAAAAAATACACATTAATAGTCACAGAGTACAACATGTACAAAATATAATATTATGTTATATTATATTAATAATATAAATAAATACGAATTGTACAATGTTATTTTGCAAATTTTAACTAATTTTCTTTAATTGTTCATCAGAAGTAAAAAAAAACAAAATTATTCTTCTGGTTTAGTCAATTTATTGAACCGTGAATTTTAATACCGGAATATATGTGTCATTTGCAACTTGACAAATAACATTAATCTGTATTTTATAAGAATTTGTATTTAGTCAATGCTATTCTCATTAGTTCTTTGTGTCGCATCATAGCAATATAGCTGTCTAGGTGTACTGGGACTGGGTTGTCGGTGTTGGCGCTGCCGAAATGAATTAAGATGAGCCTTTAAAAATACTGGAAACGAAACTCGCTGCTGAATGTGTAAGCTGGGTTGGGCAGAGAAAAATGTATCCTTTTCCAGCTTGGATCCGTTCTTTTTTAAGAACTGACAATGTTTATGTTGATTTGAGCACTTGCGACGCGACAACCTTTTTAATCCATTTACATCCTGAAAAGAATATTATATTTTAAACGAATTAATACTATAAGCACACATTTTTAAGATAAATATGCAGATCTTTGATGGATTTCATTATGCACTTTTTACCAATTGGGGTAAAGTCACTAATTTCACACCATTTCTTACCGCACTATTTTTCTTTTTGTAATTTTGAAGCAGTTCCTCCTCCGTTGTCGATATCTTCTCCTTTTCATTGTTGTAGATCTTAAAATTTGAGCGGGTGATGTTGATGTCGTATGAGCAAATGTTTGACTTTACATCAAATTGATCTTCGGTATCCGTTGTAAAGCCATCGACATCAACATCATCGTTGGGACTCGCGGAATGGGAATGGCTTGCACTGCGCGAGGATAAATCTCCATCAACTGGCGATTGAGAGGGGCACATATTGAGCGAAGCATTCATTGTTTGGACATCATCCTCGGTCGTCTCAATGTCGACAACTTCGTCGTCGTCGTTGTCGTCATCCTCATCATCTTCATCTGTATTTCGGCAAATACTCGGATTAATGTAAATTCCGTCTGACGGTGATTTATGCGGGTTATCAGTGTTTATTAAATTTACTGATTGTGGATTATTAGCATCTGGTGTCGACTCGGATTGCTCACTTTCTGTGCACACTTGGATGGAGTCCAAGATCGGTGGAAATGCACTCGATGCTGAATTGAATATTGCTCCATTGGATTCGGCTGTCGTAATGCTGTTGTGGGTAAAAACTGTGGTTGTTCTCGTCGGCTGTGCCGGACTTATGTAAATGTTGTTATTCGAATAATTCGAGCGCGTTGCATACAACGACGTGGACACAATCGCTGCCGAGGCGACAACAGGCTTAAATGCAGAAGAATTTAGCAGCGATGGCATATTAAAATCAGAGCGATCTCCATCAGGCAACTTTCGACTCTTTGGCACGCCACAAATGGACGCTGAGTTGTGTTCGTTTTTGATTATATTAAATGGATTATGCTCGACCAGCCGAATTGTGTTTCCACCTGCTGCTGCTGTTACATTAATTTCCGGTCTGCCCCAAGGCGCTGGACACGTTTCAAATGAGTTTATCGTTTCGCTAGCATTAATTTTTTTTGTATGCTGATTATTCTGTTGCTGCCACATGGTGTAGTCAACGACAAAGTTGTGCGAAAGGGGCATTATTGACAAATCGTGCTCGTTGCGCAATGATTGCAATGGCGATATCACCGCCGATCGGTGCAAGTTGAAGGGCACCCCGACGGTGGCAGCCACTGCGGTGACTCCAACCACGGCAGCCGCGGCTGTCACCGTGCTGTAATTGTATGGATTATCATGTGATGTGCGCTTTAAACATGGCGGCGATATCGGTTTTGTCTCACTCTCACAATTGATTGGGGGCGAATCGCACTTGTTATCGATAACTGCACTTGTTTTCGATAATGTCGCCAATGATGTGCTGCTTGTCGTGCTGCGATTTCGATTGTTGCCATTATTATTGCCATTACAGTTGACTAGTCGCTTTCTGGTGCCGCCATTGAACATCGCCTTGACATCCTCCCAAGCATGGATGATTTTCTCGTCCTGGCCGTGGCCACTTAGCGTCATGTGGCGTCGCCACGAATTGAAATTGGCCGCATCGGGCTGAATATACCTGTCGTTGGTCGTAATGCGATGCGAATGAAATATGAATTTGTTGGGCGAGAAGAACATGCCGCAATAGCTGCACTTTATGCATTTGGCACGCGACGAATTGTAGCGGGAAGGCAAAAAGGAGCCGCGACAGCCCCATGCGCACTTGTGCTGCACATTAAACGCGAAATCGTCTGGCAACCGCGGCGGCGTATTATCGCCCAAAAAGCTCTTGCACAGCCGCTCAGCTTCGCGGCGCGTTATCATGCCGCAGCGTCGCGAACTGACTGGCATTGCGCCGGCTCTTCGCAGTATCTCCAATTGGACGGGTGTGCACTGGACGCAGGTTATTCCCAGAGCTACGCGTCGATTGTGTATCTCATTGTAGCTGAATTGTTTTAGGAGAGTATTGGAGATTTGAGCTAGGCACAGCCGCTCCTGCCCCTCGATGTACAATGACACAATAGGTATACCGTAAAGCAGTACTGTGCTCACCTAGAAAAACACATGCAAATTATCTCATTATATTTAAATACCCAATCAAAAATACTCAAGTGAGTACAATTGCTTGTTTTGTGTTAATAAAATAATATGCTTTTGTTGTCTGTTTTCGCTATCCCTCTTTGTCAGTCTTTGGTAATCGATAGTTGTTTGTTTCCATAATATATATATTCTCGTAATGGCAGAAAAGTTGGTCCTGTCATTGACAATTTGTTGGCAACGTCGTTTTTTCTTTCTAATAAAATAAAGAATCAAAGCACGTAAAACCCAATATCTCAAGGGAAACATTTGTCTGTTTTCGATTTATATTCGGTGTGTAAAAAACAACCCCTCCCCTTCCACAATATACGCTTGTCTTTTTTTAAGTAGCTAAATCTCGGTTTTAGTTATTTATGTTTTTATGCCATGAACCCATTGATTATTTTAATTATAGGTGTTAAATTATCGGTCTGCTAATAATATAGTTTAGGGGTATATTTTGTATCGCTTATTAAAAATAAATGTAAGTTTAAAGTAGTTCATTTTTTTAAAGGCAACATACGTGATTTGATTTTTGGGAAACGGATATTTGGCTGTTTTCCATTCCATTAGCTGGAGTTGAAGGTCGAGTAGATCTTTGAATAGACTCAGGGAATGCCATTTAGTGCTATTTCTGGAAAAGAGAAAGAAGAAAACATGATCTATTATGTGTAGCACAAAGTAATTTAAGAACTGTTTATTTATGCAATTGGTAGATCCTGTGTAGAATATACATATATATAAATTGTTATATTTCACTCTAGTACAAATTGATTCAATCTGTACAAACCCGCCCCTTATGCGAACTCCCGCACATTCAATTATATTATGCGTGTGAATGGCATAATTGAAAAGAGGATTGTCCCTAGAGACAATTCGTTAAAGATAATAAGGTTACAAAAAAGCAACAAAGCACAATTGTTAAGCTTAATGCCAATGTGTTCCATACCTTTGCTGCAAACGCAATCCTAAAGCGAAACAAATGATTACGAGACTTCTTAACTTGTGCGAGGGGAGAGAAATCCACCAGAGGGTTGAACGAATTACAAACCAGTGAGGTAAATAATGACAAAATTATGTTAGTATTTAAAAAAACAGCAGATTGTTAACAATCTGCCAGATGTACTTAGTTAGTCAGTAAAAAATAATTGAGGGATGTTTGTCCAAGGTTCGAATATTTTGAATGGGGTTGATTCTGATATCGAAATATTAATATTATAATATGTTTAACACCAATATTGCAGAGAGACAACGATAAATAAGAATCGCTGCGATTTGAGTTGTAATAACTTGTTTTACGACTGATTGTTCCCATCTTATATATATATATATAATATATTGAAAAGATGGATACAGTTTATCTCATATTCAAGCACTTTCCCTTGTTAGTAGTCTGCTTCTATCAAAAAATACAGGTGTAAAGAAAAATTAGTTGTTATTTCATTGGTTAATTAATTAATTAATAAATGAAAGAAGTTTGGAAAGAGATTACGCATCAGGTCTGCAATGCAAATGCAATTACCGTAAATTAATTTAAGTGCTTTGTTTATATAGGGTGTCCGTCCACTCCTGTATCTTACCCACTTCTCATATTTCCGTTTAAAAAACAAAAGTATGACATCCACATGGACAACAATCTAAATACAAGCACATTGACATCTACATATAGGCATTTTTCTGTTTGCGATAGCTATTGAAATTGAAAACGATTACAGTACGGCAATGCCCGGTCCCGGTCTCAGTCCCAGTCCCGAGGGTGGTTGAAATTTGAAAGCATATGTCCTTTGACGAAAGCGGCGTGGCAGCGGTGCACAGGGGCACAGGGGCATAGAGGCAGATAAAGACTAAAATACCCACTGATGAGTTGGCAATAATTCGGCTGAGTGGTTACTGTCAACAGGCAAATAATAGTAGGTGTTCGTTCAATTTGAGGGCGGGTAATCATTATTACACTGATGCCGTTGATGGTCTTTTGTTTACACGTAAAACATCATGCATGTTTAATTGGGCTAAATTGCTGGGCGATTAACATTTAGAAATGAAATGCACGGATAATTGAGTTTACTTTGTCTAATTACAAGTGCTTTTCCACAGGTAATTCTACTTGTTGCCATAGAAAACCCGAATTCAAGAGCTACACATTTGATTTGATTTCAGTAGTTCATCGTAAACAGCATTGCCCTCATTGTCTACAAATAATTATATATATTATATATTTGCTTTGATTTTGGCTTTCCATTTTTGCATTTGATAATCCGCAACAGGTGCAACAACTACAGTTATAAGTAAAATTCTATTTATATTAAGAGCAGTTGTAATTGTCGCGCGTTAATCATCGATTACCTTAGCTGCGCGCTAGAACCTGTTGCGAATTCTACGCATTTGTTTAATTCCTCTTTTAGAATTTGAGATTGACTTTGGCATCTTTCATTTTGCAATTCCCAACGGGTTCTACTTTTTTTACTTTTTATTTGGTTTGCCATTTTGCACTTTAAAATTCCCAGCGGGTTCTATCAAGCAGCTAAAGATGAAGAGGAAAATGTTGCAAAAATATAACAGGCAAACATTAATTCAAGTTGGCTTACGAGAAATATATTCCAGATTTGAAGTCTCGAGCTGTTATAGTCTCCATTATACCTTTTTTTATACCCATTTTCAATTGGTTCTGGGTATAGTAAATATCGATTCGTAGAAATCCCATCACAAAGTAATACTTACAGAGGACCATCCGTTTTCCTTAACAACCTCTTTTTTCACAATCTGAAAAGCTTTATCAATATCGGAATACCATATCATATAGCTTTCAAAGGACAAAGCGGTTGGTTTTTTCAATTTGTAGTGAAATTTGTATTACTTGGCATGCGTTACTCTGAGAATCTGCCTTTAGTTGTGATTACAATTGGGAAATCAATGCAAGAATAAATAACTGAATAGCTTCATCACCTTTTCAAACAAATTTATATAATCAGCTGCTATGATGCTTGAACTGCATATTATTTGCGTATTTGCATTGTAATTTTTTCTTTAACATTCACTTTTTTAAGCACCATTGTTTAAATGTTTGAGAAATCCCAAATTTAACAACTGAATTTTTGCGAAAAATTCACAAAGTCTCGCGTCACGAATTATCTATGAAGACTGAATGAGAAAAGCTTTCCAATTGCCGTTTGTCCGACTTTCTTGAAGTCACCATTTCAAATATTGCAATGGGACTGTCCAATAAATAGACAGCGGATAGAAATATCAACCAATAAGAAACACGCTCAACCACTGCCTGTATAAGAATTCTGTATATCCGGAATATTGCTAACCAATTGGAGCAAGATTCACAGTGTGGGCGTGCTTCAAATTCGATGCGCATGCGCAATGTTTGAGACTACCCTCAAGAAGCACAGAGTAAATTCCATCACTCACCCCTACCTGGGCATCTCAGCCCATAATTTGCCAATAACACGTATTTTGTATTTTGTATTCAACGAACTGTGAATATTGCTTTTAATTTAATTAACTTTTCCAACAAAATTGTGGCATGAAAATTAAATTAAGCTATTGGGCAGGAGTCGAGGAAGCGTGTTAATAAATATTCTCGTGTGTATAGTGCACATACATGTATAATATGATTTTATACATTATTGTATTTGTATGATATGTGAGACTTATTACGCCTATGTATTGACGTATCATTAGTGTTGAATATACGTACATTTGTATATGTCATACGGCAAAGAATGCTTAATACAATAAATCAATATAAATGCAGCTTTAACATGCATTACTATTATTATACTATAGCATAGGCTGCATAATTTGCGATCCCACATAAGTTGATACCCTTGCGTATTCTCATAAAACCGGATTCACCCCATAACTCTCCCCACCAGTTCTTTAGAATCCAAAAGTCTTTGTCGAATCCAATCAAGAGCATAGCATGATTTACAGAAGTTGAACTACAGGCAACATCGTCATAAATTCCGGCACTGCAAAAATTTAAACAGAGTTACGAGAACTTATAGATAATTTCCAAATATATATAATAATAGTTTATTATTAACCTTACCTATATAATTGAAATGTTTTTGGGGTTGCATTGATGGATACCGCAACTGGACCAACGTGGACCACAGCTGCTTGAATGGCATTCTCATCATTTGCGGGTATAATCGCCCAGGAGGTCACATTGACCACGGCCAGTTCCTTGACAAACTGACAGTCTCCTTTCTGGAAGAATATATATTTCTGAATATATTTGCTGATGCTTAGACAATGGGAACAACAGATGTGAGATCTTTTTCTATGTTTTCTATATTCATATATAGGAATTGATCGTAAAGGGATGCAATTTGATTACCTTTGCCGCATATTTGTAGTCCAGCGATCTCATGAGACCACCGGTGGCCTGTAGATATGTCAGTGTATTTCGCAATGAGCCACCTATGCAGCCATGGTTACCATGGGATACACTACAATCGACAATCTGTTGTTCACTGAGTCCCAATAATTTTCCGGTGCGCTTGAAAACTTGGCCTTCGATACTCTGAGCTATACTGAACGCATAACAGGAGCCACAGCTCTGTTGATTATACGGTGGAGTATGAAAGCCTTTCTTACGCCAGTCAAAACTCTCAGGAACATTATTCATTAGCGGAGATCCCACAATATCAGCAATATTATCCGCAGTAGCATTCGCTGGGCTCCGCAGTAAACGTAGGAAACCTTTCAGATATGAATCTGTGCTCTGTGAAAAAATGTGTGTTATATTAATAAATCCCGTCACACGAACGTGTCAATGTACCATATCAGCCATTGTGTTTGTTGATAATCTAAAGCTGCTCTTTCCAGTTTCGTAAAATTTGTTGTGTTCGTTGACAATTCGTGCGTTTTCTTCAAAGGCTTTATAGCAGCGCATTTCATCGTGTAAACGCATATAGCTTTTCTTGTTTATTTTCTGTGAACGAAAGAAATGACTAGAAATATTCAAATGACTGTTTTAATCACCATACCTTAAAATTTTCAAACTGTTCATTGTTTATGTTGCTTAATTCGTTTTGCTGGCATTTAATCAATACAACATTTTGCGAGCAATAAAAGCAGCATAATAATATCACACCGGTCCGCATTGCAGCAATTGGAGAAGTAAACTCTAAATATGCAGCTCATGACAATTATTTCCATTATTTCATCACATTGTCAAATTGCAATTCAGCAAATTTATTTATTTATTTATGTGATAGAGGCGTTCATATAACGATTGCCACATAGTTTAAGCGTAATTTTCATTCAATGAATGCATATTTTAATATTTTGTTGTACAAACGCCATAATAATGTGTATAAAAAGATAAAAGAAGCGCAGTCGTTGCTTGTATCTGAAAGATTAAGCTTCAATTAAAGCATATTTGTGTGCAGGCTATTTATTTGCGTCCAAATGAGTATAATACGAAGACGGGAGGGAGTAGGGTGCTTCATTCACTGTACTTCTTAATTGAGAACTCGCGACTAGAAAGCTTTTACATGATTTTTGGTCTCGATAAGTATGCATGACAACTAAATCTCTGTGAAAAGAATGCGGCCTTTCGGGGTAGTTCATTTGATTATATATTTGTATGCTTCAAATTACACACAGCACGTGAATGTTCATATAAATAGCCGGTAAAAAGTATCGTTAATTGCTTATTAAACTAATCTTTGGTCGTCTGTTGAGTATTAAATGATATAATATGAACAGAATGCCTCCAACCCATTTGCAACATTGTAACAAACGCGCTACAAGCATTTGTAAAATATATTAACGCAAGCAAATTACATACCAAACACGCAACAATTTATTTATGTTCTAGATAAACAAACCGGCTGTTGCCAGACATGTTCGTTGACGTGTTTTACGACGAAACTCTGGCAGAGCATCTGGCAGGGCTTACTCGTATCTGGCAGAACTTCTGGCGAATATTCGCCAATGTTGCTAGCGTGTGTAAGCATTGCCAGATTGGTCTCTGGCCTTGCTTCTAGAAATTAAATAGGCAATCCAAACAAGCTGTCGGTGGGGCAACGCCATGACATTTAAATGGATTTTACAATCCCTGTCCCAGTAACTGTTGTACAACGGTTGCTGTGAATACTCCATAAAAGCATACACCTTTTGTACAAACCCTCCAAGCTTTTGTCAGTAATTACAAGGGTATACTTCAACCATAGTTAATTATTTGATTGAAAGTTTATACTTCAACCAAAGTTTATTATTTGAATAAAAGCAATGATTGCTCGAAGCTATTGTATTATCGCCAGATTACAATATTTGGTTTGTGTCCACGCCGTGTTTCGTCAAGTGTGGACACAGTTTAATCTAGTACGTTTTACTTCCCAGTTTTTCCTAATGTTCGTAATAAAAGTCTTTATTTTCTGTATTCTTCAAAACCTAACTCCGCCACCTTTTGTTCGTATATTGAGTCTACTGCGGGAATCGTGTAACTATTGTACAATTCCTTCAAGCTTTTGTCAGCAAACATAGTATATTAATTGGCTAGACGCTATTTGGTTTGTGTCCCAGCTTTATTTAGTTTTCTGTAACCTCGGAATAAATTCGGAGTGTGCGTCTGTTGATGTGCAAAGGGAGCAGAGGGAAACGGAAGGCAGCTCTTTACCACATCTCAATTTTAAAAAGATTAAAATTTATGAACGTATTATTATTTGCAAATATCGCACTTTTATTTATTTGGCATATTGACTTAATGAAGCATTTATAACAAATATCTTTCTATTCAAAAAAGACATAAATTAGAAATGAACAAGTGGAGAAACTCCCATGATGAATTTGTTACGCATAAAATATTATTTTTTGTGGGGTTATTTATAAATACAGACGCAAATGACTTTACCCTAAATTATTATCAGATGGGGTTGCTTTTGAAAAAAATGTTGCAGATCAGTTGAAAACTGGCAACGTTCCTCTCAATAGCATTTTGTTATAATTTCTGTTATCCTAATCCTTTGACCTAAAAGAATTCCTTATGCAGAATGTTTGCTGAAACTCGAAGCAGGTTAAAGGGAATCAACTGCGACAAGGGAATCAACTACCAATGTGGCCCACACTCCACTCTCCACATTGCATACACTCCACACTGTGAGGGTATTGAGATTTATCTTGAAAATTCTTATCACATGTCAATTTAGTTCCACTTGATGGGCTGATGTCGAGCGCAAAGCGTAAAGCCAAGCGGGATCAGCTGTTATTTTTCACGTTGCGGTTCGTTCGACTCGAAAATTAATGACACACAAATGAAATGTGGAAAGTGATGCTGTCAACAACACTTGTTGGATTATAGACATCAGCAATATTGCGACCCGAACAACAAACAAAACAATGAAACAGTGAAACAGTGAAACTCTCCAAGCCAACAACAAATTTCAACAATTTTGAATGTGTTTACGATTGCAACTTTGCTTTCATTTGTAGAATTTAAAATACTTGCGTAACATAAGTATTTATTTACAAGCAGCTCGTTTTAAATAAGTTTAAGTTTAAAGAAAAAGAAACATATTAAAGTCTTTTTAGTTTCATTAATGAAAAGACAAGCAAGAAGGCAACATATTAATATTTGCAAGTCGTAGAATTTTAATTATTAACTCTTGTATTTAGTAGTAGTAATTTAATAATTATTAATAATTATACTTGGTAGTTGTTTGTTGAGTTTAATTAATAACAAAACATATAGTTGAAAATTAGTTATTAATTATTGTTAGGGGTTTAGTAAAAGCTACGAATATGCAAATCCAATTAACTAGGTGAGAGGAGCTCGCGGCAAGCCTTTTTGAATATAGTCCTACAAAAATATATCTGTTCTCATTTTTAGGTATATTTTATATATTTTTTTTTGCTTGGCATTGGTGTCGCATTTAATCAGCAACTTAAATTCCAATTTCGAACTGGCAAACTCAACATTTTATTAAAGTCAAATATTTGACGCTTCAGCACAGCAATAAAACGCATTAGTTCTGCTTGACTTGTTAATAATCTCGATACCAAACTTATATATATGTATATAGGCACGACCCAAACAAGAACTGGTTTGCATACATTCACATATATAGAAGTACCTATGTATATATTACGAATAACTTTCGAAACTGATTAGCCTGCAACTTTTTGTTAACGTCTGATTGCCAGAGAGATTCTAACATTAATCCCGACCTAAAAGTGGTAGACAAGACAGGCCCCGCTTATAATTACACTATGCTACGATCCCCAACTACCCAAACTCCCTCGTCCATAAAAATAGTGGGCCCGTTGCAATCTGAATCCGAATCCGATTCTGAATCTGAATGTGAATGTGAATCTGCCAGTATGTCTGCCAATTACCAGGGCGAATACCAGGAGCGAGTGCGAGTGCGCATTGCCTGGAATTCGTTGAGGTTAGGTCTAGGGTGCAGAATTCACCAAATTTACTTTGTGATGCTGTTGCTGAAGCTCCCTTTTTTCTTTTCCAACCCAATGGTTAATTGCCCAGTCAACTGGCAGCTTCTAGCTATGAGTGAGAGAGAGCGAGTTGAGCTGGAGTTATATTATAGGACTCGCTGGTCTCTGGGCCACGGTGATGACGGCCATCCACCGCAGTCGCGACCAAATCCTCATTGTAATTGTCGTCATAGCCCATCGTCATCTTTATCCTCAGTCTGGGCGCATCGCATTGTTGTTGTATAAACGATTGCTCCGTTGTTCATTATTGCGTTTAAAGAAAATAATAATAATGAAACGGAGCATTGTTCGCAACTCGCTTACCCTAAATAAAAATTTATATATATGTACATAAGTACATATATGTGTATATTATATATTTGTGTTTCAATATATACTTAATAATAGTATAATTCTCAGAGGGTTGGACAAGCATATGCAATGTCCGACTGCTAATTTAACTTTATCAACAGAATTACGCCTTCTTCTCGATATGATGAACATTAGTGTTTAAAGAACAGGAATTTGTGTGGCTCACCAACAAACACGCACGCGTGCACAGACATAGAGACAGATAGACGCACAGACACACCCCAGACAGGGGCAGGATCAGGACCATCTGCGGTGGTGGGCCAGTTGCCGATAAACACCTCCTTCGTGTTGAATGCTCAGCATTTGCCGCCCTCCAATAGATGGTAAAAAAAAAACGTACCGCTATGCATTCTATGGAATGAGTATCCCTTTGATTGTTTTTGGGATTTCCATTATTTCATTTCAATGATTTTGAATTCATGAAAATTGCCGTAACATTTGTTATACAATAATTTAATTTTTTTCTATTCACTGGAATATCACATGGTGAAATAATAAAGTTTGAAAAACAGGAAAGTTCTGAATCCAGAAATTCATCCTTAGACAAGTCATTCAGACGATTACTTTGTATATAAGGAGAGAAATATATAATAACGGAATATATTGATGCCTGTTATTTACAACTGTACAACTTCAGATACATGCACTTTCGTGATATGTACAAATCAATCGGTAATCGTTCATCGTACTGACAAAATGTTAGCCCATGAAACACATCTGCTTCTATGCAGAAACACAGTGGTAGTCAGGTTCAAGATTCAATTGTCAAGTGGCCAAACGTAAGAGGACAGACCATTCCAGGTGTATTTAATAGCTGGCGCTCCTCTGCCCACTTTCCCACTCAATCATCTGGCAGGATGATAAGAATCAGTTGGACGTGTCAACGTGAATCGCATCAATGATCAAATATTTATTGAGAATGTGTCTCTCTTTCTTTTGCTTAATGTCATAAATTTTGTACTGGCAAGTAGAAGCGGACAGGTGGCCAGACAATTGTTTTTCATTTTTCATATAGTTGCTGTTCAAAAACACTTCTTCATACTCTAAACTTATTACAAATATATGAAAAGGATGTCTAATTTGATTTATTTATTACAAGTGGTCTATTTTCAGTTTCCATTAAAGAAATACGTAAACAAGTTCAACCAAAACATAAAATAGGTGGCTCGACCAAAAATATTGCCGACTACGTAGGCAATTAAAAGAACTCGTGTAATCCTTAATTCATGTCGACCTATAGCTTAGCTATGGTGACCACCTACTAATCCCTTTTGTACGTGCATGTTTCGAGTGTATGCACATATTTACATACATCCTATGGGTGTGTATATATACGTACATATGTATTAGTTTGCTTGGGCATGTATTTGATGTTTGTCATTGTATTGGGGGCACAAAACAAATATGTGTGATTATCATAGCCAGCCGTCCATATAATTAATTGCATTTCGTATGCTTGATATATGTAAATTTTGTTGTGCCTTATCGGCAATTCTTCATCTCGACTACCCCGTTCCACCCCCCTCACCTTGCGCCAAAAAAAATGAGAAAAAAAGAATGTCGATACGTCTGATTAACACAATTGGTGCTTGTCTGCTCTGGCACTTGATAATTGGCAGCGAGGCGACCATCGATCGATAACAATAAAATTGTTAAAAGCGCAAAATGCCGCAAAGTGTGTAATTTGTCGAGAACAGGGACTGGGCCAAACGACCCGAACGGTGGTACAGAGCAGCCCAGGCAACCCGGGCAATGAGCGCAACAACTCTATTTGAATTCATCAACGGCGTGTTTAAGCAGTTTGTCAGCGACACGTGGCCGAACGACTGTTCCTTCTAGTTCGATGGCAACAGCAGGCGGTTGTTTCTGATTGGAGTGGGTTGGGGACCGTCGACCGACGACCGACTGTGCCGCTGACGTAAAGTCTCAGTAACAACAGCAGCAGCAGGAGCATCATCATCATCATACGAGCAGAGCAACCCTTACCCCTTAGAGTTAGTGCTTCCAGTGAGGTGCACTAAATAGAGATTTAAACGCCCGTACGGGCTGAAAATGGTCACTCTGCTTGCGGTTGTCAACGCGACGGATAACAGTTAATATGATATTACTCAATCTATATTAATTCATACATTGCAATTCTTTCTTTCTCTTTAGTTGGAGGAGCTCAATTCAAACGTATGCCACCTTAATTTCTCCTTGGAGAATTGTCATTTATTATAGACGATACTGAACCCTTTGACAGGACACAGATCCAACTCCAACCGGTGTCTCAGCATGTGCCAGATTTTTGCACATCCGTTGCACACAGTTGGAGAACGCCCCCTGCTCATTATCACAATGCTGTGAGAAAAACATTTTAATAAGCCATTGAAATTTGTTCAAATTTGCTGTCGATATATGTATATATTGTGAGGATGAGCTCTTTTCGTTTGATTTCTATTTGTCGTATTATTATTATATAATTCTGTCCAAATAAGTTATTAGAGAACCGTTTTGGGATCAGAAAAGATTCAAAAATTAAACTAAAAACTAAAAGCCCTTATTAGAATGGTAGAATGGTTGCTTTCTTTGGCTTAACACATTGATAAATACTGGAAAATGGCTTTGAGAGCTTTTCTAAGCCATAATGCGAGCATCGTGTTCGAGAGCTTTGAGAAAAATGCGAAATACGTTGAGGTGTAAGGCCTGTTGTATGATTAAAATGCCAACACGTGGCTTTTCAGATTTCAGTAAACATTACAATGTATCGCCAAATATTTAAAGCCACCCAAAACAAGGGAGGGTTTGCTGCTGATTATTATTGGTTTTACATGTTTAAATGTATTTATTAATGAACCAATTATGGCGCCCTCTCAAATTAGGTTGTTTATTATTATAACTTATTATAGCATAAGTATTTATATATAATACATTTGCAAATGATAGCTGACTGTCTAAAGTTTGCTTTTAGTTTTTGGAATTTCGGCTTGAGCCAAGTTGAGCTTGAGCCACTGAATAAATCCTAGCAATAAATTAATAAATGATGGTAGCTTTTAGTAAGCAAATATTTCGAGCCAGATTCGGCACGCTTCTTTGTTAATTTCCCGTGCACACGCACACGTCCACCCCCGAGTCCGAATACACTTCACATGCACAATGCCAGCAATCTGACAAACTGTTGTGCTCCATCCCATTCCTCTGGTAAACGGGCATGCAGGACGTCGGGCCTCTATGATTGTGCGCAGTTATTTAAAATAATATTTCCGTATCCGGCAAGTAATACGCGACGCGTGCACTCCGACCTACTCATCCAGCCCCAGAAGCTTGAGCCGGTCCACGGTTATCATTATCATTGCCATAGTTAGGAACAGCTCAGTTAGCGAACGAGAAGCACTAAAATGGAATTTTCTTGGTTGAAGCCTGCTCAGTTAAGCAACGATTTCGATTTACCGACGGTAATTTTCGGTAATGGCAGGTCAATATATGTATATATCAGAAGAAATTAAACAAAATGTAATTAAAAATTACAAAATATGTTAAGGTGATACTTTATAATAGTTGAGCCATCACTTCACACGTACATATTATGCATGTGTATACGCTAATTGATATTGATATTTACGAGTGCGTGAGAGACGAATGAGAATCATTTGAGCCTCAGGTATGGAAAGGCTGGCGTTGCCACATCCCCATCCCGCCCTTTCACAATAATAACAATAACAGCGACAGTAGTATGCATTTTTAGTCAAGCCGAAGTGCACACACAATGGCATCATTTCGGTTAATTGTTTACTTCAAGGGTAGGCTTGGCTCGGCTCGGCTCGGCTCGGCTCAGCTCAACGCACCCCTAAGTAGAGGCTGACTGTCAAAGCGAGTCTGCCCCTACATCTGTCTAACAAACCTCCTGCAAACTGCATTACTGCCTCACGGCGAGTATTCAGAGTACTCGTATCTCTGTGTCTGTATCTCTCTATCTGTATACTGTGCAAACACACACATACTTCTATTGAGAGTATGCAGTGTAACTACTTTGACCTCTATTGTTATTAGTTATTATACATAGAACCTTGCCATCACCATCAGTTTCTGCTGTCTCTTGTCAGCATCGGCTGCGGTTTTTTGGTCTTCGTCTTTGTTGTCTAAGCTAAATTATACTCTTGTCCTCCTCGCTCCTCGCTCCTCGCTCCTCTTGTCTCTCAATAGATGTTCTGGATATTGAATTTTCTATTCATGCGTTTTTTTCTTTTCTAATAAGCCTCCGACTTACGTTGACTGCAACTGCGGCTGAGTCTGTGGCTTATGTTTCAGCCTGGGCCACGAGAGAGAGAGACAGAGGTCTTCCATCGGGTCGGGGTCGATATACCGATGTTTGGTTTTTGGCCAATGTTACGCATATTATCTTTTGTTTGTTCTCTTCCGCAGCACAATGAAAATAGTAATGCACTGTTGTTTGGGAACTCGATTCTATCGGCACCTCTGGATCGTCTGCGAGTTGATGTCTGAGGTAATCAATAGGACAGCCTCCCTGCACACCCAAAACCCGTGCCCGTGTCCCGGTAGCCGACAGACATTCGACTTTTGGCTTCGGCCTCGGAAATAGTGTTTTGTCGTACCCCATGCATAAGAAAAAGGAACAAGTGTGCCTGGAGGCAGATAGCTCTCACCTAACTTATACAAACTCTTAGCTACAGACATTGCGACTCCTGTTTCTACACCTGCACTATCAGAGTATGACACTTGATAAATATAGGTATTCCTTGGGATTTTGTCTCTAAACTATAGCCACAATCGTACAATTTTCCCTATTTGTTGGGTATACCAGTTTACAGTTTTTTGTTTTGTAATATGAAATAAATTAAAATGTTTCACACATTCCAGAAAAATCAGATTCGTCACCTTCACAATTCTCCGTGAAATTTTCACCACACTCCAGGGTCGTGCCAGGAATTTGCTTTGAAGAAGCCCTCGACTCTTTTACTGGTCTGATGCCGACAGTGTGGGCGACAGAGCGACCGTTGATGCGTGTGACTTCAAAAATCCCAAAAACGTGTCGGGCCGCATGTTAAATTTGACGTTCTCGTGGCCCAAGCCGTAACTGCCGCCGGTTCTGATAGAGTGAGTATTGCGAGTGATTTTTACTAAGGCTGGCCCAAGTCATACTGGGGGTTGGGGTTTGAATTGTGCTATGTGGATGCTTCCGCAATTTTCGGGGTGGAAATGGCTTATGATATGGCACAATTTTAAGATGTAACTGGGGCTTTCTTTTCCTTTTTGTAGTAAATAAAAGTATAATACGATAAAAACGCATTTTATAACAGTCTGTGATTACAATTAATGTTTGGCATTCCCATAAAATGTAATCAGTACTTAGCTTTCTCTCTATATAAAGAGTAAACATCCTCCAATTAAGTATTTCACAGCAGGAGACCAAGATGAATATGTGTAAGATTCACGTGTTTATTAGAACATCGGTAAGGACATGACTTTTATCACTAAGTTATTTAGGAGGTCCTTTTTAATCATAATTATGCGGTTCCCAGATCTTCTGTTGCTCGATTTCTGGTTCGTGGTCTTCAACAATGTATGTAAATGTTGGTCATTACGAACTCTTTTGCCAAATGTGTGTGTATGCGTATGTACACGTATGTATTAGCATTGTGTGTATCTGCTCTCACTCACATACTATATACACGAACATTAACAAACATCCAAACATTTACACAAATATATTTTACAGCACGAAGATACGCGGTATGTCAGTGCACTGTAAGGAGAAGAATGCTTTATGATGCTGTAATAATACTCTCCTTATGAAATAAGTTTGATCTTAGTTTGTAAATCGAAATCGCCCATTTGTAAAACACATCAAATCAACGATTTTTTTAATGAAAAACATTGTTTAAATGGTGCTACAATGTTTTCTCTCAGTGTATTTAAATATGTGATTGCACACGCAAAAAGCCAGCAACAAGAACAAGGAGTATGAATACTGTAATCAACAGGCTCCGACCAAGGAATACCCTGTTCTCAGATGTTAAGTAGACAGTATGCAACATATGAACAATCTGTCATTGTTAATCGTATATTTATTATATAAGCCAATTCACACAGTGTTTAAGCATATACTTACAAATTTAATAAATAAATAATAAATAAAATAATAGAATTGTAAACTGTAATGAAAAGGCTTTGCTAATTTAAGAGTAAAGCTTAGATAACTAAGGAAAAGTCGAAGCTTTAAATTATTATTAGTTGCACTGAGTGCAGTCGGCATGAGATACCCCTTTTACATAGTCGAGTGGGCACAGGGTAAACGAAATACAAATTTAAAAGTCCATGGTACTACACAGGAACCCTCAACCTCAACGAATACTGCTCGTGTTCT
Organism: Drosophila nigritarsus; assembly: GCA_035044305.1. NCBI lineage: Eukaryota > Metazoa > Arthropoda > Insecta > Diptera > Drosophilidae > Drosophila > Drosophila nigritarsus. The sequence continues at coordinate 914,779 of JAWNMF010000901.1, forward strand.
CTGCATTTAAATATGTGGATGTGTTGGTGTGTATATATTTGTATATATACGTGTGTATGTATATACAAGTGTTCGTTTGTATTTGTGTATGTATTTACGATGTATGTATGTATGTAATTCAGTTCCCCAACGTTCTTATAAAATTTCCTGGCGATTTGTATATTGTAAATGGCTGCGAGACCTGGGATGATTCTGCGTCCTGTTATACCAAAAAGCACATTCTACGGTCATCCCTCTTGTACTCAGTTCGAGCTACTATCGTCATTCCTCTCGGCATGCCAGCCAGTAAGCATATATTCGTCCCGTTCGCACTGCGGCAAACATCAACTCAAAATGGCCGCGCTGGCCGTATTTACTGTTGCCTCTGATATGCGCTACCCTGTTTGTGCAGGTTTGGTCTTTCGCTTGAGAGCTCATTATCGTTTCGCTTGGCTAACCAGTTAGTCGTACACTATTTCGTTCAGGGCACACTAACACCGCCGCCGCAATTCTGATTATTTTGCATTTTGAAGCAAACAAATTTGTTAGAGAAGTGACGGGCTCGCAATCCGTGGCGTTGCCGCCGGATCGCTGGCTGCCTACGGCAGATCGGCACCGATGTGCGTTCCTCAAGTTCAGGAGCAATCGACCAAGAGACGTGACAAAACTTAATCGTAGCCGCAAATCAAATAAAAGTGCAAGTAATTACAAATACAAAATTGGAAAAAAATAAAGAAAGTTAAATAATGGTTACCATAACGAAATCGATAACAAGCCCGCCGAAATCCGATGATGCCTCCCAACTCGGAACTGTAACGTAGTGTAATCTCTAGTTTATTAATAAAGTGGAACATACAAATACATAAATATTTACAAGTACAAAATCCAACATCGAAATGAACATTAAAGCGTAATGCATAAGGATACGACGTTGACAGTGCTTTCTTCAATTTAATTATCGAAGTGTATCGAAAATATTAGCTAATGCAATAATACCAAAGCAAATAGAACAGGAAAACATTTAAAAACCTTTCTCATCTCCAATACTAATACACAAAGAAACTAGACACACGACAATTGGGAATCATGATGCTAACAACGGAACACATCATGCATGGACATCCCCACTCATCAGTGGGAATGGGCCAAAGTGCGCTATTCGGATGCTCGACGGCGGGACACAGTGGAATTAACCAGTTAGGTGGCGTTTATGTTAACGGCAGACCCCTCCCTGATTCAACCCGCCAAAAAATTGTTGAGTTGGCTCACTCCGGCGCACGTCCATGTGATATTTCTCGAATACTTCAAGTTTCTAACGGCTGCGTTAGCAAAATCTTGGGCAGGTGAGACAATCATACCTATAAGCATTTCGTAAGCTATCTTGGATCTCGAAGAACAGTTTTATGTGAGCGACAACAAATAACCGCCGGCTATGTTCCAATCAATAACGCCAAATAATGAAAATACACATATAAATTGAAGCAAAGTCTTTCGCTAAGAAAATATAAATTCTTCAGTTACAATTAGAGATTGATTATCTGAAAATAATAATATTGTTGACATTCGTAACATATGAAAATCGTCGTATTATATAGTTTTGTTATCTTTTATTGTTGTAAGAAACTTACTTGAAATTATCTATTAATCAGTATTTTAATGTGATGATGATGATTTGTCAATTTGTCAAAATTAACTGATTCCCATTTCCCATTTGTAGATATTACGAAACTGGATCTATAAAACCCCGAGCGATAGGTGGTTCAAAGCCACGAGTAGCTACAACGCCTGTCGTACAAAAAATAGCGGATTATAAAAGGGAATGTCCCAGCATATTTGCATGGGAAATTCGGGATCGACTACTTTCGGAGCAAGTATGCAATAGTGATAATATTCCAAGCGTAAGTGTTTTTTAATATAACAATTTATACATATTTTGAGGCACGCGGTTTGCAAATACTTATGATTAGGTAAAGCATTAAGCATAGTTTCTGCACAGATTTATTTTTATAAACACTAATCCGAATACTACAAATTTGATGAATGGAGGGTTGATGTTCTAAACATACAAAAGAGAGAAAGAAAACCGGGTTCAAGGCCTGAGTCTGCTATCAAGATTTTTGCAAAGTAGAACCAAACGCAGAGCAACAAACGTTGAACCGGCAGGCACAATGGATTAAGTAATTTAAAAACAATGCCGACGCATCGCTTTAAAGTGGATTAATATTTGGCTATAGTTTCATCTACTGCTTCAAATGGAAAAAAGGTATTTTCATTGTTCGATCAGGTAAACAAATGATATATGTATGTAGTTCACCTAATCCTAGTTCCGCAATGGATATTTGGCGGTTGGCAACTCTACTTAAGCCCGAAACAATTGAGCATATCAGCAACGGTAACCATAAAGTACAAAAAAAAACATTTAGTCGAACGCTATAGTAGAAATGTTTGGTGTTAATAGCAATACAACTTTTAAAATTTGGTGACTCCAGCTTTCAAAGTGTGTGACATATATGATCTTATCGATTTATACTAACAGGTGTATCGGTTTAGGGAGTCGGAGTGGGCGCGGCCTTCCAATTTTGTATCGATCCCTTTGGGGAGTTACCAATAACTTTCCAAATTTGGTGATTCTAGCTTATAAATTGTGGAAGAAATGCGCATTTCAGAATTCTAGAGCCTCAGCTCCTGGGGGCGGTGGGTGTTACCAGCATGTTACCTTTCAAGGTTGGTCACTCTTTCGCAGGTGTGAGCGTGGCCTTACAAATTTGTCATCGATCGTTGAAGGACATCGCCAACAACCTACCAACCAAATTTGAGACGTGTAGCCTTTAAACTGTGGGAGATACGTGGAATTACCGATTTGCAAATATTGATCTTATTGGGTCCACCAGTGGGTCCACCTCGAGGTGGCTGGTTTCGACATCAGCAAGTACGCGAATGTGAACAAGTGGAATGAGAATGCCAGAAGGTGACTCCCGACTTGGATGAAAACTGGACCTGGGTGCATGGAGTTCAAGAAATTCTTTATTGAAGTGTTATAATTTAAAACAATCATTTATTTATACTTAATCACGAAATGCGATTGGAAATAGTCAAATGTATATAAATATTTTTTTCCCATAATAACTCTTTTATTATTTATTCATTTTTATTGAGTACATTTTATGAAAATGATCAGTATACTTATGTGCATAAGGACAAGCAAATAAGTACATAAATATATATAAGTAAGCTTGGTGTGTGTGGGGGTTTTAGCGATACGATGAGATTATGGTTTGAAAATGTTCTTTTACTCTGTTTGCACCCATTAACAAGAACATGGAAACGGCACTTTGGACTTTAAGTGTTGGCACGTGTCTGGCGCATTGGTCTTGACATTTCTTTGCATTGGATGCTCGGCTCGGTCTCCCTCATTGATGTTGGATGCAGTGTGGCGATTACAATGAATTACGGGCTGTTTTGTATTTAAACATAAAGACTTCAAAAGACATCAAAGGTTTTTAACAAACATCTGTATTTTAGGTACATGTGTGGGGTCACCGCAACCCACTTGGCCAGTTATACAGCATATGTATTTAAATGCATATTCAAAGCAGTTAAAAAAAAGTTCGCTTGCCTTTTATTCGAGTTTCAATTAACTAAAATATTGGGTTTGCAATTTCAATATTTCCAAAATCCAACCCTCCACAATAATTAGGGTAACTACTGAAAATCGATTTCTAGCTAGTATTTATTTTCAGAAAGTTTAAATTGGTAATTAAAATAATAAAATTCATTCTGTAATCTCAAACATACATACATAATTTATGTATGTACTTAGTTATCTGAAGTTAGGTTAACCCACACTTTTGTAAAATGCCAGTTTAATAAAACAAAAACTTAATTATGTGCATGTTTGTATTTATGCACATACATATATATAATATATACATACAAACAGTCACATATTTTTCTCAGGTCGACAGTTGTATGCATGTAAAATCGTCAGACTTATTTGTAAGTGTTTTAAGCGAGTGTGAGTGCGAGTGTATGTGTATGTATGTGTAGTACACTGCGTACGCTATATGAAAAACCCAACAGTGTTGTATTGCCATCCTGCTCTTGAACAACAGCGCGTGATTGGTTGTTACTCCATAGCCAATGGCAGCAGCTTGCATTGCATTAGTATTTAGGGTAAAAATGAGAAGTAAACATGATGGCAAACATTTCCATAGCATGTCTAGTACTAACACTACCCTATACTCGTATACTTGTATTTACAATATGTGCAAATGTACGCCTTTGTACTTGGGCTTTAATTGCAGGTTTCATCTATTAATCGGGTGCTACGCAATTTAGCGTCACAAAAGGAGCAGCAGGCGCAGCAGCAAAACGAGTCTGTTTATGAGAAGCTTCGAATGTTCAATGGACAAACTGGCGGCTGGGCCTGGTATCCGGGAAATACGACGACGGCCCACTTGGCACTACCACCTACGCCCACGACGGTACCCACGAATTTAGCTGGGCAGATAACCCGTGATGAAGTTCAAAAACGAGGTAAAATGTAGACCATTCTCAACTTTAAACTCCCGTTGCTCGCATTTTTATTTAATGCACAACAGGAATACAATTTGTGTCGGCTAAATAATTTAATTTTTCCCTTATGTTTATGCATATTAATAGTTAAAAATGTCAATTTACAAAATATTTAAGTTTACAATTAAGAAAAAAGCATTAGAAACGGCAAAATGTATTACACTTTGTACGGTACAGAGTTTATGGATGTTTAGGGTTTAACCATATTCAATGCGATATGGTTTCTCCGATTTTAATTTGAACAAGTCGAAATCTTTTGGTTTTGTATATGATTTATCTGCATGTCGAAACTAAATTAACTTATCTTGTTGCCAAATCACAAGAGTCCAAAATTATTTCGATACAATTTGGAAATTATTTCCAATTCCAGTGTAGTTACCACTGAAGAACAGCATACCCAAATCACCAGAGCAAAAGAAAAAACCACCCCAAATCGTACTCGAGACATTGAAAACATTTTGTCACAGATGATCAAACATCAGGACAAACAAATAGTTAATTTGTTGGTCATTTGTTATTTGCCATTAAATCTAATTGAGAAGCGCAATTCTGAAGGCTTTGCTTCATTCAATTGTTTTTGTTTATTCTTCGATCAATAAATAAGGCTGACATATGTCCCATTGCCATATAAGGCAGCATGTCATCCCATCCCATTACCGCTTCAACCACATACGCACCCAAATATTCTTCTATGTGGCTGGGAAAGCATACAAATACATATAAATAGGTATTTGTGCGTGCGAGGCAAATGTTGCGCAAAGATAAGGAAAAGCAATCAGTAAAATGAGTTTACAAATGCCACTGCTCTGCAAATGAACTAAATGTACAAAGATTAAATGATTCGCGTAATCTGAACGAAAGGATAGACATAAAGACAGATGGATAGTCCAATTTGGCAAAATAAACGCTGTTGATCCTGATCAATGTAGCTTTGTTACGCAATTTCAACCCATTATGTATAATTACCATAATAATAAATATTATTTATAATAATAATCATCCGAATTTAATATGTTATTGTGCATGTATTTCAAATTGTAGATCTTTATCCAGGGGATCTTTCTCATCCCAATTCACATGAGAGTACATCAGACGGTAATTCCGATCACAATTCTTCGGGCGACGAAGATTCACAGATGCGTCTACGACTGAAGCGTAAACTGCAGCGAAATCGAACCTCATTTACAAACGAACAAATTGACAGCCTGGAAAAAGGTGGATCTTCAATATACATATTGCTCCACATTAAAATATTAATTTTTGAAATATTTGTAATCTGTACAATTTGATATTTACTATAGAATTCGAACGGACGCATTACCCTGATGTTTTTGCACGGGAGAGGCTAGCAGAAAAAATTGGTTTGCCAGAGGCACGTATTCAGGTTTGTCTTTCAGTTTTGTTTAATTCTTTTTAATTTTATTTCTTTTTTTAATTATTCGTTTTCTTAAATTTGTATTTGTTTTAAAGTATTGATAAGTTGCATTCGAGACATCCAGGGAAATGCATTGTACAAGCCGTTCACTAAGGGTCATAATTATTTGGAATTCTTCTATCCCTCTAAACTCGGGCCGCATCAACGGGGGTGATGAATTTTGTAACCGATTGTTTGAAGTGATTGCCATGGCTTTTAGCCACGCAAGTCAGAGTCGCAAGTCAATGTCAACCCCCAAAATGCACCCCTGTGTTACTATTTGCTACTAATGCTTCTTTTTTATGCTTGGTTCGTTCAGCTTATGATTATTTGTATAAGTGAATAAAAACAATTTGACTGTAAAAACACTTGAAACTACTTGCGATTTTCACATTGAGCCGTCGCGCTGGGGAAGCAAATTTGTTGAAGAGCTCTGTCAAGCGCGCCAACTGATGAGTGGTCTCGGCTACAATAACGCAAAGTAATAAATGTCATGATGAAAATATGAAGGCACAACAAATATTGTAATCCTCATTCACCCCTTTGTCACCAGAACACAAATAAGTAGTCGCAGTCCAAGCCAACGCGGCCCTCAACTGCAGCGCTGAGGCTTAAGCTTCATTACATGATGAGGCTGAATATTCTTTTGAATTCTGTTCGCATACGGAAAACGAGCATACTGCTTTTGTGGTCTAGTCCGTCGTCCCCAGTATTCCAACGGCCACTAAAAATGAAACAGTCCGCAAATCTATATCTAATGCAGTTTTAAAGCAGAAGTCAAGTTTCATTTAGTCACCAATTTCATAATTAAGGAGCGACTATCCATGCTTATAACTGTTATATACTGCAAACAGAGTATTAAGCAGGCGGTAGATTTTACTTGTGTATTTTTTTTTCCATTGATTTATGATGTTGACGATAATTCCAATCATAGTGGAACAGATTCGGCTCTTCAGCATTTATTAATGAGGTTCCGTTCATGTGAAACTGGGATAGCAACAGCAATTGGTGTTTACATTTGCTATTACAAGTGCTTTCATTTTGTGTTGATTAAATAACCTATGTACATTTATGTGTGTATTTGTATATGAGTATTAACAACCTTATAATTAGGTTTGGTTCTCAAACCGTCGGGCTAAATGGCGTCGAGAGGAAAAGTTGCGCACCCAAAGACGCTCAGTCGACAATGTTGGGGGAACCAGCGGACGTACAAGCACAAACAATCCCTCCGGAAGCAGTGTCCCTACAAATGCCACAACGGCTAACAATTCGACGCCCGGAATTGGTACATCAGCTGGCTCAGAGGGAGCATCAACAGTACATGCAGGCAACAACAACCCAAACGAGGCCTCCAATGGTCCGACAGTAAGCATGCACATAGTTCAGCTCCAAACAAAACATTGCCTGACAAAATCAAATATTCATAGATACTTGGCGGTGATGCGAACAATGTACATCCTCATTCCGATAGCCCACCTTTGCAAGCTGTAGCGCCCCGTTTACCCTTAAATACTGGTTTCAATACAATGTACTCATCTATCCCGCAACCTATCGCCACCATGGCTGAAAGCTACAAGTAAGTCTTCAAAAAATGAATACTTTAGCAATAGTTTAACCTACTAATGATGTTTGTGTTTGTTTTTAATTCTTGAGCAGCTCGATGACACAATCATTGAGTTCAATGACGCCGACATGTTTACAACAGAGGGACAGTTATCCATACATGTTTCATGATCCGCTGTCCTTGGGATCTCCCTATGCTGCCCACCCTCGAAATACAGCTTGCAACCCAGCAGCGGCTCACCAGCAGCCGCCACAACACGGAGTCTATGGTAACGCCTCTGCAGTAGGCGCAGCCAACACAGGTATATGTGCATCTATCTCCATTTACGGTAATTAACTAACGAGAATGTTATTTTGCAGGCGTAATATCTGCTGGCGTTTCGGTACCTGTACAAATAGCAACTCAAAATGTTTCGGATTTGGCAGGCAGCAATTATTGGCCGCGACTTCAGTGATCCTCAATCTTTAATTTGCCAACAGATCTGCTTTCAAAAGCGGCAGCGGTGGCTGCTGTCGCTGTAGCCCAAGTTGTGGAAGGACAACAAGCGCATACAGTTGCCAGTAAACCCTCTATGGATAACCCACCAATTGTTATACCACATGTAGCGCCAAGCTCACCTCTATACTTGAACTTGCCAGTGACGTACGTAGGGCAGAATCTAACGCCACATGCCACGTCATCAACTGTAACATCTCCACCCCCAAAGTATATCGGTTCGGGCTCGACTTGTCATTCTAATAGTCAATGTCAAGTATTTCCGCAAACGTTTCATTCGTTATCCCATTGCCATCCTATTTTTTAACACAGTAGCCCAACAATAAGGCCGAAATCCATAATTCGAGGATAAAGCAAGACATCATAAGTTTATTTGCATGCATAGAAATATATGTATGTAGATCGAGTTAGAGCATTATATCTTCTATCATAAATTATACTATTGAACGCACAGTAACTTTTTCTTGATGCTTCTTAAGTATTATATGGATTGACTCTTTCCATTCACATCTCTAAGATGTGGATAGCCTACTGAAATTCTATTCTCGTCATTCATAAATTTCTTCCCAAACAAGGCGTTTCCTTAAACTTATTTAACGACAGTTTCTCATAATTTCAACTTAATTTACATTCTAAATAATTTATTGATTAGAATTTATTTATTTATTTAGCTCATTGAAAGGGTCGTATCCTTTTGGACAACCTCTACTATGTAGATGGGTTTTAAATTTAGTAACTTCGAAATTATGCGGATTCCATTTTTATCAGATAAGCTTGTTATTAATTCACCTAATTTTGTGTTACGTAAACTTACAATAGACGAGAGGCTTTTAAATTATAATCATTTTTAGGTTCGTCAAAATAGCTTAAGTAGTTTCGGGTCATGAATCCCACCCACTAATCGAAATATTTTCTAAATAGAAATATGATAACATATTAAATGGCATGAGGATTGTTTTTTCCGGAAAATTGTATCAATTCAATTTACTTGGGCTACTTGTATGGCGGGGGCTTTTCCCAAATATTTCAACTGTGTGGAGCTTTGAAACTTAAGCCTATTTCTCGGTCATAACTCTTATACTCTTACATAATGTTAAGCCACATAATAGACCATTCTTCTCCAGAGATGGAATGTCTTCAAAATACAAATAAAATCGAAAAGAATTGCAACGAAACTTGAATTCCAATTCCAACAATAATAACCATACCAACCATTGATCCGGAAAAACCTCCCTAGAATAAGACTTAATTTGAATAAAGCTAATTATAAAATCGATATTTATGTACCAATTGTATTTAAATTATGGTTCGAATTTACATGTAGAACAAGTCGATGTAACATTTTAGTATTAGTCTGATAATGTCAACAAAGTAAATAATAAATTCATATATGGACACAAACACGACAAGTATAATTAAATACTTGCAGCACCCAATTATACTTAATTTTGTTTAACGTTTGAGGGTCTGGTTTAGCAAGCTAGAAATCTGTGCACATCGCTTTCACGTTTGGGATCCATGCGGTGCAAATAAACCCCACCGAGTACTGGCAATCCCACGTTCGCCCCGAGCAAATAGAAACAACTGAAGTCACCGATATGAAACGTTGATCACGTTGATCTTTGAGGGAAACATAATAATTGAAAAAGCGTCCTTGTAGGACATGGATTGACAGTTTCTCACAAATTTTATTCGTATATTTTAAAATACTTTACACGCACACACACACACACACATAGATGCAAATACAATAATCATATTCTGATACGTGTTACATAGGTTTGAGAATGACTCAGTCGCCTTAGCTCAATTACATTTTGTATAATAATGTGGTGATAAATCCGAATGAATTAAGTATAAATACACATGTATATACTTGCCATACTTAATTCTTTCGGATATTTCGCATTAGAACATACAAATCGTTATAATTAATTTTACGTTGAATTTTACCTTACAAAATGGTGTGCATTTATTATTTGTTCAATACATACATATACATATGTAGCTAGAAAACTTCACTTTAGGTATATAAAATCCAAATAAAAATAATTCGTTTCGTAAACTAAATGTATATTTATAGAAGTACTTTTCAAATAAATGCTTTTTTATGGTACAATGTCTAACAGATATGTTAATAATAGCGGAAGCTTTATAATATTTATGCATTTATTGTTTACACAAGTTATTTTAGCTGTTTTATTTATAATTTTTGTTGTAATGCTTTTATGATTGTGCACACCTAGATGACAGTGGTAATTTAATTTAATCTGTTATTCTTAATTTCCACTTTTAGTATTCGATTGCTAGAGTACTTAGACATTAATGTACAACATTTTATGGACTATCGTTATATTTTTACGCACAACCACAAAAATGTATAAATATATTATGTATATATGTACACATATATATTTACCTATAAGTATAAGTAATTATTTGACAACTGGAAAACTAAAACCAAAATGCAAACCAAACTATTTTCCAAAACTAAAAACATGAACTGATATTTTCGAATAGCCGATGTTGGCGAAGCAAACAGACGGACGGTCAGTCGATAAGACATGTAACACAATATATAATCGATGAAGAATTAAGACGTATAACCAATGGTGTCGGGGATGGTTCCTTCAGTGCGTTACACGACGATTCACGACAAAACAAAGTGTACCCTCCACAGCACAGTAATAAAATCTTCATTTAAATAACTATTTATAATGTAAATTTGTCTTTGTATATATGTCCTAAGCATTGAAAATAAAGTGTATTATAAGCCAAAATAAAAAGATGAGAAAATAGTGTGTACCTTACACGTCCCGTATTTATGTACCGTTAGTCGGATATTGATGTAACTTGTGTGTGCAGGTCCTGTATCGGTGGTTTAATAGTACATACATACTATACGTAGGTGTAGCTTACTTTAGACTCTATGCATATTCTGATGGAGTATGCACGTTTAATACCCAAATGGTAATTATAAGAAAAAACAGAAATCCTCGGCTCGCCTAAAATTAAGTTAAGTTTAATCATTAAGTTAGACATAATTACTGCAAGCAACTGCTATTATTATTTTCTTCACCCCGTTAGATTGCTGGAGATGTCCATTGTGAAATCGTGATTCTGTTATCATTCGGAGGATAGACACCTTGGTCGATATTATTTCTTGCGTAAAATTATTGGGATAAAGTGCAGTGAAAAAGGGCAATACAAGACGGAATAAAAACTAATACAATGATTAGCATACCCTTTACATTCAAAAAACTACACGTCGGTCTACATGCATAAACCTATTGTGGATCAGTAATTCTTACCGATCATCAAACATACATTTAAGACATTTACTTTCTACAATTTTGTTATAAATATGAAATACATACATATTTATGCCTTTATACATACATATCATGTATATGTTGTATAGTTATCAAATTGACCAGATGAACCATTATTTTAATTTAAAAAAGAACTCACACATAATTATATGAACACCCATAAAGTGTAGGGCTTAATTACGCCAGATCCCGCTCGTTGTATAATGGAAGGAAAAATTACGCATTCTCAGAATACACACATACATACACAGTAAGTATGTAGCCGTTGCTTCTTATATATGGATCATCAATCACTTTGGCTTGTTTAGCAAGCTGAAAGCTGATGTTTAATGTTGGGAACAGTATTAGCTACAGATGAACAAATTAATATAATTTTAACATTGAAACTATAAATGAATAAATGAACAAAAGAAACTCCAAAGCCAAATTAAATTAAAAAAAATTTATTGTAAGCAATAGATGTCTAAAAATATCCTATTTCTTGAAGTAAAAATAAATAATTTACATACAAATGTTATGAAATACACACGTTGATAAAAAATAATCATAATTACACACAGACATTAATAAATGTAATTACATACTTATAACAATAATGCACATATATGTATAATGTATAATTAATAAATGAAACAATATAACAGTGTTCATATTCCATCAAGTGCTGTTATATTTATGTATAAATCTATCTACGAAGAATCTGCTGACAATCGATTAAAATGATGTTTTTCTTTTGTAATACAAATGTAGCGGATGCCATACAATTTACTGCAAAACCGTTTTGCCCCGAGTGACCTTACGGTAAGATTAGGTTAGTATTGCTACGTTTAGTTTCCGCAGGGTTACCAGGTAACATAGTATTCATTGATAGAAGAATTTATGTAATACAAAATTTCGTCTGTTTTACTACACATGACATTGTAGTTGTAATCTTTATCAATTTTGATGCAGATTCATATTTATAAATTACATATTACATAGATACATACACTTTTCAAACTAAAATATTAATTAGTTTTCATGTATATTAAAATCAGTCGATTTTTGCGCTTGCGTTTGGATTATATTATATATTGAATATCGATTCTTAGATAATATTTTACTGACATGCAGTATAGTACAATAAACATACATACATATACATATACTATATCAATGAGCAAATTACACATATGACAGAAAAAAACCAAAATTTTGAATAATTTCCATGTAGTGTTCTCAATGGAATGCTGTTAGTGTAAGTTTATGAATGTGAAACGTTGATGTTTTTATGGCAGTACTACTTTGCAACTGTAAATGTTTATGGCTGCATCACATACATATTATATTATTTAGATGAAATTGGAACAAATAAAGTACGAAGCAGAATATTCAGACACTAGTCATGGAACTTACACACACGTACATTTATATATTTGCATAGGTGGTATTTTTTTTATGTACGAGTAAATGTATATAAAGAATTGTCTTTCCTGTTTAATCGTAATTGGGTAACACACAAAACTTAGATACCGTTCTTTCCCTTAGTCATAAATCATGATTTCTATCCTTTTGAGTATTGTGATTTATTCAGCCGACATGATGTTATGAACCTGCTCTAATTTGAAAGCAAGTCGTTGTTTTTGTGAAAATTCATCCTCCTCCAGCGTTACCGTTAACTGTTCATTATACTTAACAGCATAAGTGTAGAGTTCATGTAATGCACAATTTGTATTGAACTCCGTGGTGTGAAGCTGAAATTATTAAATAAATAATAAACCATATTCCACCAGAATCCGCCAAGCCAACATTTCTCTATTTCATATACTCATTACTTACCCTTGATTCTTCAGCCAGCATAGCATTCATGTCCTGATCGGAAATTGAGGACATATCCCGTATATCCCTGTAATATCGGTCAACCCATTTGCGATACTCGGGTATATCTTTAGCGTATAATAGCTTTGAGCTTGGCGAATCTTTGCCTGGAGAAAAGCAATCTCATTAGTATTAGGAAAGGTAACGTTTAAAGCATGGTATCAAACAGGAAACCTAGCCAGCAATAAGAACCTACCCAAACGATGGTCCGAAGTTGAGCAAGAATCCATAAAAGTTTGAGCTACAACTGACAGGCAGGAGTCCACAATATTCGATTTATGTATATCAAATACAAAATTTGGATTTTTTATTAAATTGACCCAAAAACTGTAAAATAGAGTGGAAACAATTTTATTAAGACTGATTGCTAAAGACATTCATGATGCGTGCAAGTGTATACATACCGCAAAGGCAAGCTGTTGCTTTTCCAAGTGTGCACGACTTCAGGATCTGTAATTCCATGCAATAGGGCTTGGTCATCCAAAAAGTCAAACATATATTTAATTGCCAAAGGCAAGGCAGAACCACGATGAGCGGTACTAAATATAGTCTCAAAGAGGTCATCTACAAATTTCTGCAAAGTACCCTTAGTCGCCAGGAGTCTTGTTAAGTATATTTCGGAGACCAATTTATTAACACGTTCTCCTTCCTTTTGGACATCACTATCATGGTGTTTGACCAAATGCCAATATTTCAATCCGTTATCATGCTCGTTGTTCAAAGGGCTGCCGGCGCGGCTGAATGTTGGTGAGGAGGAGGTGTACTTCGATATATTTAGAGTTTCATACCTAAACGGCAGAAATGCAAAATTAATTTGCCACAATTCAAACTATTCAACAAAGAAGCAGTATACAGTTTGCATATCCTTTCAGAACATGTTTTAACTTTGACACGATACGTGGAGCGCTTTTATATCTTTTATTTATTTTTATTTCGCTCATCTTACACACGTCTGAAAAAATACTTAAACATCGGCATCCTGAAGATGACTGCCCTTTCTTGTTTTTACTTACTTGTGAGATTTCTCGTTTTTATCCGATAATATACTAAAATTATAAATGGAACTTTGCTTTGGTACTAAACTCAGACCAGCTCCATCTGGCACGTTGTAGTGTTGCAATGTATTTAGTTTTTTCCACTCATTCTCCGTTTTCGAAGTAGCGTCTTCATCATACAGGATAACACGCCCTGTTGCTCCAGTTCGCCATTCTAATTAAAGTATACATATATAGCAGTTTGTACAAATATGTAGCAACTAATTACTGGTTACATACCCAGATCCAAATCATCTTTGCGTGGTCTTTGGCTGGATGGTATATTTCTATAAATTGTTTCTAAGCATTTTTCTTTAACTTGACCAATTGTGTCGCAGTCGAGCACTTTAACTGACACGTTTTCAGTGTGCGATGGCAACATGTCCAAATTGTTGCAAAATATTGGCTGCTGTGTGATGCTGGCATTCACAGTCATTGGTCGAAAATCGATGGATTGCCGAATTAGTTTCTCTTCACTTAGAGAGTAGCGTGCCTCGTGGGTGCATGCGTCTACAGGGCCCTTATCCACTTGGCCCTTAACCGCCCGAAATAGCATATATAAAGGCTCTCCGGCACACTCTTTCAGAAATTTATACAGGAGAAACGTAAACCATGCGCTCAACATTTTTTCTGCAACACTTTCGGTGCGACGAAGTAATAGTTTTGGATGACTCTTGCCTTCAATGCATTTCTCAATAAGATCACCCAATAGTGTTTTCAAAATATCCGTACAGTATTCTAGTTTAGATTGCAATGTGACCATTATTAATGAAGCAACATTAACGCGTTCGCGCATAGAGAAATAACGATTCGACTCTAGCGTTCTTATAAAAAGCAGAAGGAACGTTTTATTCATTATCAGTTGACCGAATAGGCGCAATCCTTTATCTTTGCGTAACAGTTCTGGCCTTTCCCACTGCAAGACGACGTGATCTTCATGATTTGGGAACAGTATTTTCATTGCATACGATCGATAATCCAAGAAAGGTATGCCACCCGAAGTTAGATCGCCCGTTAAGTCTGTCATTTCCGTTTGGAGTTCGGCAAATGCTTCCTTACATTCGGCAGCCACACGCAATTCTAAAATATCCATCTGTTCCTGCATGTTGCGAAGTACACGGTTAGACTCCGACGTTTTCTTTCTATATGCAACAAGCAACGCAACAAAGAACAACAACAGAACTACACAGCCGGCTGTTACAAAAAATACGGCGTTATCTCCCCAATCCGTGATTAAGTTCGAAGACTCGTAGCTCAGTATGCCAATACGGTATTGCAATGATGATCCAATACGCACAATAACCTCTGGCCCACCGGGACTGTTACTAGCAGCCGCCGCTTCAGTGGGTGGCCGACATGTTAATTGCTGTCGTGATAGAGACGTAATATTGCAGTAACCATTGCCAATCTTAACTTCGACGTCACTTTCCTTGCAAGCCCGATCAAGATTGCGGCCATTTATGGTCAGATATTCGCTTTTAAAGTATTTGACTCGTTCCTCAAACGTGAAATATTCAGGATTGGGGTAAAGCTCGAAATGATTGTTATGCGTCTTTGATAAGTTTTGCACTCTTAGCACATTATCCATTAGAAAGCCGTATTCGAGCAACGTGGGGTTCTCCGGGTCTAAGATTTGGCTATCAGCTACAATAATTGGAGACGGGCATTCCATTTCTGAATCTGACTGAACTCGACATTGACTCACATACATTTGACCTTTATAAAATACATAAATGCTTGGTGCTTGTATGCTGGTAAATTGTGTACCAGTAACTGCAATTCGGATTCCGCCAGCCGGAATACCCTTTGGCACTTTAATCTGGGCACTGGGTCCGGAACTGACTTGTTCAACAGTTGGGTCGAGTACATATTTGAAATTGTAATCGTTAAATTCTCGGGGTCCATTGTCAAATGACATTTTTAGTCGACCTTCAATAATACCAGGAGACGGCGAAGTCCGACAAATTGCTTGTGATGAGTCAGTGCTAATGATTTTACAAGGCAAATGATCATTTATAAATGCCAGGATACGTGAACCGGCATTTAAATGTTTGCCAATTATATGTATTCTTGTACCACCTGAGGTAGGCCCAAATCGAGGATAAAAATTCGAAATTTTCGGATCAACAAACTCATAATCTTCTTTTGATTCGCCACGGTAGTCACCTATCTGAACCACAATACGCCCATTCCTGTACATTTGCTCGCCAGGGCTATCCACTGTGCACACAATTTGTTTTGTGTCTATGTAAAACTGTTGAAAGGGCATGCAATTAATGCCAGCGATTCTAACGCCCGAGTAGATGTCGTTATAGTTTTTTCCAAGATTGATGCCCTTTATCGTTATGTTCGTTCCGCCCTCCCAGGGCCCAGTTTTCGGACCAAAAGAGTGAATTTCTGGATTTGGACAAATTTCGCTACGATTCAGCCAATCCGTTTTGCCTTCATTATTCTTATTACACTGTTCTACCACCTCACATGTGTTTGTAGATGAACACCAGCCACAATTGTATTTCTCAGCCAATGCTAAGCATATCCCACAGCTGTCAGCCATGTCGCGACAGCGATAAATAACAACTGCAAATGAAGGATACATACAAAACAATACTTAATAGTGTTGATCGATTAAAGCATAAGAAATTTAATTAAACAATGACTTACCGTGAATATTATGCGGGTTATCAAGAGGTTTGGAGCCGCCCCAAATGACCGCAAAAGTTGCAGTTAAATTCGGAGATCTCGATGTGTATTGAAATTCCATGCTGTCACAGTAGATAGTGTCGCCAAGCAATTGAGCATTTAAGCTGGTCACGCGGCCTTCAATGTTGAACTGGCAAACAAATCGTGTCTGCACAATAAACTGCCCAATTATGTGAACCTTCACCTTAATTGATTTGCTAGTTCCGGCAGCGACGAGCACTTCACTGCCATCTCCGGTGGCGTTAATGGTTGGACAGAAGCCAGGACCCGAACGATAGCTTGGACCTATTCGGCTAACGCCAGTCACTAGTATATCATTACGGCAGTTCTCGGCCGTATCGTGCGTACAGCGGTGAGCCTCGACGCACCAGTCGCAGGGGAACTCCGACGATACGCAACGTGTACACGATGAGTGTGTGCTGCAGTCAAAGAACGTAAAGTCCGTAGAGACAAGGTCTGGACCATTTCTTGTACGTACAGACAGCTTCGCTGTAAAATGATGTTTGCCCTGCTCAATTTGTGGTAGCATATCCGTACGTGGAGTGGTACAGTTAACACCGTTACGCTTTTTAGTGGCATTGGTGAATAAGGCCTTGTCCTCGGTGGTGAAAGCACATATTAAATTCTCTTTGAGTTGCGGTAAGTGATCGATGATAAGCTCCAAGGTGCGAGCGGTAGTACGCTGCAATTGGTGCGGCACCACACTGGTTATTGTTGTACATTTTCCTGTCTTGTAGCTGACCCAGTATAATGGATCATTGGCGTCATCTTGGCAGTTCGACCGTGGGCTGCACTTATTTTCCAGTGAGCACCAGCCACAATATGGATCTTTGGCGCCCAGGCATTCGCCACATGTCTTAAAGTCGGCGCAATCATACACCTTTACTTTGGACACTTTGCGCTCGGACATGGCGTAAACATAAAGGTTCTGGTTATCGAACTGCATGTCCTGTTTTATGGGAGAGCCCACATCCACTGCCAGGCTTGCATATTCGTTTGCAACGGTCGAAGACTCAACGACTACTTTCTTAATATAACCGTTGGCTGTGCCAATAAAGACTACCGTGTAGCCGCTAGTGCTGGTCGCAGCCACTGACGTCAGCCTCGTATTAAACATTGCCACTGGAACAGCTGTGATCGGCTGCTCCCCTCCTAGCGGCGAATTAACGTCCAATCCGCAAAAGTCTTCGCCAATTGTTTGTAGTTTCTGCAATGACATAATTAATATTACTTATTTTCTATTGTTCAATTACAAAAAAATAAATTATCATTCATTATTTTCCAAACTATACCGTTGATTTGGTCAGTTAGTTTGAATTATGAATCTTTAAATTATACATGTGGAAAGAAATATTCTACATATATATACACAAAATATATCTATATTCCAATATCTGAATATACGTATACATTTGCAAAGATTTAACGCATACATACCGTTAAAACACAGGGCATGCTGGGTGAGATAAAGTCGAGGCCACGCAATCCAACTCCATTGAAGCATAATTTAATATTCTGCATAAATTTGCGACGAATTGACTTTAAGGAATATATACAAAGAGCCGAGTTGTTGGTTGGAATGTTGCTTTCACCCTTTGAGAAGGCAGCAAAAAGGACATCATCTTGAATCGAGATGCCCAAACTTTGAGCTAAATCCGAGCTAGGTTTGCCCAGGAATCCAGCCTGAACCAAGTTGAATTTAGTACCGCCCTGAGCGTCACTAATGCACTCCACCGGAATTTCAGTGTATGAATAATAGTTGGAGTCCTCTTGGCAAATCCTCACCAGCTTAGTGATATACTCTTTGGGCGACGAGTGATGATTATGCTTCAACTGGGTGGTGAGAAAGTATGAAAACCGCTCCGAGCTGAACCCGTACACATAGTTAACCAAATATGTTTCGCGGGCGTATGAATTGATGAAGGTGCGCGTGCCAGTTGTTACAGCCGATGAGGCAATTTGAAACATTTTAGTCTTTTCCAGAGATCGAGACGCAACTGCCGGTATCTCGCTTCGGTATGGTGAATTGTTGGTATAGGTTACACCTACATACATTACGTTTGTCACTGGATGTTGGGGAGGTCCAGGTGCAATAAAAGCCACCGTTGAGGAGTTCGCATCATTGGCAACAACTGCGTCCGGCACCTCATGCTCAACTATGCTCACATTTTGAAGATTGCGGACCGTACACGTACCCTGGAATAAGGAGCCACACGCAATAAGCCGTGACGTGGCACGATCTATAAGCAGCACCTTATTAAAGTTATCCGTGGGCTTTCGAACGGCATTAAGCGGGCAGTCAAGTATGGTGCACTCTACAGAATCATTTTGTGGACCCGTCCTCACCGTTTCGTGCAGCTCTAAGTCGGGCGATAGCTGATACAGTCGATTCACACCGCCAACAAAGACTCGTCCGGTTATTGTGTCCACAAGAAGGTGATTGAGCGTCGTATCAAATTTGGCAACATGTGTAATTATGCTGCTACTGAAGTTCCTAGAGACATCTCTGGCCAGCCCATTCAAATCAGTTTCGGTTAAATTCACCTTAGGGGCTGCTGCCTCATTGCGTCCAATCCTGTCAACTCGAAGAGCCAGTACAGATGGCTCGTTTGCCGATACAGAATGGAGCTTGTCATTATGATTTTTGGATGAGTATTGTATTTGACCGTAGGCAGAATTTGATGTTGGATTTCCCACAATTGTTATTAATAATAAACAAAGTAGGATATTCATTTCCACAGTCACAGGCTAATCGCCAAAATGGCGATGCGAACAATAGATGGTAATCCCTTGCGAAGGATTTACAATTCGTTATTATGCTCCAGCGTAATCCAGTTAGCACCCAAATTACGTCTTCTTGAAATATTTGTATTTATTAAAGAACAAATTGCAGCATGTTTTTTTTAATGTATGGATATGTGACGCATTGGTTGCTACTTTTTAAATAGCGAATTCGGTTCTATCCATATTCATGAGACCTACAGATACACATATGTTTAATTTACAACTTGTATCGCATCAGCTTCCACTTCCAGTTACGAGCTGCAACATTATGGTCTTATCTGCAGCTGAATGTAAAAGTACAAAATAAAGAGGAAAGAGATAATGCATATATAGTCATAAATTTTCTGTATAACTGTGCACAGTAACAAATAATTGTATCAAGTGTATCGTATAATAAAAAACAGCTATCAACCTAAAGCCGAACATTTGCTAATTAAAATCTGCCGCAGAAAGATATGACTACTTTATGTTTTTGATATTTATACGAATGTAAATGAAAAAATAACTACTGATAGCACGGCATTCGGATAAACTTCAAGCTGTAGAGTTTGTACAAACACATCTATGTGTTTATGTATGTATTTACGTATAAGTACTTGTACGCATGTACGTGTGTAAGTGTAACAATAATTGGTTGGACTCTATTTATCGTAAAAATATACAAAGACCAAAACAAAAATCATTTAAACAACCAGAAAATAGACATTGCTATTTAGAGCGTAGGCTGATGAAGTTTTATAATCAACTTATGCCATCTGCATATGTATGCACATATCCATATGTCCAAAAAATAGGTAACGAAGATCGAAAATATAAAGTTTTTAATACGTAAATACATGCATACATATATATTCCATCAGCATTAATCATTTTTTACATGCTACCAGGATCTTTATGGGCCTTCAATTGCACCACAGTGCATATGACGACTGTGATTTGTCTACTGCGACGAAGCCTACGCCCAGCATACATTAAGAGCGGTGTGTGTGTGTTTTTTTGTTTGTGGGTGTGTGCGTGTTAAAAGGGCTGATTACAATTATACACTCATCAAATATACTCTGAATTTTAAAGGTTTTTATTTATCGTAGCACTAAACAGTTAAAAGTCGTACGAATTCAGAATTCTTTCGCATCAGAGTACATACACACATAGATATTTACAGATATGCATATGCATACATATCGATATGTATTCATGTGTACATTCATATGTACATACATGCGCACTTTGCAACTGCAGTTGTTTTTTTTTCTATCCTTTTCTTTTTCTTTTCTAGCAATATAGGAAAATTACTTACCCTTGTAGATCACGTATTTTGTTCATACTACAAATATTTGCAATATGCAACATCTTTAAATACGTACACAAAGAACGTATATATGTAGTGGTAACTTTGAAATGTACTTATTTCTAATTATTTGATGCTTTGATTTTCACAAATGAACAATGATTTCAAGTTTACATGAATTATGTATGTGTACGCGAGTTGATGTGTGCGCCCTTATGCACAAAATATTTAGTCTATGTTTACAATTTCAAAGACAGACTTCTTAAATTGAAAGAAACACTCAATACTTGGGTTATTGCAAATTAATGTACACTTTTTATGGCACCCGAACGACTCACGCACACACACACATGCTAAACAAACACACAACCAACTTAATAAAAGACAACCCTACCATTTTCAAAATGTCGGATACATTAATATATCGATTATTTTGTGTATCGATGATGGGCACATTGACCGCCTTTCAGTGTTGTAAAATGTGGTTAAAATAATAGTGCAACTCGTTGCGACGCCCCAATACATCGATATTTGTAATAAAGCAGCGTTGTTTCGATATTTTTCCATCTCTATAGTGTGACCACTCTTTCAGTTCCCTTTTCTTCACAGCGTGCCGCGTGTAAAGTTTTTAACAAGAAAATTTTGTCAAAATGTCGGATTCTGAAGGGGAGCATTTTGGTGGCGGCGAGTCGGGTGCATCCAAAACCTACCCGATGCAATGTTCGGCGCTGCGCAAGAACGGATATGTGATGCTTAAGGGACGCCCTTGCAAGATCGTGGATATGTCTACCTCGAAGACAGGCAAGCATGGACACGCCAAAGTCCATCTTGTTGGCATCGACATATTTACACAGAAAAAGTACGAGGATATTTGTCCCTCCACTCACAACATGGATGTGCCGCACGTAAAACGCGAGGATTTTCAGCTCACCGATATAAGCGATGATAGCTACCTCACCTTGATGAGTGACAGCGGAGGCTTGCGCGAGGATCTCAAGATTCCAGAGGGCGCATTAGGAGCTTCTTTGCGCGCCGACTACGATGCCGGCAAGGATCTTTTGTGCACTGTGTTGGGAGCCTGCGGCGAAGAGTGCGTTATTGCCATCAAAAATAATACTGCTTTGGATAAATAAGCTAGCTGATCGGGGTAATTGTCATCCACCGACCTGATACTGGAAAAGTGTAATGATATATTGAAGTAATATCAATTAAATGATTCAAAAATACAAACACGAATGGCTTACATATGTACAAACTTGTATATGTACATATGTACATGTTTTTTATTTTGCTTGAATTGTTTTAACATATATTTCAGCTGCAGCATTTCGCCACAGTAAGTAGTATTCCAGATAAATATCTCAAATTGGGCTGGAAGCTCAATTGTCTATATGCACTTTTAGGCAAACCTATTTGAATTGAATTTAAAATCGGAAAATCCGCAAACACGTGGATCTTTGCTTATTTTTATTAGCGATGACTCTTTAATGGATATAGAAAAGCGCCTTGGTTAGAGCGAGAAAGCACAATTTGTCAACATGCGAATCTGAGTATTTTTCGCACATAGCAGTGTGAGATGGAAAGGAAATTAAAGTAATAAATACATACAAACATGTAGTCTGTAAATGTGTCTGTACATACAAATACACAAGTTTTTGTTCTGCATGTAGGCTTCAAATGAAAGATGAATTCATATTTTGTATGCGTCGAAAAGTAAATACTCTTGCAGGCATATTGCTAGTATCTGATATAAACGACTGATCTTAAACGTAGTAATAGTATTTATTTTCCAACTTGTATGTGTGTAAATCTCAAAAATATAAAAAGTTGGCTCCACCTAAATACAGCGAAAATAAATTTCTGCAATTGATCGCAAAAATTTGCTGCCAATGAAAACAACTCCATTTTAGTAACACGACAATAGTATAACAGAATAGGGCTCTATTTTAAACAAAATACGCATCCCATACGATTGAGAAATTAATGGTGCTCCGACGAAAACGTTGATAATTTAATAAACAAAAGTTCGTCGACCAACATTGCGAATAGGTATTGGAATAAGTGCTATAAATTGTAAGCCATGTGAAGTTTTAGGCAAACAACACAACATTGTAGCCGTAAACATTTTTCTGGGTTTTAAAAAAAAGTGTAAATATGTATAAAAAAAAATAAACAAACATTTAGAATTTTAGCTTCTTCGTTAAGTATGTTTAAATTTTCGCAGTGAATGTCTAAATCTAATGGTGAACCGAAAATTATCGTAATTACACTAAGTGAAACGAAATGAAATAGGACCATGCACAAAAAAAGGTGGAATACAAATGAGAAATATATATATAAATAATATGTATATTTGAATATAAATAAGAAACAAAGTCCATCTTTCATTTATGTAGTTATTCGCCTCGAGAGTGTGGTATTAAAAAACACTAGAATGCTCAGCGCAACCCGATAGTCAGCGCAATGGTATAAAAAGTAATCAAATATGTAATCAAAATATATATATAAGCAATTAATGAAATAAGAATGCGTCGGTTAAGCATTATCTATCTATTGCTACAACGAAAGAAAGAAAATCATAATAGTGATTGTGAAACAGACTATCGATTCATAGTCTTGTGCCGCAATCACTATCGACAAATGTGAATGCGACCATGGTAAACGTTATGTATTCATTTTACGACGAAAGGCGACTACTTCTACAAACCTCCGACAGTTGGTAATAAAATGTTCGCGTTACGTGCTGCCGCTAAAGCTGATAAAAATTTGCTGCCATTTTTGGGGCAATTGTGTAAGTACATAAATTATTAGGAGTATTTAAATCAGCAATTTGGGATATGATTATACTACCGCATAAGTGCTTATTTAAATATAGGCTGCGAAACTGTATCGATGTAGAATTGGAAAACCCGAACATAACCTAAATTGTGCTTGTAATGAAGAACTGATTGCATAATAATTAAAATATCAATAGTTATACTTGACTTTTGTACATATGCAATTGTGAATAACATTTTTCAGAAAATATAAAACCAGATTGGTATTTGTCCAAACTTTTCGTTAATTTCATAAAATACATTTTTTTAAAAGTGAGATTGTACATGCAAATATGTACATATTTATTTAAAAACGATTCGGAGCTTGTATTGGTTTAAAAAAAATGTTGTTAAGTTATTTTACTCATATATATTATATCCACTTATGACAATTTCAATAAAATTGTTAAGAAATGCTCTTGTGACGTAATCTTCGTATACACACAGAACATATATGCACATATATGAACAGAAAAGATATAGTATGCAATCAGTTATAAGGTTATAATAGTCCACATGATGCACATATTGATTTTCTTTTGCAGCTCGCGGTCATGCCGCCAAGGCAGCTGCTAAGGCGGCTGCTGGAGCCAATGGCAAGATAGTGGCTGTAATTGGTGCCGTCGTAGACGTGCAATTCGATGATAACTTGCCACCAATTCTAAACGCCTTGGAAGTTGACAACCGTTCGCCACGTTTGGTACTGGAAGTTGCTCAGCATTTGGGTGAGAACACCGTGCGAACTATTGCTATGGATGGTACTGAGGGTTTGGTACGTGGACAGAAGGTTCTCGATACTGGCTATCCCATCCGTATTCCAGTTGGAGCTGAGACTTTGGGACGCATTATTAATGTGATTGGTAAGTGAACTCAATTAGATTAGCTGCATTATTACTTTACGTATGAAGTATATGAAACAATTCAACTTAAAAGGTGAACCCATTGATGAGCGCGGCCCAATTCCAACTGATAAGACGGCTCCAATTCACGCTGAAGCTCCTGAATTTGTGGAAATGTCAGTCGAGCAGGAAATTCTAGTTACTGGAATTAAGGTGGTAGATCTTTTGGCACCCTATGCTAAGGGTGGTAAGATTGGTCTCTTTGGTGGTGCTGGAGTTGGAAAAACTGTTCTCATTATGGAGCTGATCAACAACGTGGCCAAGGCCCATGGTGGTTACTCTGTTTTCGCTGGGGTTGGTGAACGCACCCGTGAAGGCAATGATTTGTACAACGAAATGATTGAATCTGGCGTCATTTCGCTGAAGGATAAGACATCAAAGGTGGCTCTCGTGTACGGCCAGATGAATGAACCTCCAGGCGCCCGTGCTCGTGTTGCTTTAACTGGTCTCACTGTTGCAGAGTATTTCCGCGATCAGGAGGGACAAGATGTGTTGCTTTTCATTGACAACATTTTCCGTTTCACCCAGGCCGGTTCCGAAGTGTCTGCTCTTCTGGGTCGTATTCCATCGGCTGTAGGTTATCAGCCCACTTTGGCAACTGATATGGGTTCTATGCAAGAGCGTATTACAACAACCAAGAAGGGCTCTATCACTTCGGTGCAGGCTATTTATGTGCCAGCTGACGATTTGACCGATCCAGCTCCAGCAACAACTTTCGCTCACTTGGATGCCACCACTGTCTTGTCGCGTGCCATCGCCGAACTGGGAATCTATCCAGCTGTGGATCCTTTGGATTCCACTTCCCGTATTATGGATCCAAACATTATCGGGCAGGAGCACTACAATGTCGCACGTGGCGTGCAAAAAATCTTGCAAGATTACAAATCTCTGCAGGATATTATCGCTATTTTGGGCATGGATGAATTGTCTGAGGAAGACAAATTGACCGTCGCACGTGCACGCAAGATCCAGCGCTTCTTGTCGCAGCCATTCCAGGTCGCTGAGGTCTTTACAGGTCATGCAGGCAAACTGGTGCCTTTGGAGCAAACCATTAAGGGCTTCTCACAGATTTTGGCTGGCGAATACGACCATCTGCCGGAGGTTGCGTTTTATATGGTTGGTCCAATCGAAGAAGTGGTTGAAAAGGCTGACCGTCTAGCCAAGGAAGCAGCCTAAATGGCCGTACTAAAATAATTTTTGCGAAATAATATTCAAATGAATTAAGCATTAAATTTGTCATGAGTCAGACGAAAAAATAAACATAATTAAATATACATGAGTCTACCAATCTATCAGATGATTTTATAATTGTGAAATTTATTCTAACGCAAGGTACAAGATTTATTTATTTTTGACAATTTATACAACAATTCTGGTTATAGCAATCCCCAGCCTGCTGCGCAGAGAAAATGAAATACATGGCTCGGCTATTATTTTTATTTTATCTTACTTTGAGTAAATACAGCCATTCTCTCTGATTCCGTATAGAAGAACTGTGCTGACGAATGATGGACTATAATCGACTGAAAATCGCCTTCGCATGCACACGCGACAATTTGGCCGCACTCCCGAACTACCTGTCTGTACCCATAATTCCAAAAAGTGCTTGTAGAAACGGGTCAAAACTTTTGGATTGATCTCTCTAGGTGTGTCTTCATGTTTGATAGAAATATTTAAACAGCTTTATTGCGCACTTCCCACATTTGTTGGGAAATCTGTCAGTGTTTAAGGCGATAAACATATATAAATGATGATATTTGTAATAATTTTTATTAAGTATGTATTTGTAGTTCATAAATCATAAATTTTTGATAATAAATATTGGGTTTTCGAGTTATTACCGTAATTTAAACATGTATTCTTTATAGTATCTTGAGGACATCAACTACAGCAAATATGTAATTCGAATAGGCAATCATTCTTTGTGGTTGTTTAATGGTTTTCTTTTTGGGGCATTCGATAAACAATTTATTACGTTCTATCTCTTAATGTGCTTCATTGTTCATAACAACTCTTCGATTGATTTATAAATTTATTTGAATTTATTTGTATTATAGATTTTTCTTATAATATTATCATGTCATAAGTATGTTTTAGAAGATAATTTAAGAAAACATGTTAAATACTAGAAAATTGTTAATAATAAATTTATTCCTGTTGCTTTAGATTTATTGAACATGCATACACAACATTAACCACATTAACGTTAGTACGAGGTCAGTTTTATAATTTGTTGTGAATTATAGGTCCAGTGAGTACTCATTATTATTGACAAATATTTATGTACATATGTATGTGTGTATCTAAGCATTCATTATGTATTTCATACTGCATCTGCATTGTTCAATTTGCTTTTGTATTACAATATTTGTGCACATTAAGTACATTCTTTAAATTTGTTATAATAGATTCGAATTTTGTTTGGATGTTCTTAATTCTTGAAGTTATTTTTTCTAAGATTACTGCGATGAATTTCGTTTTTTAATTTATTAAAATACTTTAGATATATTCTGTAGTTTGAAGATTAGAGAAACAGTCTGCATAAATGATTATTTTAAACAACTCAACCTTTTACCTGATACATTCATGTTTGGTATCATATTGTGGGTATGATTTCAACAGGTAACACCTTGGTATTATATTTAGAGACAGACACTAGTAAAATATTATAAATTACTGAATGCACATAATAATTAGACACTCCTTTATGCAGACTGCTTGACACAAATTTGTACTCCAAAATTATTTTTTATACTTTTACATACAGAATTGCATTAAATTTGTATTTAATAATTACAGTTTATGGTTAAATCAACAATTGAAATTATCAAAACATTCATTTACAAATGTACATTTACTATAACAAAAAAAAAAACACGCTCACACACATACATTACATACATAAAAAGTATAATTTGAATTACATACATATCTATAGAGACTTAGCCTAGCACACTCGCTTCGAGACAATTTCAATAAGACAATTTCATATTAAGTATCAAGATGATGATTTTGATTTGATTTTCTAATCAAAGTATTCAGTTTTTCTAGTTAAATATATTTTTTATTGAAAAATGCATATTAATATGAAAAAAACGTATTATAAAAACACATAATAATAAGCATAATAAAACTTTTGTTTTGTATTTAAGTATTGTTTGCATATGGTTGTTGTGGCTGCATGGTATAACCACTGTAAGTATATTATACAAGAACTTAGGTATCCGCATCAAAGTCTTTAGGATGAGTAGTAATGGAAGCGGCCAACTGTAACCGGGATCTGTTAAGGATAAGCCTGAATCTGAGCTGGCCCAGCTTTATTTCCTAATTCAGTACTTATTTTAGATTTGGCTCAAAATTGTCAGATACCAATCATTTGCAGTTAGAATTTTATTTAAGAATTACCTATAGCTTTTAATGTTTCATTTTTTGTTTGGTTGTAATTTTTGGTATAGTTTAATTTGTAAATGCTTAATATTTATTCTTTAACTAATGCTTTGCAATATCGTGACTCCGATCGTAATATTTTTGCTTGTATGCCGTTTTCTTGCTTCGATATTTTTTGTTGTTGCTTTTTTCATATATTCACACTTGTAGTATCCAAATTGAATGTAAATAACATGATAAGAAGTTTTTATTATGCTTAGATAAGTACGTCGGCATGTATAACCATTTTCATATACAATTATATTTTTATACTGATACACATATATGTTTCTATGCATGTTTGTGTAAGTGCGTACAAGTGGACAGCTCGCTAAAGCTTTATATGTAGGCTGCTGTATATATGTGTGCTAGTAGAGATCCTTTCAAATAAGTAAATTTCTATTGATACTGCATTCACATTGTAAACTTATCTTCGTATGCACATGCGTGTGTGTTCAATAGCAAAGAAGTGTTAGGATGTATATGGATGTGCTGCTACTACTTGTCAGTAGCATATAGTTTCAATATTCTTTCCATATTCAGCATATATAGTAGAAACCCTCTAGGGGTTATTATATAAACATTGAATTTGATTGTTGTAATCGAATATTTATATATATTTATATGTATATTGGTAAGGGGGGTTAAATCCTCTCGATCCACTTTCATTTAACTGGGGAAATTTTTTATACCGCTTGCTTTCATTTTTCTTTAAAGCATTTGGCTAAAATATTTCTGAGTGCTTGTAAACTATTTCCTGGACACGTTCATCCATTTATACAGTACATATTTGTAGTAATTTCGCTTTCATTAGCTTTTGACTTTCAGTTACACATACATACAATATTCAATGATATAATGCAGAAGACAACATATATGATCAGTAATTAAATTAAAGATTATTTTAGAAGAGGAAACGAACACTTTTTAATTTTCTCTTTTTATAACTAATAAATTTTCGTTTTGTTCAACCACACATCAACAGTGTTTCTTGTTGTTGTTGTTGCTGTTGCTGTTTCTTATAATGTTTTATAAACATAGATCATGTTAAGCTTTCGGAGTGAATTATTGATGCTACATTTTAATTTCTGTGGCGCATAGGTGGTCCGCCTACTTCTGGGATACAAAATCGAAAGTCGTTGCCCCGCTGATCTTGCCTGATGCACTTCGATGAAAGTGCACATTTTGCCATTTGTTGTCGCGCCTGTGCCATACACGTGTCTCCTCCGATTGATGAGTGTGTGCGTGTCCTTGCCTAATTGAGTTTTAGAACGTGTTTGAGAAAAAAAAACAATATTAAATAATATATAATAACATTTTCGAACACGGGGCTAGAAA
The DNA here is from genome assembly GCA_035044305.1 of Drosophila nigritarsus. Lineage (NCBI taxonomy): Eukaryota > Metazoa > Arthropoda > Insecta > Diptera > Drosophilidae > Drosophila > Drosophila nigritarsus. The sequence goes on from JAWNMF010000901.1 coordinate 944,280, forward strand.
TCTTCCTCTCTCCATTTTAGTTTGCCCTGCTCCGACGATTTAAACTGTGCGTAAGTCAACAACAAGTTACCAAAACAGTAACATACTAATGTCGAAATAAAGCTTAAACTTATTTTGAAAATGAACATAAATTCACTCACTTGTCAATGTACTGCGTAAGTCTTACATATGCGATACAAGCGGCTTCTTCTCCTAGTAAGTGGACGTGCGGATTCAATATTGTAGTGTTAATGGCTTTGCAATTTTTGCCAAGTACTGTTACAAAATACAAATATTAACATTATGCAATACAAAAATTTGCTTTAGCCTTAGAAATATTTACCATTTTCAAAGTAGAATTTGTGAAAATCAATTCCTTCGACCAAATTACCCAATGCTTCTGGCTCAAACGCAGTGAGATGTGGATCACAAATTTTACTGCAAGGAAAAGTGAAAGATTAATTTTGGATAATTCACAGTATCAATGATTAACTTACGTATATCCGTCGAAGTCACCGCTATTGATAGCCTCAATCAACTGCTCTGTGATCTTTATTATCTCCTGTCGTCTGGCTGCTTTGTATATATATATGTTTGTTTCCATGATGTTAAGTAATTATAGCGAATCAGGGAAGCAAGTCAGTTTATATTTAATAGTGTATATAATTTATAGTCATAGCTGTACAGAAATTACAACCACGGATGAAATTCGATTACGAGCGATAGTAGGATGAGAAATACAATTGAACGATCCAACCAACGCACCAGTGGAACAGCGCAACAGAACAATTATAACACAACTAAATGTATATAATGGTATTTCGGTAAACTCTTGAAAATTAAAGTACATGGCGATACGACAATCGTATACATATATATATATATGAAGTATACCTTTATGTAAGTCATATACAAACTGGTACATTATAAGCTATAGGAATGTACATACATATACACTTATGGGCGTACGCAAAATTGGTATATGTATGTATATGCCAAATTATTATTGGATAAGAGCAGTTCTTCCCAATTAATAAACACAAAAATACAGATCTACACATTAAGGAGTATTGTTTTTAATTTCAATTACGAATGATTCAAATGTAAATGAACTGCAGAGCATTTTGAAAGCGCGTTCTCTTATGAATGTAAATGAAACAGTGGCACTTGTATCCAAATAATTATCTACGCAGGTACTACATTTACTACATAAACAAGACAGAGTGCGATAGTTGAAAGCGCTTGACTGTGAAATACCCTCTTCCCCAGTCTTCAATTATTATAAATCGCTGACGTCATAGATATTTATACCAAAACATTCACCATTTTTATGCCCATAACATTTGGGTATGAATATCCATGCGATAATAGGTAAAAACTTGAGTAGAGTATATTTAAGGTGGGCTCTCTCGACTAGAGCATCCAAATACAGGCTTTTAACAGATATCGATAAATTGAATTAAGAAGTCCATAGTTATATAATAATAATAGTTGATGCAAGTGCCAAATTTATACGCTGCTGCTTAGCAAAGTCCATGTACTTGTACTTGAAATTAAAAATTTATAGTTGAAGAGGATGTATAATTTTATTAAATGGATTTCCTAATTCACAGGAAATATTATTTCTTTCGATAAGATCGAAGTTTAAATGCAATGTTGACCAAAAGATATATAGACTTTGTATTCAAATATTCCTCATTATATTAATTTTTAAAATTCAATTTAACAAAAGAATGCCTTCCCTCTTCACTACACTTTGTAAATATATATATGCACTTCTTACACTCGATTCATCTTATCATGTAGATAATCTGGTACATCTTATTGTACAGAAGATCAATGAATGTGCATCGAAAACCCTTTTCCTAATAATAAATCATAAGGTATATTTTCATACGACAAGACATTTAAGCATTCATTGAAGTACAAAATACAATGTGTATGATACACTGATAAGTGAGAGCATGCAAGAAATTGATTAACAGAAAATGGGAGCTAAGGAAAAGGCACCTTGACATACGTACCTGAAGAGCATTGTGAGTTTCCTGAGATTTGCTGGCAAGTTTTAGCAGGACACACAATCCTTATTTCTAAAATTCACATTTTTATAGATATATATATATTTTGATATTTAAATATATATGTATACATATATGTGAACACAATAAATAAGACAAAATTAAATGTATAAATGAGGACTCGAGCTCTTCATCTTCATATAAAATGTATGTAGATCAATATATGAATATGGCAAGTATGAATTGAATACACATCAGATTGTATAGGTGAAGTGAATTGATTTGCATAAAAAACGTCAATGCTCCTAGCTCAAAACGAGGGAGTAATGAAGACCGCAGCAGTCGGACTTGTTTTTATTATACATATATGTACACCAAATGTATATAATATCAATTCAATTTAACCTCACCTAAATACGCGGGACGGATCGCTTTTACATAAGTTTATTAAAAAGTACGCATATGCACTGTAGTAGGATGGAGCGCCAAGCACCTTGCTAACTATCAACACTAACAGACTCATCAGCTAGTTTGAGATAAATACAGATAAATACGACTATTGTATAATACGATGCCAGACACTCTTACAAAAAGCTACAGAATATGTGAGTTGAGAAGATAACGATACCTACGTACGCTTGCATTCGCAGCTGAATTAGAAGCTTCCTTTTTTGGATAAACAGCAAAAATTTAGCATGCGATCTGCAATAGATCAGAAAGAATAAAATACATAGATATACACATAAGTACACACAATAATAGTAGCGATCGAATGAAATACATAGACGCCATTTGCTATGCTTTTATTTGGAGGCCGCATATTAAACTGGCCAATGAACTGTTCAGTTTTGTAGAAAATGTCTGGCATACTGGAGCATACTCACCTCTGAGGCGGGAGTTTGATCGTATTTGGTTGCTAAAATCGTGACTTTGACATTTTAAATCGAAGCCATCAATTCTATTTGTATTGGTATTGGTATTTGTATTGGTATTTGTATTGATATTGATACTGTCGTATTTGTGGGCATCTACTACGCCGAATGGCACTGGAAGCGAAGGTGTACACGCCGACTCGTAGTGGTTAATGTTGAACGAATAGTTGATCGTTGGATTTGCTTGGACCTGTGATTGGACGCCTAGTATTTACATAAATAATGTGTACGGTCAGCACAACATAGCAGAGCAATAATTATTGATTGATATAATATGACAGTTGGGTACTGAGTTCAAAATAAAACAGATATTGTTCTTGAAAAATTGTTGTGGAGAACAAGAGCACGAAGAACGGTTGAAACTTAATTACAAGGATTTTGTTCATTACAATTGCACTTTCTGATTTTGCAAGGGGAATTATGCATTATTTGTAATGATAAATCTGGCTATACTATCCAAATATTTTTGTTTTTCAGAACAAATATTCTACAAACAATTCTAACCTTTTTGAAAAGTCACGGTAGTATAAATTGAGCATTTGAGAGATCTGGTCGCATGTTGAAAAAGGCGAATGTATGTTAAGTACCATTTCCAATTTAATCCAAGCTTAGCATCTCCAACGCTGAAATTAAAATCAAATCCATCAAGATGACGCCTTTAAGCTGGTTGCATGATAACAACAGTATTGATTAACTGACAACTGACAGCTCTAACTTGACCACGAAATTGTCTTTAAATCCCTTTTAATCTCTACTTCAAAAGCATTCATTTAATCCATTCCTCAAACTGACTTCCGGGATACCCAAGCATTCTGATGGAAAGGGACACAAAGCTACACATGATAATGATTTTGAGCATAGCGTGTTATAGAACTCAATGAAAAAAGAGTACACAAATATACATATACGAATATATTTGTACACTTTTTTTATTTGTTATAAAACATATTTTAAAACGAAGAATGAAAATGAAAATTTACCTTCTGGGTCTTTTGATATGACTGTGGTACTGCGATCAACGATTCCTTTTTTATCTTCTAAAAAAAAAAAACAAATTTCATATTTGAAAATGCAACTGTGTTGATTCCAATAGTTGTTATTATTTTGATGTTCAGTGTGTAATTGCGAGCGTAAAATGATATAGATAGCAACATATTTGCAAATATATAGATAGATATATTACCAAATAGCTTTAAACGCACGCAAATACACAATGAGCTTTATATTTTCTTTACTCCGTGTAATTAATAGATTTGTAATGTTGGACTTTAAGTATATAAGTTTAAGTTCACGATTATGTATGTTTTTAGAGCAAATTAAAGAAAAACAATTATATCAAATACTCAGTTAAGAACATAATAAAGATTACAAGAGCTAGGATACCTAGTTGGTTGTGAAGGCATATTAATTATAAGGGTGTTTTAAAAAGCAAGAATACTCTAGTCGAGAGACTTTGACTAATAGATGCCCTACATTTTTACCTATCTTAAGCCGTACACATCTTAGATATTTAAACCAACACAATACAAAAATTAGTGTAGTTTGGTTTTTGGTATTAATCGATAATTATTGATATTGGCGAAACATAGAAAGTATGGATTGAGTAAATATAACGAACTTGATCTGCGGGTGGAATACGAGAACTTATATTCGAAAATGGGATGTTTGTATTTTCTATAGTATCGTCAGTCGGACCGACGAATTTACTAAAATGGCTAGATCGATTTGACTTGATGATGCCAATCAATAATATATTTACTTTATGAAGTCAGATTGCTTATGCCAGTTATATACTTTTACATAACCGTTTTTCCATATATATACAGGATAAACAAAACCAAACAGTTTTATGGAACTATAATTATACAATATAATATTTTCAATTTAAATAACCAATAAGACTCAATGTGGTTAGCATTAATAACTCAGATATTAAATGAAAATTTCAATATGTACAAAACGATAATTAAACATGAAGAACATGATTATGTACAGGCACATTTAGAACGTGGTACGACAGCTACGAAAACGACACTGAAGATTAAAAACACAATAAGCGTGCAGATTTAAAAGAGTAAAATTCAAGTAAATTTCAAATTATGCATTAATAAAAGTACCGAGCTAGATCGACTACAGAAAATGACATTATTAAGTTATAATGTGGTAGAGAGCCTATATATATTTTCTATTTTATATACATCAATCAGATATATATAAAAATATGTATTCATATAATATATATACATATATTTGTAAATAAATATTATGTACATGTAGATTTTATATATTTTATGCTTATATTCACTATCTTTTGGGTGGGCATTCATTCAACTGTAAATTGTTACCTAACAAGTTCAACTCATCTAAGAAAAAAATCAGCCTCTACTGGCATCCGTGATGAAATCGTTAAAAATTATTTATCCCGACTACGTTTCTAATGGAGATTAAGATTAAGATTTACCCTTTACGTCATCGTCCTCTAATGTTGTGCTAGAAGAATCAGTTGATTCCTTAACTTGAGATCCGTCACCTTTTTTGGTGATCATGCTTCTACCTACAAACGAATATACACAAGTATATACTTTTTCGAATAAAAAAATTAATCGACTTACTAGAGAAGTTCCTAGTTGCAAGCATGGTTGTCAGTATTGCGCCCTTAAGCTTGCGGCGAGCATTGAATTTTTTAAGACAGTCAACGGTCTCTTGACGATGTACCACAGAAGCCACACGTTCTCGTTGCTATAAATGTTAAAACAAATAAATCACGAGATTGACAAGAATAATAAATAATAATAATAGCTCAAGCGTACACAAATCCATGGGTGCTTCAGAGCTTCAGCTGCTGTTATTCGCTTATTGGGGTTCACAGTGAGCATTTGATTGATCAAATTTTTTGCCTCTGGCGTGACAGTATCCCATTCTGGAGAAGGGTACTATAATAAAAGATTAACAAAGTGTATCCTTAATAAAGATTATCAATGTAGAGCATATATTATCTAGGTGTGTCCGTCAGTCTATTTGTTTTCATAAACAATATATTTTACGATATGTTCATAATGCGAATATTTGAATATCAACTCGGCAAGGTATTCAAAAATATTTAAATAATAACATTTTGATTTTATGTAAATAATTATTCTTACATCATATGCCCCTGCCTTTATTTGTGAATACAAGCGGTGCTGATCCTCGTCCCAAAACGGTGGATAGCCAACCAGCAGTATGTAGAGAATAACTCCTGCATATAAACAATATATACGTTTAGTTACGTATACAAAGCATTTCATGTGTGGGTTAATATTATCGGAGTGTTAGTAAAATTTACATCATTGTACTACATACACACATAAGTACTTAAAATATAGGATAGTTTCATCTGCTTACCGCATGCCCATATATCTACCGATTTGCCATATGGCTCCTTCTTCAATACCTCCGGCGATAGATAACCGGGAGTACCAGCAAATCCAAACCAGGCTTGGTGATCACCTTGTACTTCAATGGCTAGACCAAAGTCAGCGAGTTTCACAGCTGCACCCTTTGCCTTACTAGCTAATAGTAAATTCTCAGGTTTGAGATCTCGATGCACCACACCATTCTGGTGGCAGTGATTGACCGATTCCAATATTTGCTGAATACAATGTGATGCATCAGCCTCTGAATAAAATTCACGTGCAACAATATCTTCGAAAAGTTCACCACCAGTTACACTGTAAATGTATTTAGTATAGTCAATTTTGTTGATTGGTAGATTGCTTTCATTCGGAAATTGTAATTTAATTTTTGTTTACAACTTTGTGTTAGTACAATGTACGTAATTAGTAAGTGTGCATATTTTTGGGATTTATATGTGAGTAAATAAGAACTCGGAGGGGAAAGGATGAACTATGAATCTCAATAAACAATAGTCAAGTCATTGCTTTATCCACAAAGAGACCCAAGAGCTTTTCACAATAACGATCAGTTACACTCTCTTTAGTTTTTTGTTATTAACAATGTATGTACATAACATATTAGTACATGTACAACTAAAAAAAATGTGAGAGTGCTACTTACAGATCAAAAACAAGATAATGATAGTTTTCCTCCTGTATGCTGTCATGCAATCGAACTGAAAGTGACAAAAGTGAAAAAGAAACTGTATTAGGTATAAGCTACACTTATTATTTCCCTAAAAATTTATATATTTGCACAACTTAATTATACCAGGTATAAAAATGTAGCTTCAAATGATGTATAAGAATAACTTTTTTGTTTGGACTATTGGGTTCGGCAGATTTAAACTTGTAAACTAGTAGCGTGAAAGTTTTCTATATTTATCAGCAATCTACAGAACTGAGTTATAAAGTAATGAAACAATCAAACAATATATATAGTTAGACGGACATGGCTTTAACGACTACAATCGCCTGGAAAATGGAACTTATCGTATTATATCATACCAATATTAGGATGATGGAGTTTTCTACAAATCCGAGCTTCTCGCTCCAGTTTTTGGAAATCTGAAAGATAATATTCGTTTAATACATCATTTATAAGTATGAATGTAAAGGGTATATATTCATACCTCTTGCTGTTAGCTTCTTCGTGTTTATAATCTTCGCCGCAAACTCGAATCCCGTTGATTTTTGGACACATCTTTTTACAATTGAAAAGGCGCCCCTGGAAAAGCATAAATTCATGTCAAATGTTTTATTTCATTTCTTATGGGTGTCCACCGTGTTTACTTACTTTCCCAGTTCTTCTTTGATATCGTAATTGTCCGAAAAACGCGTACAGGCTGCTGGAGCAGCCATCGCGATGGCACACTTGAGAAAATCTATCGTGTGTGTGTGTCTATAAAAGTGCTTTGCACTTAGCCGCCAAGCTTGTGATAGTAAATTTGCAGGAAAACTTGACCAATCCTTGTGTCTTGGTGTATGGTTTAATATGTGGTGGCTTCCGTTTTATTTACTGTTGTTTTTTTTTCGATTCACTTTGTTGCTTGTCCAATTAAGTGGTGCTTCTATACGAAAGAAATATTAATTCATAAATATGTTAGATTCACATACATTTATGTAATTAATTTTAAAACGATGATAATTTCCTTATTTCTATTTTTTTTTATACAATTTACATACTATAATTTATAACAATATAATCGATTTTTCCCAATCGATTTTTAAGTAAGATCACAACATTTTACGGCCACACTGCAAACAGCTGGTTTTATTACTTTTGCAAATGATGGATTTACGTACAGATATTTGCTCATAGCATGGTCGGTGAAAGTAATTAATTAAAATGTGTTGTTATGAATTATTATGAATACTTTCAATACTTTGCTACTCGCACTTACGCTAACCGCATAGGCCATCTAATCATTTGGAATAACAATTGCCATGCCCAACTTGTAACATATAACATACATACATATTCTGATTTTGATTATGAAATCAATTTCCAAAGAATAAATGTGTACATGTGCGGCTTCAGTTTGCTATGCCCAAACATACATATATATATAACCGAACGGTTAGTAAAATTGAACATGTGTAAGACTAACGACATGCACAGGCACGGAGAAATTTGATTGCAACGCGTTTTTAGCATATTCAACAGATGGTCAAATCCCACATGTTTTGAACCAGAAAAATACTATTCAGTATTTATGAGAGAATTTATTTAAATACATACGTTCATATGTACACACACAAATTGAGCAAAACATTTCTAAAAATGTACATGCATATGTATGTACAAATGTAGGTAATGCATGCTTTGGTCGCCGTTCATTATCGATAAATTGTTTATCACGTACATATGTACACATATACAAATATAGAAGCAGCTATTTGTTAGTTATACCCACAAAAATGTATTCCAGCGGAGGGTTTGACTGGAAAGCAGCAAAAGCAATCGGTATCAACTAATGGTAGCGAATTCATAGAGTCTATCTCCAGTGCATTTTTTTACACAGCAACTAAAAAGATATAGATAATGAAAGGTCCATTCAAGCTTACTTACTTCTCTATGTGAACGTAAGTAATTCGGAAACGCAAAAAAAAAACCCCAAAAAAAAAAAATCCAGTAGCCACTGTTTTAAATTATTTCTCGCTAGCAAGTCAATATGTGCACTGTGTTCCACAATAATTATAAAACTGATAAAAAGAACTGATAAAAGAAGATATTTCTGAAGTAAACCATCTAAAATACATTGTGTTTACTATTTTATGATTTGCATTTTCATTACAAATTGCAACAAGTTTTTAATATACACATGTACATACATAAATACGTATCTATGTTCGTACATACATTTATGGCAATATTCGGTTAACTGATACTAAGTCTTCTATATTTTAACGTATGCATGGCAATTGACACACACATGTACATGAAAATATATGTACATACGTAGCTATACATGTATATATATGTACATACATAGCTATTTAGGTATCTTTGTGTCCATGTTTCTCTTGCTTCCACATTCCATTATAGCTGCGCATGAATTTTCCACCGTTTTTCCAATTGACAGTAATGTCTACTGCAGGGAGGGTATAAGAATACATACACATTTACTTTGTATATATATGTGTGTATGTGTATACAATCTACGCATGCCTTAAGAAACATTTATGTAAATAAAGTTAATGTATGAATTTTGAGTGCATAAATTCATTTGTACACAGAGCTTTATATACCATGTCACAAACCTTATGCACTTCATAGTAAATTATTTGGATAATGTTTACTCAAGCATGTATGTATATAATAATTACAATGAATATGTATGTATGTTAGGTACAAAAAATTGGTCATATCGACAATTTTATATACAAGAACAAGCATGTAATATATATTTATATGTGTGTCCTTGAGCGCATATATACATATATTATGTATGTATGAGATGCATAAAAATATGTAAGTTTCTAAGCACGCACATAAATATCTCTGCTGATTTATTTGTAAGAAAATCATACAATTGCATGTAATATACAGCGTAATTGTGCACACATGCGTAGATGGCGTATGCATATCATATATACGTACACGAACATTTTTAAGGATATTATTGTCCTTTGGAAATTGGGCGAGGCGAAAAAGTGCAAGCTTCATCTACATATCTGGGAACCTTTTTGTGCAAAAAACCTTTTCACATATTTAACTGGTCCACATAATGCGTGATTTAAGTTTTTTTTATAGACATGTATATAGATACACATAATTAACATGTTTCAAAATGCGAACGACATTTTTTTTTACTTTGCAAAAGCTCACAAACTTATCACACTTTCCAGAAAACTCACGTATCAATACGAACATAAAAATATATATATTAATTTGTATGTGTACATATATATATAAATATAGATTAAAAATATATGCAAGCAAAACTTGTATCTGTGCCGCTCCATTAAATAGCGCTAGCTGCGTTTCAAAATTCAATAGATTTACTATTATATGCAAACTCAAACAAATTTTCGTATGTATGTAAATATGTATATACATTGATATAAACTTATGTATATAGATATTTATATATGTATGTATAAAGATATGCACGGGACAGTTCCATCAGCGATGTGATAAATATATACATAAATTGATTCCTTTTAACATATACATTAATGCCATGAAATATTTACATACATGACCGTATATACGTATGTATGTATTTATGTATATAGCGAGGTACATTCAAACCTAAGTATATATTTGGTATACGTATAAAGTTTGTATCTATCAAAATGAATTAATATGTACATACGTATGTATGCATGTACATATATTGTGTTTTAAATGTGTTTCACTATAGTATGTACATGGTTGACGGGACCAGGCGACACGCGACTTTTATTTGTATGTATATACTAAGTATTGTTTTGTTAAACGTCTGTTGTATAGCAAAGCGAATTCAATACTGATGGCTTTCGATACCAAGCAGCATCAGGAACAGCTATAGGACTGCATATATGTTGTACATGTATTGTGCTTCATATTTCTGTATCCCAGTTCGCCTCTTTTCTGTATTTTCTCTGAGCGATAAATTGGAAGCGAAAGTCTCCAAAGCACAAACTTGGAGAGAAAGTCTCCACAATTTCGACGCATGACCGAAAAAATTATTCTTCCTTCAGACCACCTTGAGCTTTTAAGCTTGTGCTTATCGATTTATCGATAGCTACAAGTGCTTTTAATAAAATACATGTCAAGCATTAGTATACCCTTTCGCAGAGTATTTTAATTTGTAGTGAAGTGTGGAACGCATTGTCTTTACGTTTGTCTACTTCTATGCAATCTACACTCTTACTTTTAGGGACTATTTTAATAATACTTATACACTTTATACAAACATTTTCATATGGTAATAAGTTGCTTTATTTTATATAGTATGGAATGAAATCGTTTGCTTATAAATATTCGAATGAGTTTGATACTGTTTGTAAGTTTTTAATTAAATGCATGTATTTATGCAATATTATAATAATAAATGTATATAATTTAGGAGTATCTTTATTACAAGCTTTTTAGAGTTCTGAGGTCATACGATTTGTTAAAACTTGAACACGTCGAGCATTACAGCTTTTACAAAGCACATGATCATCTAAAGGGTAACATCCACGACCATCAGCTTCTGACGACAATAAGAGAGCACAGTCCTTTTTAAAAACATAGTTACTTGTGAGTATAATGCGGTAGCAAGTTAATCTGTTGTACTCACTTCGCATTTGTAACATTCTAGGTGGAAACTGCGGTCGAGGGCAACTACTCGCACTGTTTCTTCTTGTCCCGGCTCTGGCATAATGGGCTCATGGCAAACACAGCACCGAGGCGCAAATTTCCTGGATTAAAATTGATTTTTAAAAATAATATTTTTTTATATTATATTTAGATGGTTTAACTCACTTGTGAAAATCAGCAATACAATAATTCTGATTGGTGGCATCAACTGTGAATGGGATTGCTGTAAAACGATAATAATCTTATTGTTTGTTTTAAAAATATTTCGGTTTAAATATCTATGTATGTATTTACCATCTAAACTGTTTCCGCATACAACACAAGTAAAGCATTGTGGATGATATGGTTTTCCAGTGGCTCTAAGAATACGCTCCAAAATTGGTTTCAAGCAAACAGAACATTTTTCGAGTGTTTGTAAGTAATCATACTCGCAAAATGGTTTTCCTTCAAGTGCATAAAATGGTTTGCCTTGCAGATTTAATTGGCATTCGGTGCAAGTGAAACAGGAAATGTGGTAAATTTGATCCATTGCTGTGCAGCCACTGTTCTCACCTAATACGCGTTCACCGCATTTATAACATCGTCCTATTATCAGTAAAATAATTTAAATTCAGTAAATTATTTGTCGAGCTAAGAATGTTTATGATTATATTTGATTTACTGACCATAACTCTCCATTTCGCTCGCAGAATTAATCGGGGTTAAATTGAATTGGCTTGTGCTTTCGATATTTTCATTTCTTTTAGAATATCCTATACCATTTGGAATACCTTTTTCGCCACTACAATATAAAGGAGTAGTGGCACCACCCGTTACTAAAAGTCCATTGTCTCCGCTTGTCGAACTGCTCGGTATATTGCTTTGATTTACGTACGATGCATATATATTATAATTGGTACGTGACGACATATCAGTAGATGGGCGTGGATTTATAGGCTCATATATCGAATCATATGTGGAAGAGCTCTACAAGAAAAAACGTAAAGAAAACTATTATTATTGCTAAAGTCGAAAGTGCCTTTTTACGAAAACCGGGCCTGTCGCTAGGCTACATATTGAGAACAATAAAATTCTTTAACTAGTCTAAGAAGTTTGATATTTATGCTGATCGCTAAAATATTGAGGTATAAATGATATTAAACTACTATATAATAATCTGCTACCTCGACTTACTGTAATCAACATGCTAAGTTATGCTGTACTGTATTAATTTGTTCAAAACTACTAATACAAATTTATAATTTCTTTTTTTGAAATTGTTGTGTTCAACCGTACCTGAGATAATGCGCCATAGCCATAAGAATCCGTACACGCTTTATTTTGATATCCCTGTAATATATATTGAACGTTAGGCGTGTGCATAAGAGTAGTATAGTTTTAGAGAAATGTTTTTCTTGAAAAAACGTTTTTCTAAGGTTAATTCGGTATGCCGAATAATAATTTACCTTAAGAGATGGCGTATGTGAAGAATAATGATCGGCGTAATTTGTATGTGAAATTGATGGTGAGGGCTGCTTATTTGCACTATTTTCTTGGAAATCTACCGCTTTGTTGAAGACATCACTTGCCCGTCGCAGTTCACTGTATGAAGAGCTCACTGGGCTAGGTGGTGGTGGTAAATCTTCATCGAGCTCCTTTTCTGACATTGGGTTCGTACAAATGGAAAGCATTCTAGGCAAAGATTCTGAACCAACATTAGCGTTAGCAAGAATTGAATCTGTAATAATAAACGCATTTTAATTTATTTCTGTATTGATAATATATTACCGTAAGCACCGCAGAGATTGTGGCATAAACTTACTTTGAGGGCATGTATGTTGTACATTAGAGTAAAATATGCTATCTTCTGGTTGCGTAGATATATGCATGAATGCAGCCTTAGAATCGTTAGTTACGCCATCGGTTGAAGAACGCAGATTGCTATAAAGTGAAGTAATTTTGTTCGAAAAAGTATGACCACTCAGAGATGTGGAGGACTGTTTTGCAAAACTAGGGCTTTGTTTCGTTGATTGAGATTGTGATCCCAAAAGCCCTTTCTTTTCCATTTGCTGTTTGTGATATGCCAAAGCCTCCAATTGCTGTTCTAATACAGCTGGGTTGTCTAAATTCGTTTGACTGTTGCCAGATTTTTCACCAGGTTGACTTGAATATATGAGTTGCTTACGTAAAAGACTAGAACCGCTCGCAGTTCCTTTGGTTCCAGAAAATTCTAAACTCTGCAAGGGTTGGGAATAAAGCGGTTCTCGTGTGTCCGTAACCAGTTTGCTGAGTGGCACCTTAAATATTTTTTAATTAATATACAAAAACGTGATATTTAAATTTTATTACCTGAGGCATTTCAATTGATTTTTTTAATGGCTTAGGTGGAATGGATGGTGCCGCTTTTGCCCTGTTGTGTACATCACATAATGCAGCACTCGCTTTTTGTTGCAAGTTGTCTACCAAAGCTGCCACTTTTCCGGTTCGTACACATCTATCGTCGTTCCTAATATTTAATGATGTTAATTGCCTTAGTTGCTCATCTGAGGATTCCATTGTGTACATTCCTCGATTAACCAATGTAAGTTAAAGGTGTAGTTTGGTGTCTTATGACTTAAAACTGTAAAAAGTACAACAAATTAACCAGAAGTGGGCGTATTTATGTTAATTTTTGGAGTGTAATTACTTTTTGTCGTTTTGAAATATTAATATGGATATAAACACAAAAGTTTTTTCTATCCAACACAAATTAGCCTTTTTGTGTAATTTCTATTTGGCTTAACATTTCTTTGCAAAACTTGAACTTTACCAATAAAGAATATACTTTTGTTTGTTTCATACCCATAACACAGGTAACTTATAATTTTTTGCAGCTGGCAATTGATTAACAAATACACAACAATAACTGAGAGCTAGCGATCTACTATCGATAGTATCGATGTTATGTGTCCGATGCTCGATGGTGTCGAGACTTTCGCACAACTGCAACTATCGATTACGGTTCGACAAGCAATAAACAGTAAAAGGAACGATTACAAATTGATAACTACATATATTTATTTTTTTTTTTCTCTGTGCTGTAATATTTTAATTTGTAGACACAAACTGTTTTAATAACTTATCTGAATTATAGGTTTACAATCTAAACATTTGGTCAAAACTTCATTTAAGAATTAATATTATATAATTTTATATGAAGAAATGGAGTTGGGTTTCATGTGGACTTTGGTTTTTTATTTGCCACAAAGTTCGTCGACTTAATTGCGCACTTGTGCTGACCATGTAATCCATGCGCTGGTAGACATCGGCAATCACTGACCGTTTCGGTTTTAAAAAGTGTATCGGCAATGGATGATGTGACCTGACTGAGGACTTTCTTTTGATCTGCGGGTTTCAGCTTATTGAAGTTCTGGGTGTCGAATGCCCAACCGCCATTGTTGAGGACTAAATCAATGCCCATGTCGTTTACGAATTGCAATTTCGCGCGCTTCTTGTTATCCTTTCCATCTAAGGTGGCGACCAGTCGAGCGTTAAAACCTGAATTTAAGACGAGTGTGCACATATGTATTACATGTGAGTTTGTATAGTTCTAACGAATTCTTACCAACTAGCTTTTCAGCTGGCACACCCTCCAATTCTAGTCCTTTTATGGGCGCTATTAAGTGCAGAAGTGCGCCATCGATCTTAGATACAGTTCCCATTATTTGCATACGGACGAACTTTAGCTGTAGAAATCGATAAAGTAAAGTAAATTCAAATGCGTATATACATGAAATGAACTTACCCAATTATTATAATCCAGCGAGTTACTGCGAACGACAACAATGCTTTTAGCTGCAGCGGCACGGAATGGGAAATCAAGAACCATATTAAATGCCTTTTCATCAGATTCAGGAACAATCGTCTTTATCAAAGCCTTGAGTATATTGTAAATATCTAATATTCGCTTGTCAGTAATGATTTGCTCAACACAGTTTTCGCAGAAGTGCTTTGGACCGTTAAGTTGAACATTGGCTACGTTTCCCTTATAGTTAATTTTACCATTGTCGCTTGTTAACAGGGCTGGATATTTCTTTGTTTCATCAAACGCAACGACACCAACTTGGACATCGGTGAATCCACGAACTTTAAGTGATTCGCGGATCTCGGTTATTGCAGGCGCAATAAGGTTGGCCATAACAACGGGGTTTACATTGACGTCAACAACAAAGACAACGTCTGCCTTGTTCGTCGGTATCTTTACCGAGAACTCGTCGCCGAGCTCACGCTGACCAGCTGCTCCAGCACACTTAAGGCAACGAGTTGGTAGTAATACCCATTTGTTCTGTAGCTTTAGTGCTGAGCCGTACGCCAAGGCAAAGGTGCATGCCACTGCCTCCTTATCTTTATCAGGGGCATGTAACACGGCAAAGTCGCATGCTTGCCGATATGGCTTGGAGTCCAATGCCAAATAATTAAGAGCCAATGGTGATTCGATGCCAAAGACATCGCTACATATGTCATTGCGTGCAGGGCTATCCAATTGAGTTTGATCGAATGCCACGGGACTGCACTTGCCCACACCATATTCGTTGCCCAAAGCCGCAGAGTTGGGGGCGAGAGTTCCATCGATAAGCAAGTAATCATCGTAGGGTTCGGCGTTACCATTACCTAGGAGGCCACGAGTTTTGCTCGTGTAAAATCCGTTTACATTCACATGACAAACCTTAAGGTCTGTGGTACAAACTATGTTCACTCCATATTCAGAATGTAAATGCACTGTGTAGAAGCGACGCCATGCATGAATGCCTGGCAAATGTTGCGGATACTCTACGGGTTTTCCGTTTACCTTAAGAGCAATAGTATCGCTGACTTCCATGTAATTTCCATTTTGATCAACAAGTGTAATTCCTTTTAACTTGCCGTTATTAAGCTGAGCAATCACAGTAAAGTTGTTATCTACGCTATCCTGAGCAAGTATATATTTGCAATTACCTGAGTAGGCATAGTTCTGTCCGTCAAAAGTGAATATGTGTTGGCCATCAATAATGTGACCATGCAACTCAAAGTCTTGGAAGAACAGCCAAGAAGAGAACAAGTCTTTGTTGAAAATACGATCCCATTTCTCATTTAACAGAAAATTGATGACGCTGGATCTAAATGAAAGCAGAGCTGGCAACTTGGCAAACGCATCAACTGAATGAGGCCAGAAACCAAACGTAGTTTGCAAGCCGGTAGCTGGGAGACGGCTGACTGGCGTATTACTCCTGATTAATTCCCATAGGGAACGCGCGGCCTTGACTAATAATTTTGACAGCTCATTTAGCCACTTTTCATCCTCGAGCGGCTGTTTTTTAAGTTTGGCTTGGAGATATTCATTCAATTTTTGCAGGAACTCAACAGATTCCGGGGTCTGCGGCAAAAGTTGTAATTGCTCAAATACATTGTTCAGTAGCTCTAAAGTTCTTTCAATAACTTTAAATTGTTGTAGTTTTGTTATGAGCTCATTGCGAATACTTTCGAATGTTGGCAACTTAGCTATATATTCTTTAATCTCGCCACTTAGTTCTTCAACGGCATGTATTATTACATTAATTAAGTCTTGTGCTACTTCTTGGAATGGTTTAAGTGATTCATTTATAGCTTTTGCATAGTTCTTTAATGCAGGTCCATATTTCTCGAGAGAAGCAATCACACCTTTGAATGCATTTGTCAAAACATTGACAATCTCAATGCGAATTTGTCCAACCAGCTTAGTGATAGATACAACGAACTGCTCCCATGCTTTGAGTAATGAGTTTTTCCACAGATCATTCAACTTTTCATGAAGTTCGACAAATGACTTGTGCAATTTCTCATAAGTTTCTGATGTGGTCTTTGTTATTTCGATTATCACTTTGTTGATCTTCTCATAGAGAGTTCGTCTAAAATATAAGATATTTAATGATTATTAACATTCAGAATTTATAACAAAAATATTTTATATACTGCAAAAAATAACAGCTCTCACGCCAAACATTGTATACCCTTGCAGAACAGTCCAACTGCTTCCAACTAAATTTCATAATAAGTTTGGAAAATAGACAGACTGTTAATATAGGAGCCATATTATACCCCTATCATATGTCTGCAAGGATACATTATCTGTTCCTATTGGAGCGCCGACTACTGAATTTATTTTACTTTTGTACATGTTTGTTTCCACTTACATGGCATCGATAATGGGTGCTAACGACGGATCGCTTTCAAGCTCTTTAATTATTGTATGCACATGATCCCCGTAGTTGTTCTTAAGTTTTGAGAAATCTGGGCTGCTTTCAGAGACCAATTTGCGCCTTTCATCAAATCCTTGACGAACATTTTCAAAACGTTTTCTTACATTTTCGGTGATTGCATCAGTTTCTTTTTTTATTTCCGTTTCAACTGAGGTCTGAAGTAAATATAGAATAAAATCAGTGTATTGTTGATGGATCAGTATATATAGTTATCTTACCAAGAATGCTGAAACATCATCGTCATTGCTTTTGTAGGTAGTTTGTAAAAAGTTAGCTGGATCTAGAGCTATGCGTCCATTAAATATAGGTTTACCCGTGCCTACAACGTCAAACTTGATTTCTTTGCCTAGTCTCACCTCAGCATTGGCATCGATAAGATTTTGTCGCCTTAGTGTGACCTTGGCCCAGGTTGGTTGCACTTCGCCATTAACTTCCACCGGTTTTTGACCAAACACTTGAAGTTTCGAGTTGATCTTTGCAGCGCGTTTTTGCCAGTCAAAGTCGCCAGCTACATAAAGTATTTTCTGGTTCAAGGCGTTGATTGAAATTTCTACTCGATCTTTGCTACCATAGATATTTCCTTCAAACTTAAGATCACTTGTGCTGCTTTGCAGCTCTGTACCGGCACTAAAATCTCTTGTATCTAGGCTCAACGCTGAGTGCATGTTCAAATCATATTGAAATTGTAATCCTGAGGATCGAATTTGTTGATTGGATGTAATATTGAAACCGGATTGTGCTTTAGTGGTACGTATTTGACTAGTTGCAATCACCTTCTGCTCTGGCGATCTGAATACGTCAAATACAATTTCGGTGTTGAGAATTTGCTGCTCTCTGTGCGCGTCAACCTTGGCGCTAATGCTCAGCGGTCGTATTGTTGGATGTTCAACCTTGAAATGGGCCAGGGCGTTAATAGCAACTTGCTCAACACCTGAAATGTCTAGAACTGCCGAAACGCGTGCCACATCATTCGGGCGCTGCAGCTTGTCGATATAGAAGGCAGCTGACTGTTCATAGTGCCCAACGAGCTTACCATCGGTAGGTAACTGCTGGATAGACTCAAATAGTATTTGGCGTTTTGGCAGTGTCAGTTTAATGGTTGAGCCAGTTGGCATTACATTGGCAGTGAGCTGATATTTGAGGTTATTGCCGGAAAGAATATGGCCATCCAGATTGTATTGGTTTTTGAAACCCTGACGATTGTTCTTAGATTTTAGCTGTAACTCATAGGGATACCCAAGTTCTCTTAGATCAACTAGTATAAGAACATCATGCTGCACAGAGTCTAATTGCTGTTCGTCTACATTAATGGAAGACTGTACCTGTATATTAGAACATTGCTTCTTTTCTTCACATATAGAAAGTTTAGTGTTGAATTCCTTGTTGGTAATCTTAAGCATGGAAACGCCATTCTTGGGTCCGAAGTTACCATTGAAGGTGTAGGCAAAGCCAACTTCCTTTTCTGTAGCAAGGTCGAAGTGTTGACGGGTGAGCTTGAAACTGCCAGTGTGCGGCTTACCAAGGTACTGCACTTGACCTTGGCCCTCGACGATCGCCTTGTTTTGCTCTTTTTTCAAGGCGTATGTAGCAGTGCCTAAGAATACCACTGTCTGTCCACTCTTGAGATTAATCTTGATGTTTTTGCCGTGAGCTTTTACATCCAAGGCGTAACTATCTAGGTGCAATTTCTTTGAGTTCCAGTTTCCAATGACGTAAAAATCATCAATGTTAGTATATGATGCCTCCGTGTTTAATTTAAAATCTAAATCGATCAGATTGTCTATATCTAGTGTCAGTTTAGCCTTACGCTCGCCTAAGGCTTCAAAAACAGCCACTACAACAATGGGTTGATTTGATGGAAGAGTAGCTCGCACATCGAAGCCTTTTTTATGCGTTAAACCAAATAGCTTAGTGTCCAAGCCATAGGTCTTGTCTCCTTGTTTAACCTTAGCGGAAAATATGTGACTTCCTTCGTCAATCTTTTGATTGCGTATATCGACAGTGACGTCCTTGGCAGCCTCGTAGCTAGAGTCCAATGTGTAGTGTATTGTGTCTGTGTTGGCCTCACCATAGCTTATATCCGCATTGGTCTTAATGTATTTATCGCCATATTGAGCAAAAATTCCATACTTTTGCTTACCACTGGCATCCCCTTCCCTAAAACTGCCTGTTTGTTGTCGCTGGTAGCTGCCATCGAATTTTAGAGCATTGTCCAGATTATTATTTTGGGCATCAAAGGTATAAGTGCCCTGCTGAGAGCTGCCTTTCCAAATAGTATTGATTCGTGTGAATTGCCCATCTCCAGATTTTGTATCAAATACAAATTCTAGATTGTAAGCACCATTGCTGTCCGCTGATCTTAATAATTTGCCATGGCTGTTTATCTCCCAGTTCTTAAATTTGGAGTCGGGTACTTGCAGGTGACCTTGAACCTCATACGTTGCAGGCACGGTGATCTGCCCGATATTGTATTTACCATTCAGGTCGGCTGAAATGTCACCATATTTGCCAGAAATGTGTGCAATCGCATGTTGGGCACTATACTCATCAATCAAAACAGAAACCTCGATAGGCTTTTCAATCAAGTCACCATGCGCGGACACACTGAAATCGAGGGCTTTATTTTGACCCTTCAGTTGATGTTTCACATTATAGCTTAATTCGGATTTTTGTCCATTAAAGGCTGTGTAAACCCATTGAGTGTTTGCTGAAAACTCTTTCGTTTTAATATTCATACGGTCCAGCTTACCCTTGACCGCAAGTGATCGCTTTCTACCGGAACCTGGTTCTTGGTCATTCAATTGGATATCTGCTGTGCCTTGAGTTAAGAATGTCTTGGCGTTGGTCGTAACATGACGATTGATGCTACCATCGACTATGCGACCGTCTGGAGTTGTCAATGTAAAAGTTCCCTGAATATCGCCGTTTGTCCGCCACTCCCCTTTCACGCTACCGCTGGCATCAAAAGAAACCTTTTTGTCGTTAGACTCGACAATGTTTTTGGTAGAAAATTTGACTTTGTCAAGATTGCTTTCAGTTTTGAAATGTAGCTTCTTATCGCCATCGAATATAATACTAGTATCAAAATCATATTTCGGGGCCTGCACATGAAATTTAGATTCAATTTCGATCTTATGCTTTTGTTCAGTTTTTTGACTGTCAATAGTTGCCTTTATTTCACCCTTACCATTTTTAGCTATTTTAAAATCGCCTTTGGCAGTTAGCAAATTTTTGATGATCAGATTAACCTTAGCGGCTGCAATTTTATCTTGCGGATGTTGTGATTCACTGGTCAGCTTGGCCAGCTCAGCATTGTCTCTGCTGATTCGGAATTCGCTATTGGTTTTCTCTGGAGAGCCCAGAACCTTAAGAATCCATTGAATGGCTTGCGGTTGCTTCTTGCCGCCAAACTGAGCAGTGCCTTGTAGATCTATGTGCACATCCTGTGCAGAGTACCGTTGTCCCAACTCTCCCTTGGCTGTAATTGAAGTGCCCCAGCTTGTTGTAATGCTATTATCTACAACAAAAATATTTCTGGTAAAATCGCACTTGGAGACAACATCAATAGAATGCTTGTTAAGTTTAGCTTGAGCCGACAATTCGTAGTCGTGAACAGATCGCTGGTGGGATTGATACTTAACATTAAGAGAAGCTAACTTCTGGTCTCGTACTGCTTCCGCATCAAATTGGAATTTGTTTACATCGAATGTGGAAATTACTTTCACAGAGCCAACGGGCTTATTCTTATGTTCAATTTTAACAATCTGTGCAAATTTTCCGGAGCGCAACGCATTCGAATTCTCTGAACTAATATACTCAAACTGTGTTTCACCATTGATAGCCCAGGAAACAGCCTTGCCAGTCAATTTCAGCTCATAAGCTTTGTCCCCAATTGACAGTTGGGCCGAGCTACCATAAACATTCTCTGGTGATTTTTCGTCATTTACAAATAAACCGAGAGCATACTGGCCATTGTCAAGTTTGAAGTTGCTTTTCACGAGATATGATTGTTGATTGGGTGCAATGCGAAGCTCAGCGTTGAGTGAAGATGGTCCGACGTCGGCCCAACCATTGATTGCAATATTTTCGTTATTAGGACTTAATAATTGGAAATTTTGAAAGTTATAACGTGCTAGCTTGTCTCCGGTTTTCTGAACGACGATCTTACCATCAACATGGTAGCCGTTAATATTATTTTTTACACCGTTTTTATCTTGAATTTCAATAACCGGCTTATACTCATTACCATTCTTAGTAAATCCAATTTTGCTTTTTTTGATATTTTTATCCTGTTCATATTGACCGTAAATGACAAGTTCATGATTGTCATTGGTTATACCAGCTTCTAGGCCGAGATGAAACTGGGGATTATCAAGAGAAAGGCGGCCATACGTGCGTGGCTTGGTACCGAGCTCAAAAGCTACGCTGGTGTCATGAGAAGCCTTGGAACCTGGCGTACTATACTCTAGTTTCCACTGTTGGCTGCCAGATTCAAGATTTGAGTGCGTTCCCTTGAAGTTAAATTTTCGTTCTGTTGTCAGGTAGATGGCGAATGTAAATGGGCGTGAAAGATGAACGTCATCAATTAAGGCATGTCCCTGATTGGTGTTGCCTGCATTAATATCACTGAGACTGGTTGAGCTTACCACGCACACATTTAAGCCAACAATTTCCAGTTGATTAAAACACAACTCGCTTGGTGTTGAACTTTTTTGTTTTTTTGCGCTCTTTAGAGGAACTGATTTTAGAGGCTTGTCCTGTTCCGCAACGAAAAATTCGGTGTTAACTTGAACATCAATGAGCTCAATCTTTTCACGCGGTAGATCAACGTCGACATTAAAGCCTTCTCCATCGTTAATCAGCGAAATGGATACATCACTTCCAGTTGCTGAATGTGCGCTTGATACAACTCGAAGTCCAGTGGATAGAACTTGGGCGTTAAAGCCAAGCTGAATATTGACATTTACATCGATGCTTGGCACGAATTTCAAACGGTATTTGGCTCTTTGCCAATTCTGTTCCAGTATGGAATTGACATCGATGTTAACAGCAAAGTCGATTTTGTTAGCAGCAAAGCCCTGGGCAGCAAATTCTAGTGGAACACCAATACCAGTGGGATACGTAAACTCAGAATCAAGGAAAAGATGATGGCAGGCGAACTGCTTTTCGAATGAGGACAATTCTTTTTTTACCTTGTCAAATGCTTCGGAAAAGTGCTTTATAATGTCGTCCAAAGTGCTCGGAATGTTGTCCCCCAGACTTAAAAAGGCCAACTCGGAGCCAAACAGTTTCAGAGATAGATCTAAGTTGACGTCTTGTACATTTTTGCTGCCATAGGTTTTGTATTTCTTGGCAGTTTTGGCGGCATCATCGGCAATAGAGCGCCTACCTCGACCAGCACTGTTGCCAACTTCAATGAGCTTCACAATCTCATCGAAATCCTTGTTAAGCAATCCATTGGGTCCAACATAATATTCAAGGAGATTTTCTAAATTTTCTTGGCGTATGCTTGCCTCGAACACATTGAAATTGGTACCAAACATTTCAGTAGTTACATTTAGACGTGCCGAACGTGGTAAGAATCCATGCTGCGAATATATCAGCTTATAATCTGAGCTAGCACTGATGCCCATAGTATCGAGCTTATAAGAGAACTCTTTGTTGAAACTATAACGCCTATAGTCTTTCGGAAAATGCTTTGTTACTCGAATATTGCCCAAATAGTACTTTTGTTGAAGACGAGTCGCGTCTGTTGAGTCTCGTATCGCCCTCAGATTAGACTCAATAAAGCCACCTACTTGATACACATTCTCTGAGTTGACAATTTCCGAAATTTGGTTAGCTAATTCTGCAGTTGGACAGTTAATGGCTGCCAAGTATGCCTCAATGCGTAGCTCAGAGTCTTCGTTGTGATCTTTTAGTAAGTCCAGGGATTTAGTTCTTAATGCTTCATTGCAACTAATTGCTGAGAAAGCTTGCAAGGCTGCTACACGTATGCGATTAGATCGACCGGGAGAGGCGCATTCGCTCAATGCATTGGCTACATTATTGGCCAAATTTTCTGCATTGCCAATACCCTTTAGGATGTACACAATACGCTCCTCGTCCTTCTTAGTATTAGGCTTACAGTGCTTAAGGCCATCAATAAACTTCTTGGAAATGGAATCAATATCACTGACTTGACAACCATTTTTGGCACAATATTTGCTCACAAGGTTGCCAACAGCCAGATAAGTCTCTTTTGGCACATTCGGAGAAAGTTGGGCAGCCGCTAGGTTTAGCGTTTCTTTGTCAACTGTCTCAATCAAATTGAGCGACAATATTGCAATAATTTTTTCCTTCTCATCAAATTTGTTAAGTTGCTTTAGAATTGCTTTAGCCGCTTCAGCTGTATTCGTGCGGAATAGTGCATCCAGGTAAACCTTGCGAGCCAGCACCTTATTTGGATGTGGGAATGTGGAAAGTTCATGCAAAGTATCAGTATCTGAGTGGCGTAGTAGGCGTATAAGCTCAACAAATTTCTTTGCGCTATCCTTTTTAACATAATCGCTTGTTAAGTCTACAAGTTCTGAAAGTGCTACTTTAAGGGCTGCAATATTCTTTGATGGGTAAGTTTCAGACTTCTGAAAAATTATGCTACTTGCATGGGAACCAGTTGAAGGGGAACTACCTGAAGTGCCACCAGGATTTTTAAGTTTAAGTGTTGTAACCACCTTGGCCGTTACATCAGAGTTACCCTTTGCAATGCCTGTGAACTTATACGTTTCCACAAGATGCACATTTTCAACAATGCCTTGTTGAATTTTCGATTCCTTGCTATAGTCGGACTGGAAGAGTGAGCTGGATGTGACACCAGCCTTTTCATTAACGACACCAGACAGCAGACCGCTGCTAATTTGTTCACGATGGGCGCAGTTGTTCAGGTTGCGCACCTTTATGACAGTTTCTGCGTTGCCCGACTTTGATGTTGAGGTATGTGTCGGACACAGACCGTATACATCAATTTCGCTGGCAACATCGGATCCTGTTTCTGATTGCAATAGTGAAATTATGGCGCGCTTAATATTTAGTGAGTATGCTGAATCGCTGTCGTCGGTGCAAATCTGTGATTGCAATTGCCCATTGACCAAAGTGAAGTGCACAGGTTTTTGGATATTGTTCAGTATCTTTCTTTCTACCGACTCTTTTGTATTGATGACTTTAACAGCGCCGACTTGTAATGTATAGCCACAGTTACCATTCGCAAAGATTTTAGCAGAGCCAGTTACTTTGAGGCTGGAGTCATCAGCCTCACTAACGACGCCCGAATTTAATCCAATCGTTAAGATACTGTCAAAAGCGTACTCGTAGAAGTTTCCAGGAGTAAATTTGAGAAGGCCATTGTCAGCTATAGAAAATAGTATTTTAAAAAATTGTTATTGTCCAGAGAATAGTTATTTCACATAGTTTGACATCCCAACCCCATAAATTAGCATAACCACTTTCTCGTTTAATAACCCTTTTTGACTATATCAAAGAATTTATTACAATAGGTAGATCAAGCTAAAAAAATTTAACTGTTTGGTAAATTTAGTTGACTTTCGGTCTTAGATTAGTTTGCTCAAATAGTTTCGTAAGAAAATTAGGCAAACGTAAGAATAAACATTTTTAAAGAAGGTTACTATTTAAAAAAATGTGTATGCTCTTTTTGGTTTTAGGAATTAGAATTTAAATCGGTTTACATTGTGTCATTTAAATTTAACTTACAGCGGGGGCATCCCTTGTTGCAGCTATCTGTAAAGAAAAAAAAAATTAATAAAATGAAATGAACTGTGAAGAGAATAAAATAAAGAATGAATAAGACATACGGGCTAAAGTTTCAATAGTTGTGTCGTGTCAAGTTTTGGAAGTTTCTACAAAAGTTCATACATCAAACATTGTTTTTTTGTATACCTTACTTTTCTCATGCACACTTCAAGCACAGCGGATGCTAACCAACTTCAAAATAATTTTTTTTTAATGCAAGCAACGGGTAACTCAATTAGTTTCAATAAAACGCGTACAATGCTCACAGGCACTCATTATTATCAATAATTTTTAAATTGTACATATGTATTCAAGCCCGTAAGCCTACATACATGTAGTTACTTTTTTATGCATGTATTTGTATTTTATGTGTTGAGTAGCATACATATTTATGTATCTTACTTTACGCGGTACTTAAGTTACTTAGCACTGGCTTGAGAAACGCAACTTATAACTTTTATGTTTGTAAGGCAATGAAAATTGAAGCCTATTAAATATGTATTTAATTTTTGAAAATACAACGTTGGCAATATATTTTCGCTCAAGATACGATTTTTCGAATAAAGTCGATCACATCTCAAGCGAATTGTTATTAAATATCGAATAATATGTTGAACACTATATATCTTGCAGTCTTAACACACAGTTGCATTGTAACATGCACTTCTATTTATATATATTTGGATATATATTTACTTACCGGCATTTGCTGTAGCCACTAAAAGCAGATATATCAGAAATCCTCCCAAATGACTAGGACTAGCCATCACTTGCACTGTACCGGCCCCCTTTGGGATAGCCTACAGAAAATTAAACGATCATTACACACCATTAGAAAAATATATTTGTCAGACACAAGCTAATGTGAATTTATATGCATTTCAGTTTTCCAGTTTTTCAGTTTTAGGCTTATTTTTAACATATGTATTTTGTATTTCACTTTTTTTTGTATTTATGTCTGCCAGTGATAGTCGCAAGGTACACATCACTTTATCCCTCTCCATATACGAATTCATACAATTACTTATTTCTTACTGGCTTCTTTTACACGAATGAAGGATAGTAAATATGACTGATATACCTTTTTGTCACAAATAATTTCCACTACAATTCCTTTCACTGAATTGTGTTCATAGAAACACACACAAACGTCACCGACTCGATATGGATCCGACGACAGCTGACTTCGAATTAAGCCGTATTTTCCACTAGAACACAACTTAAATACATCGCCTAGCCTGTGCGGAGAAATATGTGTATATGTGTAAATACATAGTACATATCTATATATAGAAGTATGTGTACTTGTGTATATGTGTGTTGTCTACATACACACAAAACTAAATGTATATATTTGTAAGTAGCGATATTTATGATGAGCGTGCACCCACGGGAACACTTAGCTCTCACGCGGTCAGGTTCCTCTCATGCATAGAAATATCAATTTTAACATCGAAGGGTGCTGGTGCTGCACAATATTTTGTATTATCAGAAGGCGATTTAACGCATTCGACCCCAGCTCAGTCTCTTTATCAACACTGTATTTGTATGTAAACACATGTGTGCATGTACGTTTGGGTACATAAAAACAAATGATAACGTTGTGGTGGAGCGGCACCAATTACCGAATACTCTGTTATGAACTGGTAATTATGGGATTGAAGACATGCGTTGACCATTGAAAAAGGCTGTAATTCTTCTTACATTTTACGAATCTAGCCTTAAAACTTAATTTTGAAAGATATTTGCATTCTTATTTTCACCGTCGGCATCAGAGTATAACAAGAAAGAGATTTTTGTGACATTCCGAAACATAAAATCATCCAAGCTGGAACATTATATTATATAGCTCCAATAAATCATTTAACCAATATGTCGATTTTTTGAAACTATTAATAAAAGTTAGATGTAAGCAATTGTACTCCTGTGTGGAAGGGCAAGGGATGTTCGGCGTACTTAAAAAAGCTGTTCTCTTCTCTTCTTGTTGAATTTAAATTGGAAGAGAGATTAACAGTGAGCATCATTGAGGAGGGCAGGCAGTTCTATGTATATATACAGAAAGAATAGAAAGTCTGCTACGATAGAGTTATATACTGATTGAAAGGCACAATCTTAAATACAAAAAAAAATAAACTTTAGGTGTATCCCGGCTTCGCCCAAACCCTGGTAAATTTTGTATAGTCACTATATATTAATATGTATGTTTCTGTATTAATTGCAGTTAATGCCTGATAAGAAACTTTAATCTTTAAATAAAAGTTGCTTGAAAGCAAAACGCGGCTCGATAAGCGCACAAATTCTCGCTGCTAATACCTGACAGAAAAAATTACAGTTCGTAAGAAAGTCGTTTATAAGTTGTTCAAAAAAGTACATCATGATTTTAATATTTTGAAAAAATGGGTAAAAACAGTGTAGCATCAAAACCAACGAAATTGTTCATAGAAGAAAACCATTATTTGCATGAACTCGTAATTTGAAAAATCAGCTCGGCTGGGAGATTCCGCATACCTACCTGTTAGAAATATATTTATATGTTTGTGCTATTTCACGTCTTCATTTTTTAATATAATACAAATATAATTTAAAGCTTAAAAATATGGTTTTATTGTTGATTAAAAATTAACAAATTATAAATATTTATGTTTGTTTAACGGGTTGGCCGTGAGCAACAGGAAATTTAAATTTGTTTTTTTTTTTTTTGTGTTTTTTTCCATATATATGAATGTAAGTATGTAAATATATTGAACTGTGCGAGTACTAAAAGAACCATGTGTATGTGTGTGTGTGGATTTGTGTCATTCCGTAGTAAATGTAAATGTACAACATCATGCTTAGAAACAATCACACGCTTTTTCCTGTTAGTAAAAATGGCTTATATAATAATGTGGAAGAGACTTCTTCGCGTGTAGCTAGCTGTGCCTCTTATTTATAAACATATGTACATACATACTCGCGATAATGTACATATGTATATTAATTTAAGTACATGCAGGTTAATATTAAATTGGCTGAAAGTTTTACTTCTTTCGAATTAAATTAATTATACAGCTTAGCGTTACTTATCAAAAATCGGCTCGGAATGAAACATTTATTGGATACAAATACCTTTATTCTAACTATAATAGATTTAATCATCCGGCTAACCGAATCTATCGTGCCTATTCCAAAATATTCTAAAATGTTTTTCACAATTTAAAAAATGTTGAAAAAATAAAGACAACTAATATAGACGCATTTAAGGGGCATATGTATTTACTGTAATTGACGAGTTAATACAATAATTTTCAAAAATACAAATTTTAAACAACGATTGAAGCAGTTCGACGGAAATCACGGACATATCTATTCTGTAGGAGTTGCTAATAATATATGCCATGCACATTTTTGAAGCTTACATAAATACAATAAATAGGTAATTATATTAGGAATATGTTAATAAATTATAAATTTACTTTAAATCTGAGAAATCCATTTTGGAATAGACAAATATGAAACCCTATCTGACAATCTGGCTACGCTACAGCACAGCTTTATACTAGTTGTCGCCTATGAGTACTCGGTTTTAAGTATTTGACAAAGACACTTTTGTTGTATTGCTATTTCTAATTGTTATTAGCATTTGTTTAATATTTAGATATTAATTTTAGTATTGTTTTCGCTGATGTAGGCACTTTTGTAAACGTTAATTAGATATAAATCGTTAAATACGTACACATAATAAATACCGGCCTTTACTCACATTAAAATTTTATTTAAAGTAAATCGTAAATTGCGCCAATATATGTTTAATAATTTCCATACTAAGGCGAATGCTAAAATAAGCACTTAAGTGACATTTTTTTCGAAATTAATTTTTATTGGCTCTTTATTTTGTTGGCCGATTGTTATGAATATAAATTCATGTACATATCTGTGCAGCAAACTAGCACTTATTTGTATGTAATTTAGAGTAGCCCATTTTGAAAGTGAAAATTTATTATCTTAAAATTTCAACGGACGGAAAACAGTTTAGTGTGGTAACTCCAGTATCCTTCTTCTCTTTTCAGATGTAGTCAATGCTGTAAGAAGGAGAAAAATATAATTACTTAAGGTTATTTGTTGCCGTATGAAGAATTTTATTGTGTTATTATCTACTACTGTTTTTAACTAATTTCATATATACTTTGTGCTAAAATGCTAAATGCTACTTGTTTTATACAATGTACTTTTTACTCTACTCAATTGGTTCTTTCCTTCCATCTATGTATGAACGACATTCTTTGATACAATACTTGTGAGTTATAGATGGATAAAAGATTATGCATCTGACAGGCAGAAGGAGGCATCTCAGACTATATTCTTGGTATATTCATGATTGGAGTTAACAGACTAGTCGATCTCGTCATGCTCAAGCTTTCATACATGATAGGGAATAGGGATAATTGAAAATTATCTAGACAAGACTACTTTTACTCACAGTCCAAATTTATTCTGTGTTCCTTGAATACTATAAGATTTGATACTGAATTTCTTATGTGTAAGTAGGTAAGTAAGTTAAGTTAAGAAAATGTCACTTACATTATGGGCATCCGCATTCATCAACAACCATTTTTGGTAAGTCACGTTTAATAATACCGTCATCACCATAGTAAATTAAAGACATGCTCGAAAATTTGACTGGAGCACAACAAGGCCGCATTCCATTCAGCAGGCCCATTTTACGATACTCCTCTATAAAGTGGGCGTGAAATGTTTGAAATGTATCTGGAGTTCGAAATGGTCCAGAACACTCTCCTCTACAGTAATTTGCAAAGTATCCTCTAGGTGCAATGATCCAATCATCCCAACCGAGCGCCTTAAACGATACATAAAACGATTCCTTGCAGCATTGTCCACTTAGTGCACCACCACAATCCACAGCCCGTCTTCTTACACGCCTTGGCCTTGTGGATTCGGTATGAAGTACAAGAAATGGACGATTCGGATTTACATGAGTCGAAGCGGTCTTCACCTTTGAATGAACTTTTGTTGCCGACCATTGAAATAGATGCAGTGAATATTGGCTACCGCATCCAGTGCAGTCTATCAGCAGACGTAGGTTTTTTCCACTGGTATCGCTGTACCACTCGCGGATTGTTTCGGTCAAGTCAAACTTTTGCCAACCCAGGTGATCTGTGTCTACTTCAAAAGAGGCCCGAAATAAGAAAGCCTGATCTATAGCCTGTCAATGCGTATAAGAAATTAAAATATTATTAACTTTGTCATCGTAAGAAAATTACCTTTTCAGTTATATTAATTCCTTCCGTCATTCGAAATACCCAAATTTTGATCCTTTGCCTGGGTACGTTTGCGTGGCTTTTCCGCTTACTCTTTATTGAATGTTGTATTTCAAGATTAACTTCAGCTGCTGCATCCCACTCATTATGCTGTTTTTCGATACGAATATGCATTTGCGCACTTCTTATGGATAGTTTTTGGTTGGGAACACGTGATTTTTGAGGAGCAAACTCAACTATTCGGTACTCGCGATATTGTGACCCTAAAGATATATTAAGATATTGTTAACATTAAGATATACATATACCATAAGGATTATTGATAAAATTAAATCAAAATATGTTTTTTGAACTTATATTTGTATTATTTTCAATTGCGTTCAGTTCTAAATACAACAAGGCTGTTGATGGTGAAAAATAAAATATATTTACTTGAAAGGGTCGGTGATAATTTGTTCTGCCTGTTACATACTCTTGCGCGATTTCAGCATACCCTTTTTACCCGTTTTCAATGGGTTCAGGGTATAAAAAGCAGTCTTATGCTACAAAAGCTAAATACCTGTAAGGGTACTTTCGTTATTTTTTTCGTTTTGCATTTTTAATTGTTTACTCTGTCTGATGTTCTTGTTTCACACCTCAGACAATAGTGAAAGTACTTCACCGCACATTAGCAGTCTGCAATAAACCCTCAGACGACAACACAGTATTTCTACGCATATGTATGTAGTCGGGGGTCGTGTAGTCCCGCCGGCCAGACAAATACGAGTATATAAATATGTATGCTACTTTGTAGATGTATGCACAGTGGTTTGTAAGTTGTTTCTACGAGTTGACTGCATGGTTGTTAGTCTTCAGATACTTGAGCCTGCAGGTGTCTCTGTTGAGGAGTGAAATCAGCATTGCACTTGCAGCCGTTTCCCGGCCATCTTAAGGTGTCTGCCTATGCATGTACAAGCAGACATGCCTATGTACAATTATATCACCATACCACCATGTAACGACACCTCTCCATCATTTTTCCACCTTCTAGCACTGAACTGTTTACTATAGACGTATTATTTGCGAGTCTGTCCGCTCTCTGCGAATCCATACATAAATAAATTCAATGAATACATGAAAAAAAAAACGTTAGAGTGTTGCAGTCGTATGTAATAACAGCTTGCAAAGTGTGAAAATACCCTTCTGTGCGTGGAGGGGATCAAAACAAATATACTCTGTTTTTGTCGGGATCAGAGTATAAAAATACATATGTGAGTACAAATGTATAGCTTGCTTTGCTAATACAAACCCTATTAGGAACGTAAACTCTTGGTATTGTTTTCCTGGTTTGTAGTACAATGTTACAAACAATACCAGACACTCAGTCTGCCAGTCAAGCAGTCGCATAAGCAGACATCGACACAGACACAGGCAGAAGAGTGGAAGTAGCAATCCAACGTATGTTTTTGGTCTGCGTGCACACTTACACTTACACTTACACGTCACTTACTTATTTTACACGTTTTTACTTCGGCTCTCTAAAATATACATTCATTGAAAGTGAATTGCTCAGAACATGGGTAAAATGGGTACTTTGTAGTTGCACAAAAGTATATAAGAGCTAGATGGAATTATTGGTTGTAATTAAAGATCCTTTCTTTTTCAGATACGGCGAACATTACAATCTATGTTAAACATTTACCTAATTCATTTATACAGGAATACAGGTTGTTGAAACAGATTTAATTGTTTTGTTGTACTTACCCTCCTCTGCAAAAGTAATTATCTCTTGCGTGCTCCCAAAAAAATCTTCGCGTTCAAAACCAACACCATCCCGATCTTCTCTGGTCATACTATCGTGTATTAATCTTTCTTCATCTTCATGTGGACTTTTGAGTAGAATTTTTGTGCCGCTATTGTGCTTTTGGTCTTTATTTTGTATTAGGACGCTGTAATCGTTAAAATAAACATGATCATTGTGTTCAAAGCCGCCGCCTATGTCGTTATTGGTGCTATCACTATCACTACTACGATTTATATCTATTAGATATGTTGATTTACTGTACGCAGTCGACTTGGTATTTCTGTTGAAAACATTATTTGCCACTTGTTTTTTAGAAGCTCGCAAAGGTGTGTTGTCGTCTACTCGTGAGCGTGGTTGTGGGCTCTTATTAGCAATCGTTCCTGTTTGTAGTTGACCGTGTCTCTCCCAGGTGTTTGTGTTTTTGCTATTTCTGTGTTTATTTGAATACTTTTCCAAATGATATCTAGCCCTTCCAGCTGTTCGATTTCTTAAAAAATGTCTTTTCATGACGCTGTTAGTGCTCCTATTGGTTCTGCTCAATGAGTATGCAAAGTTTTGACTAGTTGAGCGATTCTGCTCTGTGTTCACAGAAGCCGTGTTTGGTGCATGGAATTCATTAATATCGGATATTCTTCCCACCCCTTTTTGACGGTCATTTAAGAGAGCACTTTTAATGCCGGCTCTGCTGTCAAAAGCATCATTTGTTACCATTTGACCACCATCCGCCCGATAGATCGTCTCCCAGATGAACTGCTTGGGTAGCGGATGGGACACATTAGGTTTATGGGTGAGGCCAAGTTTTGTCAGAATTTGTCGTTTTATCGATTCCAAACGAACACGGTCGCTGAGCACAATATTGTTATGATTGCGATTAGTTTTTTTGTAGATGTAATTGTTGTGGTTATTGTACTTGTTATTGTTATTGTTATTATTGTAATCTGTGTGTGGGTTATCTGTGTAAATGTGACAATTGTAAAGTGTTATGTAAGTATCACAGTTGTATTGATTCATGCTGTATATTGACTGTGTTAAATATGTATATACATTTAAATGAGCTCTACGAACTCAAGGGCACCGGTCAAAATTGCATTGACTCAAAATATTACCTATTCAATTTAACTTTATTTTATGCGCAAAGTCGGACGGACAGATGTATCGACTTGTTGATGCTGATTAAGAATAAATACTTTAAGAGGTCGGAGATGCTTCCTTTCACCAAGTCTCAGAACTTGCGCTTGTACGGACACAAAAATTGAACGCCAATATATTTTCCAGTTTCCACATCGGAGTATGTACAATTAGGTCTTATGCAGAACTTTCATTTAAGTGATTTTTTTTTTTAATTTTGGGTATATATGTATATATAATGGTTTGATGTATGTAAGTATATTAGCAGTTTGAAGAACTCACCCTTATCGCTGTAAAAGTTTCCCTCCTCAAACTGGCACAGAGTACAGCCTTTCTGGGTGACGAGACTTGAAACGTAGCCACCGCTACTAGCAATGGCATTGCAGTTGATAAGTTTAATCTCCAGCCAAAAGAGTCCAATAAGCAGCCACACAAGATTCGTACGGTTACGTTTGGTTTTAGAAAAATGGCGCATTGTGTTATAATTGGCTGATGGCCATGACGAAACGAAAGCCTTCAAGGAGGCCACACGTATATCCGATGAAGTATTGCGTGTCCGTATTATAGCTTCTGCTGTATTGTCTTGCTTAATTGATTTCAACGCCTCAAGTGAGAGACATGTGTTATGACTGTGACTCTGACTTAACTGAAATATGCTATCCTGATATTGTTGCAGTTTGCTGTTTCCCGTCTGTCTGCTGCCATTGTTATTGTGCCTGCGGCGTCGTCGGCGGCGTCGACGGCGACGTCTTCTTTGCCGCTTACGATTGTTGCAGAACATTTTGCACAAATTGTTGGTCTTCAGTTGTTGGTCATTAGTAATATCATAGGAAGCATGACCGTGCCCATACTGTTCCTTTAATTTACTTTCTCCATTGCTGATTGCTACTGAGCTGCTTGGCGCTGTAATCGCGGATGCTTTGGATAAGGCCCGACTCCCACAAGGCACAGTAAGCTGGCCCGTCTTATGCAGCGTAATGTAGCTAGTTAACAGTGTGACCAGAGCGACAGCCCATTGACGAGCCACTGCGACAGCCATGACCAGAAGTCTCGACGCACCAAAGACCACACAGGAACTGCCCTTGCGTGGTGGTGGTGACGGATAGATGCTGGTGCATGAGCTGCAACAAATCCGACTTAAGTTGCTGCAGCTGCAGCAGCATACGAAAACGCAACATCCCTGTCGGCAGCAGAAACAGGGACAATTGTAAAAGCATTTGCTATCAATGGATCCTGCTGCTGGCGCTGATACAACCGGCTTTTGTTCGTCAAAATCAAATAACATCGTTATTTTTGTAGCGGCTGCTGCATGTTTTTATTTCTGAATATTGTGCACTTTTCGCATTCAATAATCCACCGCCTCATAATACAATATTTTACTGTAAAGATAGAAATGTATAATGAATAAGAGGGAATGTTGCTGTCTAACTTAATCAATAGCATAATATTCGGACCTCCGTTTATTAACTGCTGCAAAAACTGTTGCAAAAGAACTATGCCTAAGAAGTTTATTTAATTAATAATAATCATAGCAAGGTACAATCACAGATGGGAAATCGAAGAATAAAATATTTCATAGCATACTTTCTAATACATCTCATACATCGTTGTGTGCTCGTAAATTGAAAACAATAATTATAAAACTAATAACACATAGGTTCCATTTGAGTTCAGCAGACAATTTTACACAGTATCCATGTGAATAATAAAAGAATGCATATGCAATTGTACGTGCGTACAAGTATACAATCCTAAGCATAAGCATACAAACCTTTTGTATGTACATAAAGTATGTACTAATATACAAGCCATTTGTAGCGACAGACAGACAAAAGGATGCGACGAGACGACGCCAAAAGCAACCAAATATAAATGCTAGCTTTAGGCTGTGGAAAGAGCAAACAGGACACAACTACAACAACTACAACAACTACAGTGTAAGGCAAGTGAATAGGAGAGTTAGAGAGCTTTAAGCTAAGATGACACAATCTTTTTTCTTCACATTTCTATTATATATCGAATCCCCCTCCAATCAACTTTTTGAATTACACGCACATAACATTATTTTTAGAGGCATGTATAACGTGTAAGTGTATTTATACAGAAGATAATTAACGTCCTAACCCCGTTAGGCAAATAATTTTGCACCATCTGACTGCAAATAAATTGAAGAATATTTCATAAATAATATAAAATCGAAATTAACCACAATTAGGTTTGTATGTGCGATACCAACTTAGTAAGCATGTATATTTCTAAATAGATGTACTGAGCCTATGTTAATCAGTAATAGACAATTACACGTGCCTCTTGAACTTGTTGCCGGAATATTTTCTGGCAATAATCTAAAGAAAACTTGCAAATCGAACATAATAAACTTCGAAGTATTCACGTACACACAAATATGTATAATTTTTTTATTTACACATACATATATATATGTGTGTATATATATATGTATATATATTTATATATGTGTATATATATTTATATATAATCACCATCACTGCTAAAGTATTGGAGACACTTCGTCTGGAACACATTCGTTGGAGATGGAGTGAAATTCGATTGTCAGCCAAAAATGGCAAATTCACACAACTTACAGACACAATAGTATATGTACGTTTGTATATAAGTAATCGTCGGTGTCGCTGAGTATGTGCTTAAAAATGTATGTGTGTGCATCTGCTTACATGTGTAAAAATATATCTATAATATGTATACTATATATATGCATGTACTTATTATATCTGCGATTTGATCGGTTTACCGACTTATTTATTTATTGATTACTATTTTCTATATTATTTAGTTACTTAGGCTGGTTGCCGAAGGGTATTATTAAATTATGTCAGTCTGGCTCTGTATTTCTTTTCATTCACTTTATACTATCACTTTTGAAACTGTTGGCAGATTCAAAAAAAGAAAATGTTAACTATTTATTAGACACTAAATCGTAAGAATTGCAAACAAGCCACTTTGCGGAGCCAAAATAACGTTTATTCGGCTCGGTGTTAACGGACTAAATGAAAATTGAATAACGAACACGCTTTTACGAATGAGCTGGCAATCGTCTGCCATCAGCTGATACAGTACTCGCTCACTAAAGCCTTCACCAATTTTATATTTGAATAGTGATATATATTTATATTGTCTTAAATGCATTTATTATATATTTTTGAACTTATATGGTTGCTTTTCTTTCACTATTAAGTGTTTACTCTACATAATTGATAACTTTAATTTCTGTTCTGTTTAATAATTTATTAGATATATATAATATATAATATCCACTTTTACAAGGTTATTAATATCAGAGAGCTTCCAGGAATGTAATCACAGCAAACTAATATTTTAACGCCCCTAACAATTGTTTTATATAATTACACAATACAATATTTTACCGCGAGCGTTCACTGTGTGCGATGTTTGCTCCCCCAGACTAACGGAAAACGAGACGAATTTGCAATTGGCTCACATCAGATGATAATATGCATTAAGGATGGTGCTAAAGAACAGAAGCTTGCTGCTCTAAACCTAGGGACGCTCCCGCTTATATTCAAAACTTTCCGCATTATTTAAAAATAATCTATAAGCAACTTGATTATTTCGTATGTACGACTAATCCAGCTGACTGGTGACTTTGTGTTGTGACAAAATCAATTTTGAAATAAACAAGTTTATTAATGATTAATTTCTTATAATTATTATATTTCACATACAAACATAAAAACTACAACTTTTAATGACTATTCAAATTGTTTTAAACGTTTTTTACATTTACATTTTTAAATTATAAGAATTGCATAATTTAACATACTCGAAAATTGGCTGTTAGCGCAATTTTGCGCATGTTAACGCACTGTGGACCGCCGCCTGTTATTGTTTTTAATTCTCTTTGGCCAATAGCATAAATGTGCTCTTTATTCTCAGTTCTCTTAAAATGGAGCTACCACCTTGTTTTCCATTAGCTTATTAACTATCGATAGTCCAAAATCATGTATAGTGCTGTTGTGGTATTTTATTTCGATTAATATTAAAAAAGACAAGAATATATAAATAATATAGGTAAAATAAAAATACAGCAAAATGTATAATCATGAAAATATGTAAAGTCATTAATCACAAGATTTTATTTTTGATTTATAATTCAAACAGCAGAAAACATTTTTATTTACATTTTCAAACTATTGAAAGATTGCGCAGCTTAAGCGCAATTTAGGGCATGTTAACGCACTTTGCTCATTAAATCGGCTGAAATACGATGCCAAATGGAGCAAGCGGTAGATATGTTATTTTCCGATATTAATTTCAAATAGTAATTTTTTTAACCTATTTTGGTTTTGTAGATGTGTTGAAAATTGTGTAGACAGCAAATACCTTTTCTTATCTGCTCAATTTAGGGGTGAAGAACATCGATGGGCTGATGCGATTGCGCAAATACCCCTGATTGCCACCCCTTCTAGACGCTATAATAAATTTTGCCTCGCACTTTAATGTTGCGCCTATGCGTTACACAGTTTGCTGTCATATAGCTCGAGGACGTTTTGGCACTAACATCCTTGAGGATTTTGCGCACTATTTTAATAACCATACCAACGAAACTTCGAGTGGTTTGATACTTTGCTGATGAGCCAGGCAGCGATTTGTTTGTATAATGGAACGACTCCTCCAGAAATGTTGTCCAGTTTAGCCAAACCAGAAAGCCGCTGTAACAACACCACCAAAGTGAAATTTTTTAAGAATCCACCATAATTAGCCATTTTTTCGTAAGGTGTGTAACGCGAATACCAATAAGAATTGATTGGCAATAAAAGCCACAATTTTAATGATTTCATTTAAGAGATGTACCTCGACCAACCTTTGATAAACTGCATAAATTTTAGTATGCGCTAAATAATCGTGTTATCTTAATTATAAATTATCTTTATCTTAAACATAGTCTTTAATAAAGCAAATTTACTAAATTTTTAAAATTTGATGGAAGTATTGTGTAATATACTTAATTAATAATTAAATTTAGATATGATCATAGCTGAAAGAGTACAATCGTATGTAAATAAATCTGTACATACCAACAATTTAACAACAATAAATATTTTATTACTTTACATTATGAGTTTGCTTTTGGTCCTATATAATTATTATTTTCTTGTTTGCAAATCTAAGCAACATCGAGCAAAAAGCTCTGATCTAGGTTAGGAAATACATTACATTTTTTTACATCTTCTGGAAAATACTCATTAATAGACAAATATTTTACTCATACTTGCATAAAGAATTAGTTGAACGATTACTGTGTGGTATCCCAAAATCGAATGTTTACTTAAAATTGACATTTTACGTAGGGTGTTGATTCGATTAAATGTTATTATACCCATTTTACTACTTCAGTATAGGGTATGAAAATAAAACAAGAAAGTGCAATTGGGGACCTAGCACAAAAACAAAACACAATAATGACGACCATAACAACAACAGTGGCACATAATAGCAACTAGCGGCAGCCAAAGCAAAAGCAACATTAACAGAAAAAGCAACAGTCAAAGACCAAAAGAAACGGCAGAAGAGCAGTCTCGGTTGACTTGCAGACCGTGAAAAGCCACGAGCCACAATTGAAATACCGAATTTCATACCGAAAACATATGAATACTGATTGTTCAAATAAAGAGCAAGCGGTATGGATGACTACAGCAAACACGTACAAAATCAGATAATAACACATACATATATACATGCATCGTACATACATATGCATACATACTGTTGTACGATCGACAAACGAACATTATGTGTTTGAGTATGTATATGTATGGATATGTGGACACATTATATATACACATATGTGAAAGCAACCATCTATATATATACATACATATATATATATATATATATATATATATATATATATATATATATACATATATATATATTAGTTTTAAACTGGAAAAACTGAACCGCTTTGTGCAAAAGCGGTAATCTAATAATATAAGTGAGTATATCAAGTTTTCGAAAGCGATTATTAACATCCTTGTCAAGATAGTTCAATCCACTAAGCACTGTACTCAGGGCTGAAGTGTCATATGTACATCCGATCTAGCTTATGTGTGTAAGTAAATACATAGGCATGTAAATAATTGTGTATGATTGCATATACACGAAATAGGCTCTTCGCTTGAAGTATCGCAGCGCAATATGGAAAATAGTTTTCAGAACAATTTCTGCTTTAATCGATCGGCTCCCAGCTTCCATCATCTGTAAGTATTTTTGAAAATGCTGTCCGAAAGGTATAATAATAGATGCCATAATAATTAATAATGACAATTATACATATGCAAAACCCTTTGCGGGTAGTACCTGTTGTTAAAATATATATTAAGATTGGGATGGTATTTAAATGATGTTTTGTTTAAACTTGCAGATATTAGAGTAGAGAAAACCATACGACAGAGAAGGCAAGCATTTCATCTGTGCATACATTTGCGCTTCGTGGCTCTTATGATTAGCACTGTGTTTTGGTGACCAGCTATAAGTGTGGACAAACTGTTTTATATTTTATAGGGTAGTCAATCTTCGGCAACCCGAATATAATTTTTCGTTTAATGTTGTGCAGAGCGTTGAACCCTGACCTGGCGTCAATGCAGAGTTTGGTTGCGCATATTTTGGCCCACAAGCAGAAGTAAAGAAGGAAGAAGGGCAAAATATCAAAACGGAAGGCATGGGGTGGTTTTTCTGATCGTCAACACCGCTACGGCGTCACGGTTGCATCTATCTAACAGGTGTTCTGTATAGAAAGCGCGGGCTTTGGTAGCACTAAGAGGTTTTCACTTGTAGAGGCGAGATCACAGAAAATAAACTCAAATAAACATATGCACTTATATATATATGTAAGCTACACGTAACTATGTTATTTTGTATGTGTGTGCAAGTGTTTACAATAATACATATATATGCCTTGCTCAAAACATACCCAGAGACTTAGCCAGCTGTCTTTTCCATCAGTTTCTCCGGCAATCAACCCGCTTTCTTTATTATGGACTTTCAGAAGTTAAGAAAAACCGGAAGAGGGAAACAAGAATCATGCTACTTATCGATAGTTATCGATCAAATATAATGTTGATTTGCCTCCCTAGCGGATATGGTTAGACGGCTTCAGGTGCTGATGCTCATTAAGAATACATTTGTATATAGGATTAGGTATACTTTCTTCTGCTTGTGTTAATTTTCACTACTTTATGCACTTTTTACATATTTAAATTGGGTACAGGGTATACAGATTTGGAAAGAGTATAGATATGTCGGCATCAGGCAATAAGGCTACATGAGCGGATTGTAGTGCAAGCCAGATTAGGAGATGGTTCAGTGATTCCCCTTCCCCTGTGGTTTGCAACGGTAGTCGCTATTTGTTTGGCACGCGCCGTCTTGCCAGCCTAAGCAGCACCTGCAAAAGTGTGTATGTATGTGCGAAGAGTAAGGTATGCCACATAGATTTGGACGATTCTCTATTTACACTATGTTTAAGTTTAAACTTATACATACATACACGAATGTGTAAATATATACATTGGAATAAATACATATCTAGTATATATGAGGTATAAATTATTTAAATATGCTTTTTTTAATTTCTTTCCTGTGTTTTTTATTCCATCAGAGCCGATTACCTGTACAAATTTGTTGAACCAATTGGGTAGAATATACCCAGTTACCAGCCACAATATAAGTTCAAAGTTACTTTGCATATACATACACACAAGCTGTTTGCTTTTGGCAGCGAATGTGTGACTTTTTGTCTAAGACCAATCTTCAGATTGTTTTCGGATGTCCAAATTGGTCAAATTAATATTCAAATGATTGTATATATCCCTATTTTATATAATAAAATGATTATTTCTGTTTGCATACCTACATATGTATAATTCAAAAATACTAAACACTACTTATTTAATTTATACTTATCTATATGAACTTACAAAAGAAGGTGTTTTGAATTCGCTAATCTATAGAACTCAACTAAGTGACTCTACGTGTCCAAAAAATAGTCCGGGTAGAGTTGATGAAAAACGGTCTTGAATTCCCTTACGTATTATGTATATATGTCTGTTGTTGGCTGGCAATATCGCTGTATAGGTATCTTATATGAATACATACGTTTATAAACTGTGTGTCGTTCGTTGCTTTGACACAAAACCTAACCATATGATACTTTTTAGTATGCATATGCACACAAACTTATATAAATATATGTGATGCATATGTATATAATATATATATATAAATATAGCTATATATATGTATGCATACATATATATAACCATATAATAAATGCACATACAAACGAATAAGGTGAAATCAGCGGCCTAGCCTCGAATGCTCAATGGTATGTATGCATCTATGTATATATATATGCATAAGTACATCCATTTGTATGTAAACAGGTGCGGATTCACAAATGGATGTATCTTATATACTCACTCATACAAAAATTCAAACCCAAATACATAATATATATTTTTTCTTACATATATAGGTAATAACAAAGCCAAACGCGTTTGTCTGCACTTATATACATTTGCATGCACCTCTTTGTGTATATGTGAAGTACGTACATACATAGGTATATTTTGAAAATCGCGCCTCTGTTGATCGTGTAAAGTACAATAAAAAACTCTCTCGTACAGCAGGCGCAGGTATCGCTAACGCTCCCGATTAGTCGTCAGCCCGTTTGAGTGGAAACGAAGCCGACCAACCGTAAAGCCAGCAGTCGTAGTTGTGCTCAAACCAGGTTTTGAGCGCGGCTCAAAGCCGCATCAGAACGCATACAAACACACTCTTTAATGTATGTAGATATATACACACTCACATATATATATATATATATATATATATGTATGTACATATGTACATATATATATATATACGTACACACATAAATTTAACAAATAGCTTGTTGAGTGAGAGCGGCTTCGAACTGCTTCCGCCGACCATTCGAATTCAACAGAAAAACAGTTTCGCCTGAGAACTCTTTGAACACGGTCCACCGATCCACCTGGCAGGGACCTGTAGCGCGTTCGTGAACTAAGAAGCAAGTGGAACGTGCCTTCTTCTCTTGTTTAAATTTCCAAAATTTTGTGTACACACATACACATA
Source organism: Drosophila nigritarsus (assembly GCA_035044305.1). Classification (NCBI taxonomy): domain Eukaryota; kingdom Metazoa; phylum Arthropoda; class Insecta; order Diptera; family Drosophilidae; genus Drosophila; species Drosophila nigritarsus. The sequence goes on from JAWNMF010000901.1 coordinate 987,270, forward strand.
TATAATATGTATATACATATACATTATGTATATATTATGTATACATTTATAATGATATGAATACTATATAATCTGCCGCTACAGGCAAATCGAAAATCTATGTAACCGTGTCGCATGCTTTTTAAGATCAATCAAATCAGAAACCTCCTTACATGATAAAAACAGCATAATTAGTGAGTGTATGTGAATTGCTTGTTCTCAGTGAATAAAGGAAGCATTCATAATTTTTGTTTATTTCCTTGCTTTGCAAATTAATGGAGAAGTTCTTCGGGTGAGTGCATTCAAATGGACAAAAAAATATGTATTTGTTGTATAAGCACCATTTTTTACGCTAGGCTTAAAGCTGAATGTGAAAAAAGATCACTTCAAATGAAATACGTTAGTGTAGTCTAGTCTAGACTATCTAGACTAACTATGAGATATCCTGTATTCAGCCTATATACTTACTTATATATACTTACAATAAATATAAGCACACACCACCAGGAGTCCAGCACTATTGTTAAATGATGTCAATGCTTCTTAGTTCGATGGCCCTTTATGGCATAAATATTAAAAGAAAATGTGTGAGCATAAGGAATTAAACGGCCATATAATATTGACCTGAGTAATTCTTAAAATATTGAAAATGCACGCAAACGTGGCTATTCGTATTTGAAAATATTTAATTAGATTCAACTTAACCTTTTGGTTTCATAGTGCTTTTTTTTAATAAAGATAATAAATCGAAACAATACCTTAAATAATTTATCAATAGACATAATTACTTCACGACATAATGATCACGAACATCCACGTTTAGCAAATATTTCATTGTACTAAATCCTGAAAATGTAAAATTATATGATAATGCTGAAGATCAAGACCAAAATAACTTATGAATTCTTTGTAGCATATACATATACATGTGTATGTTGGTATATAAAGAAAAATACAAGCTGTGTGCGAAATTTACCCACGCTACTGACCTTGAGCTTGTTTTTCCCGTTTTCAGTGGAGTTTATTTGTAAGTCTCGTCTTGCGCTAGGTCGTCGTCGTCGTCGTCATCGTCACCGTCTTCGCCATTATTAAGAGCGAGTGTGTGAAAATACGCTTTTATTTTCCCACTTTTATTTTTCAAATTGAATGTATTACGCGTACAAAATGTGATCTAAGACAGAATACTCTGTATGTATGAATGTACTCTCTATCGTAGCGGGCATTAGTGAGGGTGTGGTCGTCCGTGACTTCTGCACTTTGTGCTATGATATGCTTTTGTATTTCACCCATGTGACATCATGTCACATCGAGTCCCTACTATATATTGTATTACGATGAATACATACATTTTTAAATTAAGTGTATCATGTGAATAAAGCTTAAATGTGCAACGGTTAAAAAAGAAAATAGAGCAGATGGTCCGTTTCGTAAGTGTAGACGTTGATACACTCGTCCTCGGATAGGACAAACAAAATAAAGCAACATATGCAACCGAACAAAATATTATCACATAAACCGAACACCGAGCTCAGTAACCCAAAGACAAATGCACATTCTCATGCATTTGGTGTGCAGCACACTTGACTCATCAATTGGCCGACCGGCTGACTGCAGTGACCCTAAAGGGGGGGGAGTCCTAAAAAGGTCAATTAAGAACAGGTGAACTAGCGCGCGCGCCTCTCAAATATGTGTGTATGCATGTGGTGAGTATGTATGTGTATAAATATACTACATAGCTCGTGCGTGCTGCAAAACAAAAAGAAGCGAAATGAAGCGGCTGCATTAAAATAAGCGGGAAAATGCGCCTAGCGTCTTTTATTGCAGCATATTTCAGGTAGACTATTACCCGTTTGTTAGAACTCTGACTGCTTATATATATATATATATTATAATATGGAGTTTGTTTCTTTGAACAAATAAGTTTTCTAATCGAGAATTAAGCTTCACAATAATAATAATCTTATATTTAAATTTCATAAATGTCTACCCTTCCGTGATGGGAGAAAATCAAATTGTCATATTAATATATAAATATACTTAACTATAGGTACAAATGTATGTATGGGATATCTCCTAGTCGGGATATTTCGACTTGCCATTTTTACTTGTCCTTATTTCATTGTAGAAACTTTGCCATTGTGGTTTACAACAACAGCAATGCTCTCATCCGACAATATGATGATCATTATCATTATCGTTATCAATCATCATCATCGACTACTTGTTAAACGTTTAGCTTTAACCTGCTGCTTATACTTGTGTATATCATCGTTCTGCGCGCTGCAATTTGAGTATGCTCTACGTCACCACTACTGGTGACCGCTTTTTATACTCTGTCTGCGAAGGGAAATATAGTAGATGTGTTGGAAATATTAAACATACCTGCCGATCTGGCCGATTTATTTGCCTTTCCGTGTATCCAATTGAACAGTATTCTTATACTATCATATATTTTATACTATCGAAGCGTGATTATCTTCATATAGGGTCTCTGTAAGTCGCTTATTATAATAAGAACATTCCTTTGTGCTGTTACTGTTGTTGTTTCTCTTTCTGCTACAATACTAGTTCTGTCTGTTGCCGTTGGGTGCCTTTACCCTGCCGCAGTAGTTTCTACCAGGTGCTTATAGTTACGTATTCGTGGCTCAAGCGCAAGTTGAAGAATGGTTGCGACCCATCCTCACCCTCGGTCTCGATTCTGGACCCTGCGCTTCGATTAGCACGCGCCAAAGTAACTGCCACTGCGCTGTAAGTAGCACACTCTTTCGCTTGCAATCTATGATTATGCAGAAACTAGCAGCCTGTCTGGATAGCGAGTGTATCTGTTGAATTTTGCCTAAACATTTTTCTGAAGCACAGCATTTTGTAGATAGTAGGATTGCTGTTTGGGATTAAATGGCTGTGGCTTGTCGCTGCAGGTAAACAGAGTTATTGATGTAGCCACGATCGCTCTTTCAGATATTGATGATATGCTTATAATGGAAATGCAGACGTCGCCACATCTTAGCCATGGGCTAGCGACACTCTCTCCGGGCCTAGTGCACCAGCATCAACATCAGCACCAGCACCAGCACCATATTCTTCATCAATCGCAAACCCAGCCACTGTCGCTACGTAGCAGTCAGCCGACGCAACATCAGCATATAGAGCATCAACTCCCACAGCAGATGGGCGCCTCATCAACTTTGCACACACTTCAAAGCTCGTCAACAAATGAGCACCTCACAGTAAGCAGCAGCACTCATCAGCATCACCATCAAAATGCGGCTAGCCAGGTCTATTCGTCAAATCACCCGGATGACAGGTCTAAAGGTAAGTTACAGTTAGATTTAGTGCCATTCTTACATTTTTAATGGATACAGGGTGCAAAAATCTTGAATTTTTTTCTTCAACTTCTATACTATTTCACTGTGTAAATGTTGTGTCAAGAAAAAACACAGAGAATTAATAAATGGAAAATCGCAAAAATAAACATACGTGTACAGACAAATGCCTGTATGTGTACTTAGCGACGATTCGACTAGAATACGTTTGCCATTCGTACAACGATGCAACGATCTAAACAAAAGATTACATTTACATTTCCGAGTTTAAGGAAAGCCACCAAATATCATACATTCATAAGTACAGGCGGCTTACAGGGACGTAATAAGCGGAAAGGAGTCGAGGCTTAACTATAGTTTAAATGTAGTTGAAGAACAATAGCATAAACTTGGGGCTGTCGTGTTTCGGGGTAGGGAGCGTTAAGTTAAAGGCAAGTGTTTTTAGTCAGCATTTGTGCTTGATCTTTAGAGTAAGACAGATGCTGCCTTTTATTGCCTGCCACAGACATTGCCTGTTTAAAATTATTCACTTGATATGTATAGATAGTCTTGGAATGTACTATTGAACAAATTCCGCTTTAGCTGTCTGAATTTTGTTGAAAGATATGGTATTGAAAGTTAAAAATAGAAACATATTTTGCAAAATAATAAAACAGCAGACAGGCTATCAATATGCTAGGAGCTGTTCTGCACCTGCCTATACAAGTACGTATGAAAACTGTAACGAAGCTCTCATAGTTGACTGAGGTAGTCTTGCTGATATAATACATTTGTGGACACAATATGATTGAGAGAAGTGAATGTAAAAGGCTGAAGCAGACAGCTCAACATATGTATATGTTTAATGAGTCTTAATCATGGTTCACATTTCGTTACAAGACAATGTTCAATAAAATTAATTTCAGACCAAAAGTTTGACGATTACTCAAATGGTTTAGTGCGCGGTATATCAACTCCGGGTATCCAAGATCCGTCCACTTCAGTCGGAAATAGTTTTTTAGGGCAGTCACAAGGGACGGTTGAATGGATAACTGCCATGAACGATGCCCAACACAACACAGGTAAGATATATATTTTGAAACATTTTAAACATGGCATAATAATTTATTTGGTTTTGTCAATTTAAATTTCAGAAGATTCGCACAGTTCGCAAGGCAGCATTTCGGGAGATGGTAAGTAAACACACAATTCCAATTTTACCATTTGTTAAAAGTTTTGACAGATTAGTCACTGATACAACTATTTTATTTAATTCCCACACAAGAAATGTTGTTATCTATGTTGGGTGTTAATCATCAGCTACCGATCCCGTGTGACAAACTATGGTCACAGACAACGGTGTTTCATTCTTTAGTTAGTCTCCTAGTCGGGCAACAGGCAACCGAGCGGTCAATCTGTTGTGGTTTAGTCAGACATGTCTCAAGTAACTACGTGTTTAATTGAAAAAAACGCAATCCAACCACAAACGTGTTTTTAGTTTCTCTGCCACTCATCTCGAATTGCCAAGCTTTCTTGTTTTGTTTGCTTGAATCGAAATGGTGCCTGGCTGATAAGTTCGTATCTAACGTATGGGCTTGGGTATTCGTATCCGCCGGTTGTGGATTGCGGGTATTATTGTAAGCCTTCACATGTCTATCAAGCGAACAGAACAAGAGGCCCACTGGTCACTCAGATCATGGTGTGCATTACAATTTTAAGTTTATTCTTTAAGGTATCAACAGAAAAAATAGTATTGGCAACATCCAGGCCAAGCCAATAACCGCATGAATGCAAAGTATTTTGCTCTACCGTTCACCTTAGTCAGCATGTAAAACTAAAGCCACAGATTCGAAACAGTTTCCTACCATTTACTTTATGCGTTCTCCTTTCTGTCAATAACCGGAAGGGAGAATGATGGTCCGTTTTTGCTTCTCTACAATAAAAATCGAGAAAATTCTGTGCTCAATTTCATGAAAGCATCACTTTTAGAGATATAGCCAAGTTATTTAATGGATTACTTATTGGAACTATCAACGTTCATTATATTTACATTAATATTGAGTAAGGCACCCAGCGCAAGCAATTGCTGCTCAGGCGTCCTCACGCATACATACATAAATATATAAACATAGTAGACACAACACAAAGAATTATAAAGACATTATTATTCAACACAGGTGAATTATGCAAATTATGTGATTGTGATTTACATAGCAGAGCCCACACCGGAACGAAATTCGACTTTTATTGCAAAAACAACAATAAAAGCAACGCAATAATAATTAAAACAATCCCCAAAGGATATTACTAGAAAAGTCAAAACATAAGTTAAAAGTGATTTGTCAAATTAGAATAAACAGTACAGTCAATGCCTACATGAGCTACGTTTTTAAAGTTGCAATGAAGTCAGTAAAAGTCATTGAGGTCTGCTTGGAACATTTGTATTTTTTAATATCAGCTGAACATACAATTGGGAATTCAGAAATGAACACAACTCGCATTTTTAAGGGAAACGATATCTGGCCAGGCTGTGAGCGAAAAGTGGTGAAGTCAAAGCACTTGCACCAGATGACCTTTAACAAGTCCCATGTCTCTCCGCATGTTCTACGATTACTTTTTATGCTAATGCAATTATATTATGTTTCAAATATTTTTATATCGCTACGAAATCCCTTAGTTCTGAGCGGCGTACCTTTTATTTAAAATATTCTTATCTGTGACCATAAGCAAAACTTATCATAAAACGAATATGTTGAAGTATCCAATACTTCATGCGAATATTTAAATGATGACTGCACACCTTGTAAACGTAAGTTCCCAACTAAAAGCTAATATTGTAAATTTATAAAATACTATATATATAAGTGTGTCTGTATCCCGAAAATAGTCCCCTTCAACTCTGAGTGGCAGCATCATAGATATTTAGGCTCGCCTGACGTCAGAAACGTTGCTAGTTAACCATAATCGAATTACATAAAAATCTTCAATCAACGCGGCAAAGCTATTGTTGAAATGCTTGACGACTTGGTAGGTTGAGGGTAAACGGAAAATATGTATGTACGCGTATATATGGGGCATGCGCTACGTGGTTGTCTCAGTCAATCTATGGAAAATGGTCTGGCTTTTTCACTTATTCATATTTAAAGTACAAAATCAACATTAAAGATGATACATTACATACACACATATTTCCAATTACATACGAGTAAGTCTGTATGTACACAAAAACCGCTTGTTAATATTTTTGTCGCTAACATAATTACTTTGTCTTTATGTTACAACTAGATGTTGTCATCATCATACATGCTCATATAATACAAAAAGACAACAATTCTTATAAGAGCGAGTAGCAACAGAGTTATACAAACAAACGAACAATCACAACAAGAAAGCCTGAGCGGTGTGTATAAGCGAGATAGGTAGATAAAGTAAAAAGAGTAAGAGAGAGAGCCGCAAATATTTAAGTGGTAGAAACGAGAAACGACAACTGCCCGCTGTGATTGGTGCTAAGCACATCTTGGCCTTAGTGCTGATTGGCGGAAATCCCACTGAGTGTTTATTGCGTTCCCCTTTCACTTTTTTGTTCGCTCTCTCTCGCTCTCTCTTTCTCTATATCTTAAAGTGTGGACCGCAAGCTCTAACGCACTCCCAAAAAAGCAAGTAGTATAGTACACAAATGAATAATATATGTATGAATATTTAGCACTAAGGCCAAGACTAAGGCCGCCCAAGTAGATGTGAGATCGAATGGCCAAACAAATAAATACATATTTAATGTCACTAATAAATATGATAAAGATTGACTATCAAGTTTTCATTAAATCTATATTGAAATAACGAGGCACAAAACATGTCAATTATCGAACGTAGTCAAGGGTCACAGTAGAGCTAAGTTCGGTACAAGTGAAATACATAATCGAAAGACAGAACGCATATGCCCGCTTCTCTTTCAAAAATTCATACACAAAATCAGTGTTTAACCATAAGCCGTGGGCTTAGACATTTAGCGCCAATCCAAAACCAACTACCGACAACACCACCTTCAATACCACTGACACCGCCTCTACCCACCTTTGACTTTACCAACGAGCGTAACAGCAGCAGCAGCATTACCCAGTGTATGCAGTACTCAGTACAAGAATAGAAAGCGAATAACGCTCTGGTGTGGCTGTCTCTCGCTTTTGGTTCGTCTTCATTGGCTCGCTGCAGTAAGTCGTAGTCGGGCAGTCGTGAAGTATGCGCAACCCGATGTGGTTGGGCGGTGCGGTGGCGAAACAAGGACCAAGGACACGCTGTGTACGCAGCTCACACGAGCTGCAATCGCAGGCGCCCGCACACAGATACAAACACACACGCACGATTCACACGCATAGAAAGAGATAAGAAACAAAACGTGCGCAGGATCTCTGCGGCTGACAGCAAACAGTCCGGAAAAAATGGCTAGAAATATTTCACGGCACTGCAAACGAAACAAAAAAAATGTATAATAAGTAAAACAACGTGACGACGACAAGCAAAAATATAAAGGAGGAAATTGACTCGGTTCGCGCTTACACGAATGCAATGAACAAGAATAGACAGCGACACTGAGCCTAGCACCAAACGCCTCGCCACTATCCGGAGTCGCGGATCGTGAATTTGAAATCTGTATAATTTTAGTTCTGATGTGTATGCTAATTCTGATATCGGTTGCATTTACAGTTTCGTTTATCTGTTGCAGAAGCAGTCGTACATTTTTCTTAAAGTACTAACATTCTCTCGTGGCATTATACGTTATCATTATTATTGATATAGCCTTTACTAGTTATTGTTTCTCCGTGTATTCAAGCTTGTCTTTTCGAATATTTTGAATAATATAAAATGTATTATGTGCAATTACCTTAACCAATGTCTGTGAATATAGTGTGTGTTTAGTGTCTTTCAAACCGTCGAATCACACTTCAAATATACAAACATATATTCGCAAAGTATATTTGAACATAGCGGCAAAAAATTAACAACAGAATCGGCAACATGGATCTCTCTACGGCGTATCGTTACAATCAAAATATGATGGAATATTACACATGTAAATCACCACCAGTAATCTTAAAAATAACTTAAGCTGTGTCTTTCAAATGTATTTTTGAGCCTATGATGTATATCTGTGTATCAGCATTATCAGTTTAGAAACTAACGTATGACATTTTTTTAAAGAAGCTTTGTTACTGTATTATTTCGAAAAAACAGCACGAAAGTTCTTTACAATTCTTTAAATATTCCTTAACTTAAAAGAAGTGTATAATACCAGTTACCAGTTCTAGAAAAAAACATTGTATTATATTCTAAAGCATATGCAATGCAATCAAACTAAAATAACAACCACGGCATATTTCACAACTTGGCGAACACTTGCGCGCGTCCGTAAACTATCATTAGATAAGCAAAAACGTAGCCTTAATATTTAAAATTAAAATTACTCTAAACAAGACAGTCAAATCAATCATTTCAGCTGATAATAATTGAAAAGATGCAATTGTGCAACAATATTCATTCTTAGTAGCAGGCGGGCAGAGTGGCGTTTAATAAAACAACATTTGCAAACAATGACAATTGACAAAAAGAAACAAAAGGAGAATAACACAATGTGGAGATGAGGGTCAGTTAGGAATCAAAGGAGCGGTCTCTGCTCGGATATGTGTATATTTATATTTATCAATGTATTTTTGTATGTGTCTGTGTATATGCAAACAATATCTATTAGTTACGAGCAAAATTGAACTGGGCATATATGCGCACATCTATTGAAAGTCAATGGATAGTTCATTAAACGACAATCGCATTTGCCATATCGCATTCTGTCATGCATTCAAAGAGACCTTTGTCTATTTTAACACTACAGCTTGTATCCCGCTGCGCCGATAAAGCAGCATAAAATTCTAGTTCTCATAGTTGACCTTCTGGAGTACTATTGCTTACACACACTCGTGTATCGTGCTTATCATGGACATTCGCGAAATATGGAATCGCACGACAAGATCGCATGTTCAAATAATAGAAGACCATTACCTGGTTGGCATTAGTCAGTTTTCAAACTAAAAATTGTATTAAAAAAAAAATTGTATTTATTACTACGTTAGCTGGTTGTAATGCTGCAATTTATAAATAAAACTTCTTGTCAGATTTGTTTCTCTATTTCAAATTTTGATTGCTCTCAAATAGTTGGGATTATATATTCAAGCTGAAAGACTAGAAGAAATGCTTTACATTTTGTTTTAAAAGTACTGGTAGATGTTTTGAATCAGTACTTAATTAGCGATTTAATATGAAGTGCAAAATACATATACATAAGTGCAAAAATATTAATGATGTGTAAATGACTCCCAGCTTGGCTGTATGTTTGTCATTAGGGCAGATTTCTTCAGATCAGTTCAGTGCGGTCTCTCTTTGTGGTTACCCGTGCATGACTTTTGATGCTTCGTCTGTTTTGGGATGCAAAACAAATAATTAGGAGTACAATAATAATGTGAATAAATAACACCACAGAACCACAGTCAGGAACCACGGGAGTCTACGCTAGTGATGCATCACAAAGTGTGCCAGAGGCAACTAACAATATATACGGGAAAAAATTTATACGATAATCCGATCAGACTAAGATATAACAGATAAACAGTAAAATGAAGTAAGCCGTCGCCGCCGTCGTGGTCGGCTTGGTGGTATGCCTGAGTTAGACTGTCCCGTTTCAAAGTGATTTGCCTGAGTCTGCGAAGACGTCCGATGAAAGTATAAATTATTATTATTTATATTATAAAAACTTTAAGGCTAGAATCATAGATGCCGGTATTGTATACACCTCATTATAATTGAATAACTTAAAATTTAAATACCACCATACGAATTTAAAACAGAAACTTTAATAAATTGTTGCATTGTCTTAATTTAAAATTAGGTCACGGTGGCGTTAATCAATTGGGTGGCGTGTTTGTGAACGGTCGGCCCCTACCTGACGTAGTACGTCAGCGCATCGTGGAGTTAGCACACAACGGCGTCCGTCCTTGTGATATATCACGCCAGTTACGAGTAAGCCATGGCTGCGTTTCAAAAATATTATCAAGGTAAGTAATTTTTTGAGATGCCCACCGTCCCGCCCCCAATCCCACAAAACGGTTTTTTGCCACCTGTTATCACCTGGTATTACACTGGTATCAGAGTATTCGGCAGTCGGTTACGCCAGATTACACCGCTCTCACATGTTATACATATGTATATGTAGAAATGTCCTCTGTTAGCAGTTGGGAGGCTTCGTACTTCAACATCCAGTGCCACGAGTACAATAAATCTTTTCGGTCTCTGGGTTTGTTCAGGACTGGTTGCATTCGTATATTGCTGTCTGCAGCTTGCTCAAATCGGGAATCGTTGTGCTGTACCTAAACGACGGCTGACATTCAAATTGTTTTTAATTGAAATCGTAAAATTGTTGGTTCCGTTACAAAATTAATTGCCTTATTCCAAAGCGTTATCGATCAAAATGAGAGACATTGAAAAATAAAAAGATATATCACTTATCAAATATTAGTACTAACTTCGAATTTTAAACAAAATGAGTATATATTTTTTTTTTTATAGATATTACGAGACTGGTAGCTTTAAGGCCGGCGTTATAGGCGGCTCCAAGCCCAAGGTTGCCACTCCACCAGTAGTTGACGCAATCGCGAACTATAAGCGAGAGAACCCAACTATGTTCGCTTGGGAGATTCGTGATCGGCTGCTAGCAGAAGGAATATGCTCCCAGGATAACGTCCCCAGCGTATCCTCTATAAACAGGTACGAACACTTGTAGGTCCTGGCCTCATTAAAAATACTTAATATCGTATTGTGAAAAAGATAAACCATACATTATTAAACACAAATGCTTATATATTCTAGATCAGCTGAGTCGATCTAGTCATTGATGTCTATATGCCCACGTTAATTCCCATGAATAGGTTTGGAATTGGAACTGCCAGTTAGTTCCGTTTCCCTATTTAATCTAATCTATTGAATTATTTTCGAAAATAATTTACGCCCAATATGGAACTGCCAATCTTTTAATCATAATCTGCAATTTTTTTGTAAATGTTGAAAAGACGTAATTTGAAAATTTTGCAAATTATTTTGGTAATAAACAATTTTTGAGTTGTTACAAATTGAACAAAGATTGGTTTCAAAGGCGAGTGACTTTCTCCGAACTCGTTTTAGTTAAGATTCGCCAAGAGAATAAATTTCATTCAACACTCTTGGTTTGTTTGCTTTTAATAATATATATAAAATGTAGCCAATATTCATGTTATAAAAAGAAAGAAAGGACATGCACTTCTATGAATATTCTGTAAAAATTATTTACAATGTGTTAATAAATATTTACAAGTAGATGTGTACAGCTAATAATGAAACGGCAGCTGTATGTTGGTAACCATAATGTGTTAGTGATGCAATGTTTGCACGCTGTCATGCAGCTTACTTCCGAATCCGCTTCCGTCACAATTTTCGTTGATGGGTGCAGTTCGTTTGCACTGGCTCGAAAAGCACTGGGCTAATAAAAATATCTAAGTAGTTTTTAGCGTTCATAATTGCGGCACAATGCTTGACACACGACCACCACAAAAGCCAGCTTCCTATCCGTGTTCCGGTGTAACATTTTTGGCATCATCCTCATCATCATTGTCGTTATAGCCGCCGTTCTACGGCATTGTAATGAACGCACTTCCTCTTTGACCATAATTCATTTTATGTGGCCAAGGATGCTGCCAGCAGGCAGCTGCTCAAAGTTTGAGACCCGCAGCTATACGAATATCATAAATTAGCTGTGCACTACAACATTTGCAATTCGGGCGGCCGGCAATGGTGGAAGCTACGACGCGACGGCCGTCGAAATTTTGAGTAAAGTTGACACGCGAAAGTATTCAGCACTTGTTCACACAACACAGACACCATTCACCATACACCCCACAAACACGCCTGTTCTCGCACCAAGCATCACTTAACTGAACACGTTGCTAAGCATTTGGATGGTGCAACCACACGTTGCACGTGCACCCATTCAGAATCAATTCGCTGCGAACTACGACTGGGACTATGCAAAGCGTTAGTATTAGAGCATGTCATGTGACCGATGCGATGAGTAATTCAATGGATAATCAGTATTAACCTGCCCCTAATGCGACAATGTGTGATTCAATGCCACTCGAGCGATGATTAGGGCGCAAATTCAATCATGTACGTACATGTATACGTTTTTGGTCATATATACAAGTAAATACGAGGATTTTCAGATACAACAAGTATGCTAGTCCAGTTTTTGATTCCCATTCAAAAGCAATCCCATGAGAGTAGCACTTATAAAGTGACTTTCGCAGCACTCAACGTAAGCCAATCACCATCCCTTTTCAAACAAACAAATCGAAATATGAAAGCCAAGCATAAGACCGCGCATCCCAAACATATGTCCCGATTGTGTGCACTGCCCAACTACCCAGAGCTCATACCACCGCTCTCTTTAAGTATATCTCAACCCAGTGCGATTGTCCTTTTTGAAATACATAATTTGATTTGATTCCGCTTGAGTTGCCCGCTCAATCTGCAACCCCTCTGTGATAAAATAAGGGCAAAGTGTTGTCTAAATTAAGTATGTACATATGTACAAATACTGCTACTGGCAATGTCAAGGGCGCGGTCTAAACAAAATAAATGTATACTCATTCTTAAATTATTTTATGAAATGAGATAAAACTAATGGTTTTTAAAATATGTAAGTATGAAACCAAACCAATTAACAGCACAGGAATTCGCCTCAATGGTCTGTTCTGAGATCGCTAAATATCTTTAGGTATGTTATAATCTAATGCAAGAGTAATGCAGAAGTATACATAAATTTTTACTGGCACTTTTGAACAAGGACCTAAGCTAAACGAAAAATCATCATAAATCACATCAATGAATATCCACATACCGACTTCCTGTTCAGACCAATGACAAATTATTTGTATTATTTATTATTAGTTTGGCTGAAAACATTTGTGAATTTCTCATATGCCTATTACCAGCATTATACCTACAAATACATTTTTTAAAAAATTTTTAAGAAGGATGTACCTTACGTGTACGCTGCTTTCTAAGACTGCATTGAACTTGTGGTCCCAATTAAATGCATTTGCGAACATTATCTATCAGCGTCGAAAGACTGACATTCCATTGCAATATTACTGGATTATCTTTGCAGGATCGTTCGTAACAAAGCAGCAGAAAAGGCAAAACACGTACACCATCACCAGCAGCAGCACCAAATGCCACAAAGTCTGAGCAACGGGCACAACGCCACTGAGAGTCTCGACAGCAGTACGGGAGGGGGCAGTGAGCAGCCCACAACAAACGCCGGCAATGGCAGCAATAATTCCAGCAGCAACAACACTAATACATCGGTGACAGTCATTGCGCATACTCCGGGTCCAGGTCCACTCTCAATCCAAGAGGTTGGTGCCACCGTCGGCAATGCTGGTCCGCACAATAGCAGCAGTAGTGGCAATGCTACAACTGCGCCGATCCAACAGGGTACTGAACAGCGATCGTCAGGATCAGGATATAGCATAAATGGCATTCTGGGTCTACAGCATGGCCATCATCTAAGCAATAACAATAACAGCACAAACAACAATAACAATACTACATCGGAGACGAATTGCAAGCGGAAACGAAATGAAGTTCATGGTAAGATTAAATTATTAATGTCACATGAGAAAATTAAACAGTGATGAGAGATATATCTATGACCATGCCAATTTTGATTTAAATTTATGCCCGGAATGCGAAGTAGCTTTATAAAATACTATATGTGTGAGCATACTTTAATTTAAATAATTATTTTAACTCTTGAAACCGCCTCTCAAAAGCCACTTACTCCGGGAATAAAAGCCTCGATTTGCATATCGTTAAATCTGTTAAGGGTGGGGATTGCAGACGATTGCGTTGAATTGCCGCGAAGTGCTTTGTGGCGATATTAGCGGTATAATCCAACCGCACCCGTCGGCGTTATTGCATGTGTCTACGGAATCAAACCCCAAAAACTTGTGTAATAAGATATCATCTGAATTAGGTGATGCTGATGTGAGTGCTGCAGCCCAGATAGACAACGGATATCTAATACACTCAGGCGGTATTTTATTTGTGAGTGGTGAAGGAGGCCATTAAACAATTATAATAAAATATGGCATCAGATGGATTTGTAAAAGGAGCACTAGTCGCACTTGTCATTTTCAATATCCACAAATATCGAAATAAAAAATCGCTCCCTGACTACCACAGCCCAGGCAGCATCTGGCGAGTCTATGTTCAAGAAATAATGACGATGTTCCATCAACTGCTTTAGTTTGCTTCCCATATCCCATCGATATCTGAAACAATTACAGAAATACACGAGTCTCGAGCACCAGCAGGTAATAAAAGAGTAATAGACTCCATTCAAAATCATCCCAGACCTCCATCATCCTTTGGTTGCGCATACTCGTTCATTTTCTCCAGATTTCTTATCGATTCCCTTAGGGATTTCTTTGCAGTCCAAAGTGAATGTTGTACTTAGGCTGGAATTTGCGGCAAATTTGTTCAAATCATTTTGATTTCAGCAAGACAGAATGAAACGAAATATTTGGTCAAAGTGTCGTTACAATTTACGTTTGGGGTTGAAAAGTAGGTGTGACCATTGGGCTTCACCCTCCAAACACGATTACAACAATCATGTCGTGCATCTGTCTATCTTGGGTTCTGGGAGAAAAACAAAAATACGCTTTTATGATGTTTACCAAATTATACAGCAGCAAGCGATTACATGCATACATATAAACATACGTACACACACTGTAAATATCTAAAATGTGCGCGACAGGAGCAATCTTATTTGTTATGAATACATATGTGTTTGTGTTTAGTAATAATTGTAAACACAAAGTTTAGGCTATTACAGTAATTTTGTCGAGACCACTCAAAATATTGTAATCAACTAGGAGCTTAGAAACAACTTTTCAAGGCAACTAATACATGGCTGACATATTTATTTACATTTTTATCCTGCCGTAGTCAACTTTCAATCCGCAAAAGCACTTAAGAGGCACGTGGCGTTTACCGCAGTCAGGTCAGCAACAAAGTAACAGCCATAATTGAATTGGCATTGCAAAGAGAGGGTTGACATTGCGCCATAGCTGTGTAAGAGAAAGGTAGAGACAGCGTTGGAAGTACCTACAAACACAGATGAAAGAAATAGAAATAAAAATTAAGGCATATAATTAACAAGTACATTTATATGCAATAATAAGTAATTAACTAAAATATTTACTACATTTTAGATGAAAATCGGGATGTTAACATGCATTCCGAAGACGATGTTAAACGACAGCGCTTGGCTTATGGTGGAGATCAGATATACCCAAATGTAAGTGCCATAGCTTTTCAGCAAAAATGTTCCAACATATATTTTGATTGCGTAAATACTTTACTTACTTTACTTTAGAATAGTTCAGGCCAGTTTTGCTTCTTATTTTTTAAGAGCTTTGTATACGATGAATTGATTAAAAAATGAGATAGTAAAAATATAAGCTAGGCTACTTTTCTAAACCTGTCACTTTTATTTCTACATTTGAATATGAACCTACCTGTTATGAATAATGAGAATTAATGTAATGATTACAGTTTCAACAGTTATAAATTTAAATTTCTATAATTCAACACGTTTAGATTTGGTCTGGTAAGTGGTGTATCAAGGATGAACACAAGCTACTCTCAGAGCTTGGTAATTTGACAACAAATAATGGTAGCAGCGCGCCCGCTTACTATGAAGCTCCAAATGGATTTCCAACAAGCACAATTTCATGTGCGGGTGTGGGCAGTGCTGTCGGGAATGATTCGTCTATGTTGTACGATAGCATTGCTACGATATCACAGAGCCAGAGCACTTTATATACCCCCCCTATCGGACCCTCAATTGGTACGTAAATATACAAAAATTATACTTTTGACATTGTAGTCTACAGTAAGTTAGTCTACATATTATTTTTCTCTTATGATTTTTTTTCTTATTTTATCATTTCACTTGTGTACCTTTTTGTGAACAAAAACTGTAGGCAATAGTTCGTTGACGCCCCTAGTGCCAATAAGTTTGCAAGACATGAAATTTAATGCAAATATACAGGAACAAACTATCTCACCCTTTTATACAGGTAAGAAAATACCCAAATACCATGTTTAGTCTCGTATGTGCTACTAAAGCAAGCAGACTATCTCTATTCGGTAATGTGAAGGCTTAAAGCGCCCTGAACAAGTCTTTTGATCGTATACAGGCTAGGTACACCTTGTAAATTGTGTTTCAATTTTCTTCAGGTAATTTTGGTTATAAAAGTTTAGAAGATATGAGTGATTTATCCATGCACTAATGAGTTTATATATCTAAATATAAAAAAACTTGGTACTTTCAAAAGAAATCTAAATTATATAAAAATTGGAATTCTTAAACTTGTTGATGCTTTATTACTAGGTTTAAGGTAAGCAAATAAATTAACATTACCATGCAGCAGTTTATTTTTGAAATCGAAGATATGTGTTTTTATTGAAATCGTATATACATATATTGCAGAAAATGATTTAAGAAATTCGTAATAACTTTAAATAAGAAAGATATAAATCAAAAGCAACTAAAACAATATTCTTAATGATTTCAATTAGCAATTGCCATTGAAAATGGTAGTTATCCCACAATAACAAGCTTGGATAACAACAATAGTTCCGCAATGGTACGAGGTAATGACGCAAGCGCCGGCAGCTGTAATAACTCACCAAATTTAGTTCCTTCTAACGCTTTACGAGTTGAACAAAATGAGCAAAGCATAGATAGTACTAACCAGCATCTAAAAGAGTCTGTCAACCATTTGGCGAGGGAAGAAAATGCCAACAATAAGAGTCACCGCAATGATTTAGGAAATCATCGAGGGATCGACATCATCCCCATAACTCATCTTATGCCAGATACAGTCCAGGATCATCAACAGCAACAGATGTCGAACACCGGCCCGCTAACAACAGCTAATACCTCATCTCTAATTCTCCTACAGTCCAGCGCGAATTGCTCATCGGTCGACGGACGGTCTGATGCTGATTCAATTGCTACCAACAGCACGGCAATTTACGCCACACCCACAATGCTCCCCAGTTTTAGCCACTACTCTTCAGGCAAGTTGCTCATTCAAGTCTTGCACTCGTCGCTCATTGCTAGTTCTGTTCTAGCATATCTCGCACAACACTTGGTGGTGGCACTTTAGGTTTGGCTTTAGTCAACATTTTTTTGAAATACAATTAAGATTGAATACTAAGAATCTACGAAGGCACCAACAATTTGAGTGATTTATAGAAAGTACTAGAAAATAAAACGTAGAAACGTTTACATTTATTATATCTTTACATTTCTTTCGTTATGATGTACTTATATGAGAATTTTTATTTATCCATAATAACCTTTTTTTTTTTTTCTAAAGAAACATGTTTTGGAATTTTGCTGTGAATGTAATTAAATATTTTTTTTTTAGCGTGTGGATCAGTAGTTCCAAGCGCGGATTACGCCTACAGTCCTGCATATACACAGTATGGTGGTGCTTATGGATCGTACAGTTACGGTACTAGTAGTGGTCTAATCAGTAAGTATCTATAAAGAATACAATTTGATAAATTTTAAGACCACATTCATCCTATTACAGATTCATCTTACTATTATGAAGGTGGTCAAAATCAGGCGTCCCTTAACCAAGATTTGCGCTCACCCCTTGCTGCTACAAGAGCCAACTCGCTGGTGTCCGCAGCCTCACCAACTGGTAGTGCGTGCACAAAATCAGAAACATCAGATATATTTCTTGTGTAGTGCCTTCACTGATCGGCTATCACAACACACATTTCATAAAGCAGACATTGTCCAGAAGGAACATAAAAAAGCAATACATTTCGGAAGTTCTTCGCGGATCCAAAGATATATATGAAGCTATATGTAACACTAAGACGTTATTATCTTGAAGTAGACAAAATATAGTTAGTGAATGCTAACAGTCTGACATCAGAGTCCGTTGTTGGTATTTTATCTGTGACGATATAAAGAAGACGAACTGAACTCAACGAGAACAATTCTCATACTATAAGTTAACTTGCATTTAATAATCGGTTTATATATAGGTACGTATAAGCGCTCTAAAGTATTGCATTTTATAATTTTGGGAGAACGATGGCACACCGTAGTTAATTACCCTTGAACTGGTAACTAATGGGTTGGGTTCGGAAATCAAAGAAAAAACAAATTGTTCATACCTCATCGTTTCACCGATTTTTTCCAGTGAAAGCTATATGAAATAATGATTCGATACGCTTGAATCGTCGGCGTATCTTTCAATGCTTAACACGACATAATTTTAATACCCTGTGCAAGAGTATAATATATTAGGAAACTCAACTTCAAACGATTAAATGTACATACATACATACATATGTTGTGGCTTACTTATTAACTACACATACCTAACAAGAATAAATATTGAAACCAAAATCTTTACTAAGGGAAACTCAACCAAATACTATAAATACAAGTTTTTCGAAAACTTTTAAATTATGTATTTTATAAGATAGATATAAATCTATATATACAATAGAAGATTAATCTATGTAAACATTAATTACTTTACTTGGGAATATTGTATATATGTTTGTTATAATTGTACATAAAGATGGTATGAATGCGAGTGTTATTTTAATTATAGCAATATCATAGGCAATATATTTTCTGTTTGATTCTTAATTACAAAAAGAACAAATATAAGCAAACCCATGTTTGAGTTAAGCCTTATATATTTTACATAATTCTAGCAATTACCGCTCTTCTAGAACTACAACCTGCAAAATAGAAATCACCCGTTAACAAGTGAAGTAAAATTCAATAAAAATGCTGATGTTCAAACAGGGACATTCTAATCTAAAATTTTAATTTATTTTATTTATATACAGAAATAATTTTGTAATAATAATGATATAGTGTATTTTAGTGCCCGTGTGTACATCGAACTGTATTTGTACTCGTAAATGTAATTAATTGATAACGGAATACAATAGTCTTATAAGAAAGCACATACCAAATTTTGTATGAATAAGTACACGCATCATCAATTAGTAAAACCAGATTGCGCATTTCCGCTATACATGTTAAGGGGTTAGTTGTTTTCATTACGTCCACATAGAAAAAAATGTTGGCTTGGAAAATATGTTTCCAATCTTCGGAGGTAATTCTTATCTACCTTTCATATTTGAAGAATTCCCAGTATAATAAAGAATAAGTGCTATGCAATAACTGCATTCGCACGAAGGTTTTCAGAATTGTATTTTTACAGTAACCTTGGTATGCTGCGTCAATAATGCAAAAGACTATTTGTTATGACAACCAAATAAGAAAATTTATTCAAAAGATTGACAAATGTAAAATAACTTTTACAAAAGTTTGACAACATAACTAACCAAAATTGAGTACTTAACATACATTTTCATTGATAAGCAAATAAAAGTTTTTGTTTCATAAAATTCACACTACGTTTCTGTTGTTATGGTGCTATCAAATCATTTTTTTACTTTTGACATATTAAAAATAAGTATAAATGCAATTTTAGAAAGAAAAATTAAGCATAACCGGCCGGATTTTTTTTTTGCCGTGCATTTAAATACATAAGCTCATAAATGGCTCCAAACAATTATTTCTTCACACATCAACAATATCGAAACAATATATATATTATGTTCAACTGTAAAGTTTGATGTTGCTCTTGTTAAGTATAAGCATAACAGTAAAATATAATCAATATTCAAACTTTACTTCCTGGCAAAAAATAGAAAGAAAAACGATTGTAATAATTTAATTATTCTTTTGTAAAATTTAATTTTTTGTCTCCTTGCGTCACAATTTAGAAATTTGAACATAATTGACTGCTGATGCTTACAATGATGTAGATGTATAGTTTTGTATTTGCTAAGAACTCTGATGGCGCGATCTGGTTTATTTTCGTATGTACATGCTTACATACCTAGTAAATAAGATTAATTCATAAATTCAAACTATATGTAAAATACTTGCAAATTAGATTTAAATAAAAATGAAGGTACAAAATGTATCAAAGATAATTTAAAAATACAATTAATTACACACGTACATAGATATTTAAACAGTGACTAGTTATGGATAATATTCGACGGCTTGCAAAAGCTTTAATTAAACTAATGGGAAGGAAAACATGCACTCTCTCTTGTGGTTTATTTACATATGTGGCTGGTTTATGAATTAAAATGGCAAAATAATTTAATTCTATATGTGTTGTACAAGTTGCACTTATTTTACTCGATTTCTCTTTCTGTGGCCATGACAGACACACAATAATGGAATCATAGTTTTTCAGCTGTGTTTTTTTAATATATGTGTTTCTTTTATTGTCTCCTCATTCTTTTTTTCTTATTGCTAACAAACAGATTAAAAACTTATTGGACAGTGTTGGACATTAGCTTATTACTAAAAATTTAGCATGTTTTTCAGCTGGTTTCTTTTTGTTTAAACAGGTTCGGAACCTGGTTTAGTTGGTGTTTGTCATAGGTGGTAATTCTATACGATGTTAGCTTTCAATTCATCGCGCGTCGATATACTGTGTGCTTTATCGATAGGCGATAAAATTTTACACACGTGAGTGTACTATTTTATAAAAATAGTTTATAAATAACTTATAAATAAATAGATTATTTTGAGTTGTGTTCACGAGGGAACATTGGGAGAGACTGACGACTAAATAAATTCAGCCGCCTGTCCCCAAATTTATTTTGCCGTTACTTTAAACAAAGCAACCTTTGAAAATAGAGTTTACATGTCAATGACAAATAGAGTAAGGGCAACTCTGAACAAAATATAATGTTCAGCTTATGTAGGCAAAAAAATAATATTCGGTGAACAATTATTTTATTTCGTTGCTAGTTACCCACAATAATTGTCAAATATCAACAATGCAGTAACATTCTTCGGTTGCAGTTATAAAAGTTTCCTTCATATAAAAAGAAGAGCCGAAAACGTTTTGGGTACGCGAAGCGTTTCTTCATTTGTAACTTAATTTGTGTGTACAACTTTGTGTAATTTGCGCTTGTCTAAGCACATAGACTAAAGCTATCTTGACGACTGCACCAAATTGTAATTGACAATTTTAGATTTTGCTTATATATAATGATTTTTTGAATGTATCGT
This sequence comes from Drosophila nigritarsus, assembly GCA_035044305.1. NCBI lineage: Eukaryota > Metazoa > Arthropoda > Insecta > Diptera > Drosophilidae > Drosophila > Drosophila nigritarsus. The sequence goes on from JAWNMF010000901.1 coordinate 1,008,849, forward strand.
GTATCTGGTTTTGTCCCTTTCACGATATTCCTGCTCAGCGTAAATAACAAAAATTTGTGTTGCCTACTTTAGGGTATTTGCTTTGCTTGAAATTTATCTTACAATTCTCAAACGGTTTAAGCACAAATCGATTGACATGCTAGATGCAGGAACAGCGTTTTTGAAGGCTTCGAAGGCTTCGAAGGCTTCTCTTTCCGTGGCCATGGCTTTCAATTTTTGCTTATTGATTATCGATAAATCAATGCGAAAAAAGTTTAATGGCAAGAATTTGGTTTTGCGATATTCCTGCTCAGCGTAAATAAAAAAAATTTGTGTTGCTTACTTTAGGGTATTTGCTTTGCTGGAAATTTATCTTACAATTCTCAAACGGTTTAAGCACAAATCGATTGACATGCTAGATGCAGGAACTAGCGATTTTTGTAGCGCTTTTTGAATCGCTGCTATTGTTTTTGTGGTTGCTGCTGCGCATACCTCGGACGATTTTTGCATATATGCATTGTATTGTCACTTCATTAAATGTCTACTGCGCAATGTTTGCTGTTGCAATGTTTCTGCTGCATGCATAACAATGAAATATGACATCTTGTCGGCTGTTTGACTTTACTGAGTTTGACAGCTAATACAAAGGGTGTTGCTGTCGATACTTTATCACGATATCGTTATGAGCGACTCTGTGAGTCTGCAAATGCTATTGGTTTGTGAGTATGACTAAGGCAGCGTTCTCGGGCAGCTTCTGCACCTTAGGCTGTCGTACAGCTTCTGCTGTGGTTCGTCGGCATGCTTCTTCTGATTTAAGTGCGTTAGCTTGATGATGGATAATCAATCGAAATAAGTCAGCTGGTCAACAGCTTTGGCTAAGCGGCAGCTTCTGACAGCAAGTACAATAAGAGTACAGTCGATGCTTGCTTACTTTAGCGGTATGGGCTACTTTGCTGTGAAATCTATCTTACAATTCTCGAACGGTTTGAGCACAAATCGACTAAGGCAGCTGCTAGATGCAGCAATAGCGTCTTTGGCGGCTTCTAAGGCTTCTGCTGTGGCTGCGGCAGCTGTGGCCATCGGCTTTCAAGTTCTGCTTATTGATTATGATGATATCAATGCGAAAAAAGTTTAATGGCAAGAATTTGGTTTTGCGATATTCCTGCTCAGCGTAAATAAAAAAAATTTGTGTTGCTTACTTTAGGGTATTTGCTTTGCTGGAAATTTATCTTACAATTCTCAAACGGTTTAAGCACAAATCGATTGACATGCTAGATGCAGGAACAGCGTTTTTGAAGGCTTCTAAGGCTTCGAAGGCTTCTCTTTCCGTGGCCATGGCTTTCAATTTTTGCTTATTGATTATCGATAAATCAATGCGAAAAAAGTTTAATGGCAAGAATTTGGTTTTGCGATATTCCTGCTCAGCGTAAATAAAAAAAATTTGTGTTGCTTACTTTAGGGTATTTGCTTTGCTGGAAATTTATCTTACAATTCTCAAACGGTTTAAGCACAAATCGATTGACATGCTAGATGCAGGAACAGCGTTTTTGAAGGCTTCTAAGGCTTCGAAGGCTTCTCTTTCCGTGGCCATGGCTTTCAATTTTTGCTTATTGATTATCGATAAATCAATGCGAAAAAAGTTTAATGGCAAGAATTTGGTTTTGCGATATTCCTGCTCAGCGTAAATAAAAAAAATTTGTGTTGCTTACTTTAGGGTATTTGCTTTGCTGGAAATTTATCTTACAATTCTCAAACGGTTTAAGCACAAATCGATTGACATGCTAGATGCAGGAACAGCGTTTTTGAAGGCTTCTAAGGCTTCGAAGGCTTCTCTTTCCGTGGCCATGGCTTTCAATTTTTGCTTATTGATTATCGATAAATCGATGCGAAAAAAGTTTAATGGCAAGAATTTGGTTTTGCGATATTCCTGCTCAGCGTAAATAAAAAAAATTTGTGTTGCTTACTTTAGGGTATTTGCTTTGCTGGAAATTTATCTTACAATTCTCAAACGGTTTAAGCACAAATCGATTGACATGCTAGATGCAGGAACAGCGTTTTTGAAGGCTTCTAAGGCTTCGAAGGCTTCTCTTTCCGTGGCCATGGCTTTCAATTTTTGCTTATTGATTATCGATAAATCAATGCGAAAAAAGTTTAATGGCAAGAATTTGGTTTTGCGATATTCCTGCTCAGCGTAAATAAAAAAAATTTGTGTTGCTTACTTTAGGGTATTTGCTTTGCTGGAAATTTATCTTACAATTCTCAAACGGTTTAAGCACAAATCGATTGACATGCTAGATGCAGGAACAGCGTTTTTGAAGGCTTCTAAGGCTTCGAAGGCTTCTCTTTCCGTGGCCATGGCTTTCAATTTTTGCTTATTGATTATCGATAAATCAATGCGAAAAAAGTTTAATGGCAAGAATTTGGTTTTGCGATATTCCTGCTCAGCGTAAATAAAAAAAATTTGTGTTGCTTACTTTAGGGTATTTGCTTTGCTGGAAATTTATCTTACAATTCTCAAACGGTTTAAGCACAAATCGATTGACATGCTAGATGCAGGAACAGCGTTTTTGAAGGCTTCTAAGGCTTCGAAGGCTTCTCTTTCCGTGGCCATGGCTTTCAATTTTTGCTTATTGATTATCGATAAATCAATGCGAAAAAAGTTTAATGGCAAGAATTTGGTTTTGCGATATTCCTGCTCAGCGTAAATAAAAAAAATTTGTGTTGCTTACTTTAGGGTATTTGCTTTGCTGGAAATTTATCTTACAATTCTCAAACGGTTTAAGCACAAATCGATTGACATGCTAGATGCAGGAACAGCGTTTTTGAAGGCTTCTAAGGCTTCGAAGGCTTCTCTTTCCGTGGCCATGGCTTTCAATTTTTGCTTATTGATTATCGATAAATCAATGCGAAAAAAGTTTAATGGCAAGAATTTGGTTTTGCGATATTCCTGCTCAGCGTAAATAAAAAAAATTTGTGTTGCTTACTTTAGGGTATTTGCTTTGCTGGAAATTTATCTTACAATTCTCAAACGGTTTAAGCACAAATCGATTGACATGCTAGATGCAGGAACAGCGTTTTTGAAGGCTTCTAAGGCTTCGAAGGCTTCTCTTTCCGTGGCCATGGCTTTCAATTTTTGCTTATTGATTATCGATAAATCAATGCGAAAAAAGTTTAATGGCAAGAATTTGGTTTTGCGATATTCCTGCTCAGCGTAAATAAAAAAAATTTGTGTTGCTTACTTTAGGGTATTTGCTTTGCTGGAAATTTATCTTACAATTCTCAAACGGTTTAAGCACAAATCGATTGACATGCTAGATGCAGGAACAGCGTTTTTGAAGGCTTCTAAGGCTTCGAAGGCTTCTCTTTCCGTGGCCATGGCTTTCAATTTTTGCTTATTGATTATCGATAAATCAATGCGAAAAAAGTTTAATGGCAAGAATTTGGTTTTGCGATATTCCTGCTCAGCGTAAATAAAAAAAATTTGTGTTGCTTACTTTAGGGTATTTGCTTTGCTGGAAATTTATCTTACAATTCTCAAACGGTTTAAGCACAAATCGATTGACATGCTAGATGCAGGAACAGCGTTTTTGAAGGCTTCTAAGGCTTCGAAGGCTTCTCTTTCCGTGGCCATGGCTTTCAATTTTTGCTTATTGATTATCGATAAATCAATGCGAAAAAAGTTTAATGGCAAGAATTTGGTTTTGCGATATTCCTGCTCAGCGTAAATAAAAAAAATTTGTGTTGCTTACTTTAGGGTATTTGCTTTGCTGGAAATTTATCTTACAATTCTCAAACGGTTTAAGCACAAATCGATTGACATGCTAGATGCAGGAACAGCGTTTTTGAAGGCTTCTAAGGCTTCGAAGGCTTCTCTTTCCGTGGCCATGGCTTTCAATTTTTGCTTATTGATTATCGATAAATCAATGCGAAAAAAGTTTAATGGCAAGAATTTGGTTTTGCGATATTCCTGCTCAGCGTAAATAAAAAAAATTTGTGTTGCTTACTTTAGGGTATTTGCTTTGCTGGAAATTTATCTTACAATTCTCAAACGGTTTAAGCACAAATCGATTGACATGCTAGATGCAGGAACAGCGTTTTTGAAGGCTTCTAAGGCTTCGAAGGCTTCTCTTTCCGTGGCCATGGCTTTCAATTTTTGCTTATTGATTATCGATAAATCAATGCGAAAAAAGTTTAATGGCAAGAATTTGGTTTTGCGATATTCCTGCTCAGCGTAAATAAAAAAAATTTGTGTTGCTTACTTTAGGGTATTTGCTTTGCTGGAAATTTATCTTACAATTCTCAAACGGTTTAAGCACAAATCGATTGACATGCTAGATGCAGGAACAGCGTTTTTGAAGGCTTCTAAGGCTTCGAAGGCTTCTCTTTCCGTGGCCATGGCTTTCAATTTTTGCTTATTGATTATCGATAAATCAATGCGAAAAAAGTTTAATGGCAAGAATTTGGTTTTGCGATATTCCTGCTCAGCGTAAATAAAAAAAATTTGTGTTGCTTACTTTAGGGTATTTGCTTTGCTGGAAATTTATCTTACAATTCTCAAACGGTTTAAGCACAAATCGATTGACATGCTAGATGCAGGAACAGCGTTTTTGAAGGCTTCTAAGGCTTCGAAGGCTTCTCTTTCCGTGGCCATGGCTTTCAATTTTTGCTTATTGATTATCGATAAATCAATGCGAAAAAAGTTTAATGGCAAGAATTTGGTTTTGCGATATTCCTGCTCAGCGTAAATAAAAAAAATTTGTGTTGCTTACTTTAGGGTATTTGCTTTGCTGGAAATTTATCTTACAATTCTCAAACGGTTTAAGCACAAATCGATTGACATGCTAGATGCAGGAACAGCGTTTTTGAAGGCTTCTAAGGCTTCGAAGGCTTCTCTTTCCGTGGCCATGGCTTTCAATTTTTGCTTATTGATTATCGATAAATCAATGCGAAAAAAGTTTAATGGCAAGAATTTGGTTTTGCGATATTCCTGCTCAGCGTAAATAAAAAAAATTTGTGTTGCTTACTTTAGGGTATTTGCTTTGCTGGAAATTTATCTTACAATTCTCAAACGGTTTAAGCACAAATCGATTGACATGCTAGATGCAGGAACAGCGTTTTTGAAGGCTTCTAAGGCTTCGAAGGCTTCTCTTTCCGTGGCCATGGCTTTCAATTTTTGCTTATTGATTATCGATAAATCAATGCGAAAAAAGTTTAATGGCAAGAATTTGGTTTTGCGATATTCCTGCTCAGCGTAAATAAAAAAAATTTGTGTTGCTTACTTTAGGGTATTTGCTTTGCTGGAAATTTATCTTACAATTCTCAAACGGTTTAAGCACAAATCGATTGACATGCTAGATGCAGGAACAGCGTTTTTGAAGGCTTCTAAGGCTTCGAAGGCTTCTCTTTCCGTGGCCATGGCTTTCAATTTTTGCTTATTGATTATCGATAAATCAATGCGAAAAAAGTTTAATGGCAAGAATTTGGTTTTGCGATATTCCTGCTCAGCGTAAATAAAAAAAATTTGTGTTGCTTACTTTAGGGTATTTGCTTTGCTGGAAATTTATCTTACAATTCTCAAACGGTTTAAGCACAAATCGATTGACATGCTAGATGCAGGAACAGCGTTTTTGAAGGCTTCTAAGGCTTCGAAGGCTTCTCTTTCCGTGGCCATGGCTTTCAATTTTTGCTTATTGATTATCGATAAATCAATGCGAAAAAAGTTTAATGGCAAGAATTTGGTTTTGCGATATTCCTGCTCAGCGTAAATAAAAAAAATTTGTGTTGCTTACTTTAGGGTATTTGCTTTGCTGGAAATTTATCTTACAATTCTCAAACGGTTTAAGCACAAATCGATTGACATGCTAGATGCAGGAACAGCGTTTTTGAAGGCTTCTAAGGCTTCGAAGGCTTCTCTTTCCGTGGCCATGGCTTTCAATTTTTGCTTATTGATTATCGATAAATCAATGCGAAAAAAGTTTAATGGCAAGAATTTGGTTTTGCGATATTCCTGCTCAGCGTAAATAAAAAAAATTTGTGTTGCTTACTTTAGGGTATTTGCTTTGCTGGAAATTTATCTTACAATTCTCAAACGGTTTAAGCACAAATCGATTGACATGCTAGATGCAGGAACAGCGTTTTTGAAGGCTTCTAAGGCTTCGAAGGCTTCTCTTTCCGTGGCCATGGCTTTCAATTTTTGCTTATTGATTATCGATAAATCAATGCGAAAAAAGTTTAATGGCAAGAATTTGGTTTTGCGATATTCCTGCTCAGCGTAAATAAAAAAAATTTGTGTTGCTTACTTTAGGGTATTTGCTTTGCTGGAAATTTATCTTACAATTCTCAAACGGTTTAAGCACAAATCGATTGACATGCTAGATGCAGGAACAGCGTTTTTGAAGGCTTCTAAGGCTTCGAAGGCTTCTCTTTCCGTGGCCATGGCTTTCAATTTTTGCGTATTGATTATCGATAAATCAATGCGAAAAAAGTTTAATGGCAAGAATTTGGTTTTGCGATATTCCTGCTCAGCGTAAATAAAAAAAATTTGTGTTGCTTACTTTAGGGTATTTGCTTTGCTGGAAATTTATCTTACAATTCTCAAACGGTTTAAGCACAAATCGATTGACATGCTAGATGCAGGAACAGCGTTTTTGAAGGCTTCTAAGGCTTCGAAGGCTTCTCTTTCCGTGGCCATGGCTTTCAATTTTTGCTTATTGATTATCGATAAATCAATGCGAAAAAAGTTTAATGGCAAGAATTTGGTTTTGCGATATTCCTGCTCAGCGTAAATAAAAAAAATTTGTGTTGCTTACTTTAGGGTATTTGCTTTGCTGGAAATTTATCTTACAATTCTCAAACGGTTTAAGCACAAATCGATTTTGACATGCTAGATGCAGGAACAGCGTTCTTGAAGGCTTCTAAGGCTTCGAAGGCTTCTCTTTCCGTGGCCATGGCTTTCAATTTTTGCGTATTGATTATCGATGAGAAGTCGAATGCGAAGAAAAGTTTAATGGCAAGAATTTGGTTTTGCGATATTCCTGCTCAGCGTAAATAAAAAAAATTTGTGTTGCTTACTTTAGGGTATTTGCTTTGCTGGAAATTTATCTTACAATTCTCAAACGGTTTAAGCACAAATCGATTGACATGCTAGATGCAGGAACAGCGTTTTTGAAGGCTTCTAAGGCTTCGAAGGCTTCTCTTTCCGTGGCCATGGCTTTCAATTTTTGCTTATTGATTATCGATAAATCAATGCGAAAAAAGTTTAATGGCAAGAATTTGGTTTTGCGATATTCCTGCTCAGCGTAAATAAAAAAAATTTGTGTTGCTTACTTTAGGGTATTTGCTTTGCTGGAAATTTATCTTACAATTCTCAAACGGTTTAAGCACAAATCGATTGACATGCTAGATGCAGGAACAGCGTTTTTGAAGGCTTCTAAGGCTTCGAAGGCTTCTCTTTCCGTGGCCATGGCTTTCAATTTTTGCGTATTGATTATCGATAAATCAATGCGAAAAAAGTTTAATGGCAAGAATTTGGTTTTGCGATATTCCTGCTCAGCGTAAATAAAAAAAATTTGTGTTGCTTACTTTAGGGTATTTGCTTTGCTGGAAATTTATCTTACAATTCTCAAACGGTTTAAGCACAAATCGATTGACATGCTAGATCGGCAGTGTGACCAGCTGTTGTTTGACAGCTAATACAAAGGGGTGACGGTCGATACTTTATCACGATATACGTATCTCATTGGTGCAACTACTGCTACTGCTCTTTCAAATGATTCGGTCTGATGAATCTAACTAAGGCAGACTTCTGTGGCAGCTTTTGCACCTTTGCGTCTGCGCTCAGCTACAAGTGCTGTTGGCTGCGGCAGCGTCCTCTGCGTTTAAGTGCGGCAGCTTTCTGAGGATATAGCTAAGGCTATTGCTTTAACAGCTGTTGGCTGCGCGCAGCTTCTGGCAGCTTTGTCACTGAGCATCAGTGTTGTCACTTCTTGATTTTGGCGGCATACCTGCTGAGAATGTTTTGAGACTGACTCACACTGAGCTATCTCCGTGTTGCGACAACCTGCAGACTGGCGATTTGTAGCTATGCGTGTATGGTCGATCTTTGTCAGGACTTACCATATGCACAACGCAGAGAGTCTTGAACAGGCGACTATGGTTTTAGAAGCACCCGGCAGCTTATTGTTGACGCAATGCGTACGGTTGCACAAGCAATCTGCTGTGGCGGCGGCATCTTTTCTTGACTGCTTTATATTGTAGCATCGTTTTGTTATGATTGAACTAAACAGCTTATAGCGAACTTTGGCTGCGGCAGCTTCTGCAGCTTTGTCACTGAGCACAGTGGTCCTTTTTGTTTTGGCGGCAACCTCTATTTTTAACTCCTCCACTAGCTTCTCCGTGTTGCGACAACCTGCAGACTGGCGATTTGTAGCTATGCGTGTATGGTGTTTGCAGGACTTACCAATGCACAAGCAGAGAGCTGAACAGGCGACCATGGTTTTAAAGCACCCGCAGTTATTGTTGACGCAATGCGTACGGTTGCACAAGCAACCTGTGGGCGGCGGCATCTTTTCTTGACTCTTTATATTGTAGATCGTTTTGTTATTATTGAACAAAATTATAGCGAACGACTAAATTCAGAGCAAATGACACAAAGAAAAGTCGGCTTCGAAGGCTTCTCTTTCCGTGGCCATGGCTTTCAATTTTTGCTTATTGATTATCGATAAATCGATGCGAAAAAAGTTTAATGACAAGAATTTGGTTTTGCGATATTCCTGCTCAGCGTAAATAAAAAAATTTGTGTTGCCTACTTTAGGGTATTTGCTTTGCTTGAAATTTATCTTACAATTCTCAAACGGTTTAAGCACAAATCGATTGACATGCTAGATGCAGGAACAGCGTTTTTTGTTTTTTTTTTTTTTTAATGAGAGCAACTGACGATATTTTATATATATATTGTATTTCTTCATTAATGCTGCTACTGCCACTGCTCTTTCAACCGCTTCGGCTGCTGCTCTCGCTATCGCGACTCTTGTCGCTTTTTCTTTTACATCCGCACTCAATACAAGTGTGTTGGCTGCCATAGCGTCTTGCGATTCTTGTAGCGCTTTTTGAATCGCTGCTATTGTTTTTGTGGTTGCTGCTGCGCGTACCTCGGGCGCTTCTGCATTAGGCGTCGTATTGCCACTTCTTAAATTCATCGAATGTTTGCTGATGAATGTTTTGATGATGAATAACAATGAAATATGTCAGCTGGTCGGCAGTGTGACCAAACTGAGTTTGACAGCAAATACAAAGGGGTGCGGTCGATACTTTATCACGATAACGATATGGGCAACTCTGTGTGTCTTTAAATGATTGGTTTGAGAATATAACTAAGGCAGCTTCTGGGGCAGCTTTTGCACCTTTGGCTGCGTCAGCTTCTGCTGTGGCTGCGGCAGCTTCCTCTGCTTTAAGTGCGGCAGCTTCTGAGGATATAACTAAGGCAGCTTTAACAGCTTTGGCTGCGGCAGCTTCTTGCAGCTTTGTCACTGAGCACAGTGGTCCTTTTTGTTTTGGCGGCAACCTCTATTTTTAACTCCTCCACTAGCTTCTCCGTGTTGCGACAACCTGCAGACTGGCGATTTGTAGCTATGCGTGTATGGTGTTTGCAGGACTTACCAATGCACAAGCAGAGAGCTGAACAGGCGACCATGGTTTTAAAGCACCCGCAGTTATTGTTGACGCAATGCGTACGGTTGCACAAGCAACCTGTGGGCGGCGGCATCTTTTCTTGACTCTTTATATTGTAGATCGTTTTGTTATTATTGAACAAAATTATAGCGAACGACTAAATTCAGAGCAAATGACACAAAGAAAAGTCGGCTTCGAAGGCTTCTCTTTCCGTGGCCATGGCTTTCAATTTTTGCTTATTGATTATCGATAAATCGATGCGAAAAAAGTTTAATGACAAGAATTTGGTTTTGCGATATTCCTGCTCAGCGTAAATAAAAAAATTTGTGTTGCCTACTTTAGGGTATTTGCTTTGCTTGAAATTTATCTTACAATTCTCAAACGGTTTAAGCACAAATCGATTGACATGCTAGATGCAGGAACAGCGTTTTTTGTTTTTTTTTTTTTTAATGAGAGCAACTGACGATATTTTATATATATATTGTATTTCTTCATTAATGCTGCTACTGCCACTGCTCTTTCAACCGCTTCGGCTGCTGCTCTCGCTATCGCGACTCTTGTCGCTTTTTCTTTTACATCCGCACTCAATACAAGTGTGTTGGCTGCCATAGCGTCTTGCGATTCTTGTAGCGCTTTTTGAATCGCTGCTATTGTTTTTGTGGTTGCTGCTGCGCGTACCTCGGGCGCTTCTGCATTAGGCGTCGTATTGCCACTTCTTAAATTCATCGAATGTTTGCTGATGAATGTTTTGATGATGAATAACAATGAAATATGTCAGCTGGTCGGCAGTGTGACCAAACTGAGTTTGACAGCAAATACAAAGGGGTGCGGTCGATACTTTATCACGATAACGATATGGGCAACTCTGTGTGTCTTTAAATGATTGGTTTGAGAATATAACTAAGGCAGCTTCTGGGGCAGCTTTTGCACCTTTGGCTGCGTCAGCTTCTGCTGTGGCTGCGGCAGCTTCCTCTGCTTTAAGTGCGGCAGCTTCTGAGGATATAACTAAGGCAGCTTTAACAGCTTTGGCTGCGGCAGCTTCTGCAGCTTTGTCACTGAGCACAGTGGTCCTTTTTGTTTTGGCGGCAACCTCTATTTTTAACTCCTCCACTAGCTTCTCCGTGTTGCGACAACCTGCAGACTGGCGATTTGTAGCTATGCGTGTATGGTGTTTGCAGGACTTACCAATGCACAAGCAGAGAGCTGAACAGGCGACCATGGTTTTAAAGCACCCGCAGTTATTGTTGACGCAATGCGTACGGTTGCACAAGCAACCTGTGGGCGGCGGCATCTTTTCTTGACTCTTTATATTGTAGATCGTTTTGTTATTATTGAACAAAATTATAGCGAACGACTAAATTCAGAGCAAATGACACAAAGAAAAGTCGGCTTCGAAGGCTTCTCTTTCCGTGGCCATGGCTTTCAATTTTTGCTTATTGATTATCGATAAATCGATGCGAAAAAAGTTTAATGACAAGAATTTGGTTTTGCGATATTCCTGCTCAGCGTAAATAAAAAAATTTGTGTTGCCTACTTTAGGGTATTTGCTTTGCTTGAAATTTATCTTACAATTCTCAAACGGTTTAAGCACAAATCGATTGACATGCTAGATGCAGGAACAGCGTTTTTTGTTTTTTTTTTTTTAATGAGAGCAACTGACGATATTTTATATATATATTGTATTTCTTCATTAATGCTGCTACTGCCACTGCTCTTTCAACCGCTTCGGCTGCTGCTCTCGCTATCGCGACTCTTGTCGCTTTTTCTTTTACATCCGCACTCAATACAAGTGTGTTGGCTGCCATAGCGTCTTGCGATTCTTGTAGCGCTTTTTGAATCGCTGCTATTGTTTTTGTGGTTGCTGCTGCGCGTACCTCGGGCGCTTCTGCATTAGGCGTCGTATTGCCACTTCTTAAATTCATCGAATGTTTGCTGATGAATGTTTTGATGATGAATAACAATGAAATATGTCAGCTGGTCGGCAGTGTGACCAAACTGAGTTTGACAGCAAATACAAAGGGGTGCGGTCGATACTTTATCACGATAACGATATGGGCAACTCTGTGTGTCTTTAAATGATTGGTTTGAGAATATAACTAAGGCAGCTTCTGGGGCAGCTTTTGCACCTTTGGCTGCGTCAGCTTCTGCTGTGGCTGCGGCAGCTTCCTCTGCTTTAAGTGCGGCAGCTTCTGAGGATATAACTAAGGCAGCTTTAACAGCTTTGGCTGCGGCAGCTTCTGCAGCTTTGTCACTGAGCACAGTGGTCCTTTTTGTTTTGGCGGCAACCTCTATTTTTAACTCCTCCACTAGCTTCTCCGTGTTGCGACAACCTGCAGACTGGCGATTTGTAGCTATGCGTGTATGGTGTTTGCAGGACTTACCAATGCACAAGCAGAGAGCTGAACAGGCGACCATGGTTTTAAAGCACCCGCAGTTATTGTTGACGCAATGCGTACGGTTGCACAAGCAACCTGTGGGCGGCGGCATCTTTTCTTGACTCTTTATATTGTAGATCGTTTTGTTATTATTGAACAAAATTATAGCGAACGACTAAATTCAGAGCAAATGACACAAAGAAAAGTCGGCTTCGAAGGCTTCTCTTTCCGTGGCCATGGCTTTCAATTTTTGCTTATTGATTATCGATAAATCGATGCGAAAAAAGTTTAATGACAAGAATTTGGTTTTGCGATATTCCTGCTCAGCGTAAATAAAAAAATTTGTGTTGCCTACTTTAGGGTATTTGCTTTGCTTGAAATTTATCTTACAATTCTCAAACGGTTTAAGCACAAATCGATTGACATGCTAGATGCAGGAACAGCGTTTTTTGTTTTTTTTTTTTAATGAGAGCAACTGACGATATTTTATATATATATTGTATTTCTTCATTAATGCTGCTACTGCCACTGCTCTTTCAACCGCTTCGGCTGCTGCTCTCGCTATCGCGACTCTTGTCGCTTTTTCTTTTACATCCGCACTCAATACAAGTGTGTTGGCTGCCATAGCGTCTTGCGATTCTTGTAGCGCTTTTTGAATCGCTGCTATTGTTTTTGTGGTTGCTGCTGCGCGTACCTCGGGCGCTTCTGCATTAGGCGTCGTATTGCCACTTCTTAAATTCATCGAATGTTTGCTGATGAATGTTTTGATGATGAATAACAATGAAATATGTCAGCTGGTCGGCAGTGTGACCAAACTGAGTTTGACAGCAAATACAAAGGGGTGCGGTCGATACTTTATCACGATAACGATATGGGCAACTCTGTGTGTCTTTAAATGATTGGTTTGAGAATATAACTAAGGCAGCTTCTGGGGCAGCTTTTGCACCTTTGGCTGCGTCAGCTTCTGCTGTGGCTGCGGCAGCTTCCTCTGCTTTAAGTGCGGCAGCTTCTGAGGATATAACTAAGGCAGCTTTAACAGCTTTGGCTGCGGCAGCTTCTGCAGCTTTGTCACTGAGCACAGTGGTCCTTTTTGTTTTGGCGGCAACCTCTATTTTTAACTCCTCCACTAGCTTCTCCGTGTTGCGACAACCTGCAGACTGGCGATTTGTAGCTATGCGTGTATGGTGTTTGCAGGACTTACCAATGCACAAGCAGAGAGCTGAACAGGCGACCATGGTTTTAAAGCACCCGCAGTTATTGTTGACGCAATGCGTACGGTTGCACAAGCAACCTGTGGGCGGCGGCATCTTTTCTTGACTCTTTATATTGTAGATCGTTTTGTTATTATTGAACAAAATTATAGCGAACGACTAAATTCAGAGCAAATGACACAAAGAAAAGTCGGCTTCGAAGGCTTCTCTTTCCGTGGCCATGGCTTTCAATTTTTGCTTATTGATTATCGATAAATCGATGCGAAAAAAGTTTAATGACAAGAATTTGGTTTTGCGATATTCCTGCTCAGCGTAAATAAAAAAATTTGTGTTGCCTACTTTAGGGTATTTGCTTTGCTTGAAATTTATCTTACAATTCTCAAACGGTTTAAGCACAAATCGATTGACATGCTAGATGCAGGAACAGCGTTTTTTGTTTTTTTTTTTTTTAATGAGAGCAACTGACGATATTTTATATATATATTGTATTTCTTCATTAATGCTGCTACTGCCACTGCTCTTTCAACCGCTTCGGCTGCTGCTCTCGCTATCGCGACTCTTGTCGCTTTTTCTTTTACATCCGCACTCAATACAAGTGTGTTGGCTGCCATAGCGTCTTGCGATTCTTGTAGCGCTTTTTGAATCGCTGCTATTGTTTTTGTGGTTGCTGCTGCGCGTACCTCGGGCGCTTCTGCATTAGGCGTCGTATTGCCACTTCTTAAATTCATCGAATGTTTGCTGATGAATGTTTTGATGATGAATAACAATGAAATATGTCAGCTGGTCGGCAGTGTGACCAAACTGAGTTTGACAGCAAATACAAAGGGGTGCGGTCGATACTTTATCACGATAACGATATGGGCAACTCTGTGTGTCTTTAAATGATTGGTTTGAGAATATCTAAGGCTTCGAAGGCTTCTCTTTCCGTGGCCATGGCTTTCAATTTTTGCTTATTGATTATCGATAAATCGATGCGAAAAAAGTTTAATGGCAAGAATTTGGTTTTGCGATATTCCTGCTCAGCGTAAATAAAAAAAATTTGTGTTGCTTACTTTAGGGTATTTGCTTTGCTGGAAATTTATCTTACAATTCTCAAACGGTTTAAGCACAAATCGATTGACATGCTAGATGCAGGCAACAGCGTTCTTAAAGGCTTCGAAGGCTTCGAAGGCTTCTCTTTCCGTGGCCATGGCTTTCAATTTTTGCTTATTGATTATCGATAAATCAATGCGAAAAAAGTTTAATGGCAAGAATTTGGTTTTGCGATATTCCTGCTCAGCGTAAATAAAAAAAATTTGTGTTGCTTACTTTAGGGTATTTGCTTTGCTGGAAATTTATCTTACAATTCTCAAACGGTTTAAGCACAAATCGATTGACATGCTAGATGCAGGAACAGCGTTTTTGACGGCTTCTAAGGCTTCGAAGGCTTCTCTTTCCGTGGCCATGGCTTTCAATTTTTGCGTATTGATTATCGATAAATCAATGCGAAAAAAGTTTAATGGCAAGAATTTGGTTTTGCGATATTCCTGCTCAGCGTAAATAAAAAAAATTTGTGTTGCTTACTTTAGGGTATTTGCTTTGCTGGAAATTTATCTTACAATTCTCAAACGGTTTAAGCACAAATCGATTGACATGCTAGATGCAGGAACAGCGTTTTTGAAGGCTTCTAAGGCTTCGAAGGCTTCTCTTTCCGTGGCCATGGCTTTCAATTTTTGCTTATTGATTATCGATAAATCAATGCGAAAAAAGTTTAATGGCAAGAATTTGGTTTTGCGATATTCCTGCTCAGCGTAAATAAAAAAAATTTGTGTTGCTTACTTTAGGGTATTTGCTTTGCTGGAAATTTATCTTACAATTCTCAAACGGTTTAAGCACAAATCGATTGACATGCTAGATGCAGGAACAGCGTTTTGGAAGGCTTCTAAGGCTTCGAAGGCTTCTCTTTCCGTGGCCATGGCTTTCAATTTTTGCTTATTGATTATCGATAAATCGATGCGAAAAAAGTTTAATGGCAAGAATTTGGTTTTGCGATATTCCTGCTCAGCGTAAATAAAAAAAATTTGTGTTGCTTACTTTAGGGTATTTGCTTTGCTGGAAATTTATCTTACAATTCTCAAACGGTTTAAGCACAAATCGATTGACATGCTAGATGCAGGAACAGCGTTTTTGAAGGCTTCTAAGGCTTCGAAGGCTTCTCTTTCCGTGGCCATGGCTTTCAATTTTTGCGTATTGATTATCGATAAATCAATGCGAAAAAAGTTTAATGGCAAGAATTTGGTTTTGCGATATTCCTGCTCAGCGTAAATAAAAAAAATTTGTGTTGCTTACTTTAGGGTATTTGCTTTGCTGGAAATTTATCTTACAATTCTCAAACGGTTTAAGCACAAATCGATTGACATGCTAGATGCAGGAACAGCGTTTTTGAAGGCTTCTAAGGCTTCGAAGGCTTCTCTTTCCGTGGCCATGGCTTTCAATTTTTGCTTATTGATTATCGATAAATCGATGCGAAAAAAGTTTAATGGCAAGAATTTGGTTTTGCGATATTCCTGCTCAGCGTAAATAAAAAAAATTTGTGTTGCTTACTTTAGGGTATTTGCTTTGCTGGAAATTTATCTTACAATTCTCAAACGGTTTAAGCACAAATCGATTGACATGCTAGATGCAGGAACAGCGTTTTGAAGGCTTCGAAGGCTTCGAAGGCTTCTCTTTCCGTGGCCATGGCTTTCAATTTTTGCTTATTGATTATAGATAAATCAGTGCGAAAAAAGTTTAATGGCAAGAATTTGGTTTTGCGAT